>VZQC01000216.1:4210935-4243737 GCA_009823505.1 Rhizomys pruinosus | reverse complement strand
ATATATATATATAAGCTGGGCTCTCAACTCCTTCCCATGCCAGGGAAAGGAAGACACAAGCACTGAGATATTTCACAGGGCTGAATGGCCCATTTGCTTGGCAACTGCCAGGATATTTCAGAGGATCCTGCACAAGTAGTCTTTGAGGTGGCATTTTACAGACATCAGTCTTAGAGATGGAAGGTACACCATGAGCTAGATTAATTCTCGAGTTTCTTGCTGTACTGTACTAATTTAGTAGCTGCCCAAATAGGACTCAGGTTCTATGAGAGATTCGGACTTTTCCAGCAGCACATGTAGCAAGTGTTCAAGGCATAAATGGGGAGTACAAGAAATTTCATGATTCCCCTTTCTCTGGCAGTCAAGTCTCCCTCTGTTCTTGTTGATCCCTAGAGAATGACTGTTGCACACTAACTCCCTAGCCCAAATTTTTAAGGACTGTGTGGCTTCATGTTGCACAGCATCTCTCCACATCGCCATGAAATTCTAGCACCCTGACTACAACACTCAAGTTAGCCATTCTTTGTCTTTTTTATTAGTATTTGCTTTCTTTAGTGCCAGGCAACTTCAGCCAGCCATTTTGCTATGGCAGAATGATAAATACTAGCGATTTTTTTTCTTTTTTTTTGTTTTTTTTTTATTATTATTATTTATCTTTGTATGTGTATGAATGTACTGTCTGCATGCGGGTCTGTGCACCCGGTCGTGCAATGGCGCGGAGGTCAGAAGAGGGTCTCGGATTCCCCGGGAACTGGAGTTCTCCTGGAATTGGAGTTACAGACGGTTCTTAGCCGCCATGTGGGTGCTGGGGATCGAACCCGGGTCCTCTGCAAGAGCGTCGGTGCTCTTAACCGCTAGGCCATCTCTCCAGTCCCGATACTAGTGATTTTAATGAATGGCAGTACTATAATGCCAAAGAAGGATGCAGCATTTTATGATAACTTATTTTCATTTTCACTCTTATAAATATAGATTTATGTGGCTGTAACAGTATCCATTCACAGTGATAGTCCTTATAATCAAAGCCATAACTGTTAGCATATTGTATATATTTCTTGAACTTTCATGCTCTGTGCTCATTTTACATTTTTCATTAATCCAAACATCTACAAAACTCACACATTTTAGCTCACAAGAAGATTTTAACTGATATACTTTATTTCCAGAAAGGAAAATTACAACACTGTTTCAGAGACACTGGCCTCCACACCCAAGACTATTGTGCCTAATGCTTGATGTGTTAGTGTTTCTAACAACAGCAAACCATCACTGCAGTGGTCTAGAGATTTACCTGTTGCAAGTTTCATAACTCTTTAGTCACCCTGAAAATTTGCTGCAAGTACAGTTTTTACAATGTTTTCTTCATTTTTATTTTATTGTATGAGTATTGCCTGCATGCATTTAAGTGAATCTTCGTCTTGCATTGTCTGGGGAAGTCAGAAGAGGATGCTGAGTTCCCCTGGAACTGAAATTGCAGATGTTTTCTAGACACCATGTAAACACTGGAAATCAAAACCCAGCTCCTCTGCAACAGCAGCCAGTGTTCTTAACTGCTGAACCATCTCTCCAACCTCACAAGCACTGTTTCAAAGTATCAGTTTGAACAATCAATTTGGAGTGTGTGATGGTTAATCCTGGGTGTCAACTTGACTGGACTAAGGAACAAAGAAGAGAAAAAGGATCTTCTGATTGGACTACCTCAACCCAGATGGCCCACCCCAACTGTGGGCGTTACCTTCTGCTGGCAGGCAGTATTAAAGGCCATGGCAGAGGGAGCTGGTCCCTTTTTTTCCTGAAGATTGCCTCTCTCTCACTGGTGAGTTTGTCTTGCTGCTGTGATCAACCCTTCGGATCGCAGCATTTACTGAGACCGACAGATCTCCTTGAATCCATCAGGCCTTCAGCACCAGATTGGGACTACTGAGACATCCAGCCTTATGGACTGAGCAGTTCCCTGGATTCTCAGCCTCTCTAGTGTGGTGTGGCTACTGTTCGACTCCTTGAACTCTGTCAATAAATTTTATATAGCTATATATTCGTCCTGTTGCTTCTGTTTCTTTAGAGAACCCTGACTAATACAGAGTGCAATTTACAGAATCACTAAGGAAAATTTCTAAGTATCTAACTGTTGTCCAGTTGTTTACCCTGAGAGCAAGTCTCTGCATAACATACTTGTGGGATTTTTTGAAGATTATTACACATGAATTAATATATGAGAATTCTCTGAATTAACTGCTTTCCCATGTTAAGAATGTATAGTACAAATTCCAGTACAAATAATAGTGTATCAAAACAGAAAAAGCAGAGATCTCAAACAGACTACCAAATACTTATCACTTTTTAAATAATTTAATGTTTCAAGTTTATTTAAAACTTTGGTACATGGACCAAATAAACTGACTGCCTATAAATGAATCTTTAGGTGAAAACAACAATATTATGAGTGCTAAACTTCAGGTAGAAGGCTTCCAGATCAGGTCCTGCTCCATTACTCTTCCCACCTCCCTCCTCCTTCCCCAGCATCAATACCCCCTTTACCTCTACCTTTCCTGTTTCCTGAATTCCCGCACCCCCTTCATGCCCCTGTTTATGTCCCTCCCTCCTCCACTCCCAGCCCAACTCTCCCACTTTTCCCACCTTCTCCTTTTCCCATCTGTTTCTTTTTTCAGGTTCTTTCTTGTCCTTTACCTCCATGTATTGTTTCCATTTTCTTGGCTGCTGGTGTTATACAAACATATGTACTGATGTACTGTTACAGTCCGCAAGTGAGGGAGTATGTTTGTCACTTTGTATTCTGCCTTGTGTTACATGATTTTGTATAACACTATTACATTTACCTGAGAATTTCATTTTCTCTTAATGCTGAGTAGTACTCTTTTGTGTAGATGTACCACATTGTCATTATCCATTCATTAATTGTGGGGCATTTAGGTTATTTCCATTATTTAGCTAGTGTAAAGAGAGCAGCAACAAACATGGATGTACAGGTATCTTTAAAGTAGGATGAGTCCTTTGGGTATATACTAAGGAGTGGTATAACTGGGTCAGTGGTAGGTTCACTTCTTTGTTTTCTTCAGAGTGGTCCACATTGCCTTCCATAGTGGCTGCACTAGACTATATTCCCACTGCAGTGAATGAATATTCCCCTTTATCCATATCCTTACCAGCATTTGATGTCCTCCATTCTTTTGATCTTAGCCAGTCTGACTAGGTTTTTATCTCCATTTATCAAATTACTAAGGATGTTGAGCAGTTTTTAAGGTGTTTCTTAGACATTTTTATTTCTTCATTTGAGAATTTTCTCTTCAGATCTATAGCCCATCTTTTTATTATGTCCTTTATTTCTTACCGTTTTGTTATTTGAATTATTTGACTATTTTTTATATTACTCCCCTGTTATATGTGTAACATGTAAAGATTTTATCTTACTCACTGGGTTTCTTCCTTGTTTTCTTGGTTGTTTCTTTTGGTATACAGAAGTTTTGTAGCTTAATGACACCCCATTTATTGTTTGTTGATCTTAATGCCTGAGGCGCTGATGTCCTATTAAGAAAGTCCTCCCAAAACAAGCCTCAACAATGAAAACTTTGGAAAGACTGAGAGAAAGGTGCAAGACATATATGCCAGAAGGCATGAGCTGGGGTGGGAAGGGGTGCTGGGAGAGGGGAATGTGTCTAAATTGGACTGAAAGATTATGTGTGAAATACACAAATCATCAATAACAGTATTTTAAAAAAAGAAAGTCCTTTCTTCCAAAGTCTTGTCAGGTACTGTCTATTTATTCTTCTAGCAGTTTAAGAGTTTCAAGTTTTATATTGAGGTCTTTGATCCATTTGAAGTTGACTTTTGTGTGGAGAGAAAGAAAAGGATCCAATTTCATGCTTCTATAAGTGGAGATCCAGTTCTGGCAACATCATTTATTGAAGATGCTCTCTTTCTCCATTGTATATTCTTCATGGAGCTTCTTCCCTACAACAGAGTATTTCTTTTTAGTTGTAGCAACATCTATAAAATCTCCAACTTCAATTTGGCCAATTGAAAAAGAAATGTTTGTTGAAGTTTAGACTAAGCTTTTTGCCCAGATGTCTGTGGTGTGTGGCCAAGTTTAGTTCCATATGGTTTTATAAATTCAGACATTAACATTCATGTCAACGACACAAATGCATTTTTCCGCTTTTCTCTTATTTGTTGTTGAAATAAATTAAATACTGATGGTGTCCTCAGTAAAGCAAACACTGGGAAAGGAATGAAGACTCAACAGTTTCTGCTTCTAATTTTTGACTGTGCACAGAAAATTGAGAAAAGTCTGTCAGCTAATGAGAGTCAGGTGAAATTGGGGATATTTCAGGAGATCAACAGATTTCAATTATATATTTCATTTAAATATGTTTACCAAAACTGTAATCAATATGGCACTCAATATCAATTATCTGTTTATTTTCTGCAGTTAGTGATTATCCTACTTTAGCATCTATAATGTTTGAATGATCATAAAGAAAACAGAATAAAGCACTATTATTTTGGGTACCTTTCTTAACACATTTAATTTTCTACTCATAACTTAAGTAGATTCAACATAAGATCAAGCATCATACAAAATATCTAATTATTTATTCATTCTTTCTTATTTCGTTCTTTTAGAGACAGGCTCTTCCTTTCCCAGCTGGCCTAGAACTCATTATGTAGACCAGGGTGGTCTTGAACTCACAGACATGTGCATGCTTCTGCCTCCCGAGTCTTGTGGTTAAAGGTGTGTGCCATCATACCCAGCTTTCATTCACTCTTTATATTGGAGAGATGAGTTTGAAAGATAACTTTTTTCTGTGTAACTAATGAGTGGTCTAAAATCTCCCATGATTCTCTTTCACAGATTGTCACACTGCCCTGTGTGGTCATAGGTATATACTAATAAATGTCAAAAGATAAAACTAACTTTATATTTGGAAGCAAATGTAGAGTTTGCTAAGAAAAAATCAGCTAAGCATAGGCATGACTGGGGTAGAAAGCACTGTAAGAGGAAACAATCTGTATCCTCAGCTAGGCACAGATTTTGGAAGAAAAATACCACAGAGAAGTTTTTAGACAAGGCTTTGAAAAAAAATTAAGTCACTTCTTTTGTGTGTGTGGCAAATAGATGCCATTTCTTTCAGAAGTAAGCTCATGTATAGTCCATCTCAATTCTAAAATGGAGTTTCAACAACATTATTCAGGGAGCTGATGAAGCAGCAATGTTTTCTGAATAATAATATTCCAAAGCCCAAAGTCTTGCCCTCCAATAATAAGGATTTATGCCAGAACACTGACTTGGAAAAAGAAATGCATTTCAGTCTTTTTTATATTTCACAGTGTTTGTTTTTCCTCTTCTCAAGCTGACTGTTTTATCTAATATTAGTGTATTCTTGGCTGAACATTGCTTTCCTAGATAAGCACTGGATGCTTTCCAGAGATGGGACTGAGTTAGTGAAAAGAGCTGTGCTTTGTTGCCCTTAAGAAAGGAAGATGCAGATGTAAAGACCTTAAAGCTCTGTGTCCACATCTAGTACTTTTCCTCACCTTGTCTTCCTGCAGAAAGAAAATCAGTCATGGCTGTACAAATCCCAATTCCATTAACCTTTCAACTGCGGCTGAAGCATGGTTGGACTAAGGTCCCTAACGTATATGTCAAAAATCAGGTGGCATGTCCTTTATAAGTTTCTCTTGTAATATCTTGGTTATTTAAAATAGTTCATAATTCAATTACCTAGGAATATTAAAGTTCAGCACAATTTGATTTCTTGAATTACTGAGTAAATTGAGGTTCTTCAGAGGTGTAAGGAAAACTGAAAGTGCTCATGGATGCACACACAGACACATACTCATAGACACATGCACACATGCATATGCATGCATTTTCACAGATAAAAATATATATACTTCAAGTTTTGATTTTTTCATGTTACATTAGTTTATTTTTAAATATATATCTTGTACAAGATTATCAAATCTAGACCCATGTCCCCCACCCTATCCCCCACATTATTTTTATGTATGTTACACAAACATACAAAAGAAAGCCAGGTTGTTGCACAAAATATTTTTAACCGAGCATATGTACATTTCATATAATGGTTCACAATCAAATTCGCCCCCCCCAATACTCAAATGCTGATCAGAACTCATGCATTACATCATCTAAACTAAGCCCTATCCAGTCAAGATCTTGAAACCAGATGTCCCTCATGCAAAGTCATCCACTGGAGGCTAGTCAGCACATCTAGTAATATTAGGTAACACTGTTCCCCGACTAGCAGTAATCAGTCTCAGTCTAGGGTCAATCTCCAACCCATTTCTCTTGCTCAACTCTGAGACCTGGTCTGTGTTGGCATGAGTCCCATGCCTGATCCTAAAATTTCCATAAGGTCACATGAGAAAGCTTCTAGTCATCTGCTAGCCACTGCTTCCCTACCTTCATACATCACTCTGGCTCTGAAAATCTTTCAACCCCCATTTTCTCAATGAGCCATGGGCGGGAGAGGTTTACTATATGGAAAAGACCCATATATAATCTTACCCATATAGTCATATACACACTCTGGAGGCTCCCATTCTTTGAAGTTTGACTAGTTTTGACTTTATGTTTGCATCACACTCTTCTGTGTAAGGAAATTTTACTCCAGAGAATTGAGAGATATGTTCATTTTCTCTCCATCTCTCATTCCAGGATGTTTCATGAGTCTTAGGCATAGAGGTTCAACTGCAGATGTGTCTCCTAGGATTGGGAAAACTTCAGATGTATATGTTCTGTGTTTCACCAGTTGTGGGATTCTGCAGGAGCCTCCATCTGTTGTGAAGAGAGGCTTCTTTGATGAGTGGCACACACTATGATTATCTATACATATAAGATTCTGCATTTAGCATATGGTAAGAAATAACATTATCTAGAGATATGACACCAATAGTATTTTCTCTGGGATCAATTTCCTCTCCAGTCCTGTGCATTTTGCTGAATTTACAGTGGCCTTCATGGGTTCACTCCTACTGAGAGTGTTTTAAGTCCAATAAGATCATCCCCAGATAACACTGCCACAAAGACACCAATAGAGGCAATTTGCTATACAGCTCTTTTGGGTGATTAGGCTTTAGGGCTGGGCTGTACTATTGATTTATTTTCTCCTTTTCACTGTGCATATTATATAACATTATGAGTCCTACACTCCAGGTAGAAGGTTTCAAGGTCAGTTCCTGCTCCTTTACTCTGTCAGAGCACTAGGGTCTTATTTTCTCTTTTTGGTAGATAATCAAGAGCTTTGGTGACAGCCTGTATTATTCTGAGAGTCTCTTGGTTTGCTGTCACCAAAAATGAATGGGAGGTGTCCTCTGTCAGTTACTGTGTTCCTGCCCCACAACCCCAGGTTGCACCACTGATGGACTAATATTCAGACAGCACATGTGCATCTCTCATGGGGTCTCAGGGGAATCACACTGGATTTTATGTTCCATAGACACTCATCTCTGTTCTTTCTTCTTCCATTCTCAAGTACCTCCTCCTTCCCCAGGCCCAGCCCCAGCCCCTCAGTCATCCCCATTCTTCCCCTCTCTGGAGCTCCTCAGCTTCCCCCTGTTATGTCCCAACTCTTCCCCTCCAAACCCTACACCCTCCCCCGAGTGACCTCCATCCCTTACTATCCCCTTCTGTCAGGTTCTTTCTTTCTGTTGACTTCCATGTATCCTTTCTAATTTCTTGACTCCAGGTATTACATCATGATACATACTCAAAAATAAGGGATTCCTGTTACAATCTAAAACTGAGGGAAACATTGATCACTTGGTTCCCTGCCTTTCTTTTACTTCAATTAGCATCACACTCTTTTGTACCACATATTTACTTGCAAGCTTCATAATTTTATCTTTACTAGTAATATTCCATCATGTTGATGTATAACATTTTCATTATCCAAATGTTGTAGGACATTTAAGGTTCTTTACATTTCTTAGCTACTGTGAAGAGAGCAGCAAAGAACATGGATGTTCAGGTGTGTTTACAAGGAAGAGTCTTTTGGGTACATGCCAAGAAGTGGTAAAACTGGGTCATATCTTAGGTTCATTATTAGTTTTCTGAGAGTTCCCCACACTGCCTTCCATAGTGGCTGCACTAGTCTGCATTCCTACCACCAGTGAATGTGTGTCCCCCTTTCTTCACATCCTTACATTTGGTAAGCCTTTATTCTCTTGATCTTAGCCTGTCTAACGGGGGTAAGATGGAATCTCAAAGTGGTTTTTTTTTTCTCTGCATTTCTATAATTTGTAAGGATGCTAAGCAATTTTAAGGGGTTTCATATCTATTTTTGTTTCTCAATTTGAGAACTTTCTATTCAAATCTATAGCCACTCTTATTATTGGGTCATTTATTTACTTTATTCCTTTTTGTTTTGTTTTGTTTTACTTTATAGTGTAAAATTCCTTGTGTTTAAAATTCACAGAGTATAATAGAATAAATTGTAGAATATTTATCTCAAATATTTAAATGGATTAACTGTCACTCACTATGGAAAAACACTGGAATCAGATCAAGTCCATGATGTCATACTTAGTTTGAAAACTGAAAGAGGTATTAAAAATGCAGTTTCCACTCTTTCTGCATTCTGAGGTCTTGGAAACATAACATTTTCATACGTCACTTTCCTAAACAACAGATTAACCTAATTCTGATTAGTATTGTTATATTGAATAAGTCAATATTTTCCTAGCAAATAAGTGCTAACTATGTGATAACAACATTTACATAAGGATAGTAAAATATGATAAAATTAATATCAATTATCTAATCATCTATAAAAATTCAACTACAAAAAATCAACTATAAAAGGGGAAATTCCATAGACTAGAAATGAAGGCAAGATTTGATAGAAGAAGTCTTAGTGGTGTTGTAGTGGTTTGAATGAGAATGTCCCCCATAGGCTTTAAGTGTTCAGATAATTTGTCCCCAGTTGGTCTTAGAAGGTGTGGTTGTGCTGGAGGAAGTACGTCATTGGGGGCAGACTTAGTGAGTTTAACAAGCCTTGTGGTCTCCAGTCTTTCTTTCTCTGCTTCCTGTGCTCATTGTGAGATGTGATCCTAGGCTTGCTGCTCCAGCCCGGCCACCATGCTTCCCAATGGACTCTGATTCCCTGGAACCGTCAATCGTAAGCTCAAATAAATTCTTCCTTTTATAAGTTACCTTGCTCATGGTGGTTTTATCACAGCAACAGAAAAGTGACTAATACAGGTGTGGTTGGACTTGAAGGCCCCAAGTATCCTAGGCAAGTACTGGACCAAGGAGCTTCGGTCACATTCTCAAAGACAGGATATCTGTGGCCATCTTAAGAGTAGGTAGTCACTTTCTTCAAATTACATTAGTACTTATAGCATTAATAATGCTGTAGCATTACTACTCTTATAGGATACAAAACACACCTTACAACATAGGATATTTATTTAAAGAATCACTCAATACATGATTCAGTTTATTGTGAAAAAATTACTGGAAGAACAAGGCTATAGAATACCAGGAAAATATGTTTTATAAGCAAGTTGATAAGCCAATACACAATCTTTTCTGTCTCTTTTATATTTAGTGTGTTTCATCTTATACTAATTAACATCTCATCTGATATATTAATGTTGGGAAAGGACAATTCCCTTACTGAAAACAAAATAAAATCTCCCATTGTTCATATCTATGTTGTAGTTAGTCTCTGCTTTGAATAAAACTTGAAGCATCCTGAGTGCTGGTTTTAAAGCCATAAGCTACTACACACAGTCAAGTTGACCACTGATTTAGTTTTTTTTTTTTTTTTGCTTGCATATATTTTCTTTTCATTTAATATTTAGCTCAAAGCATTCTCTATGTAGCAGCTGAATTTTAATAATTCACTATTCCAGATAGCTCTATTCTGGGTCCCTTGATGAAGATAGTATTACCCCAAGGTACAGATGTACTACTATATATACTAAAGAAGAGAAATTTTCCTTTGTGTTTTACTAAATAATTTCTTCTGTGCAATGCACAACAAATTATGACTTGATATTCACATCTCTGCCAAGGTTCTTATTATGTGAGGCAGCACACACCTTTGTATATGAAAAGATTCATGAAGAAAGAAGAGGTTGGTGTTTTCCTGCCCTTAAGAAAGACACAGAGGGCTGGAGAGATAGCCTAGCGGTTAAGAGCACCGACTGCTCTTACAGAGGACCCGGGTTCGATCCCGATCCCCAGCACCCATATGGTGGCTGAGAACCGTCTGTAACTACAATTCCAGCAGAACTCCAGTTCCAGGGGAATTCGAGACCCTCTTCTGACCTCCGTGGCATTGCATGACACGGGCACACAAAACTACATGCAGACAATACATTCATACACATACAAAAATAAATAAAATTTTTAAAAAATTAAAAAAAGAAAGACACAGAAAGGAAAAACTCTAGATGTCTTTACCCAGATATCTTTCTCTGCTCTTCTTCCTTCAGTAGGAATATTTATCAAGAGAAATGAGAGAGAACACCGCACTCATTTCTGTTCCAAATAAATCCAAAAAAGAAAAATATGTATCAGCCTCACAGTATTTCAATCAATGGTTCTGTTTTTTTTTTTTTTTTCTGTTCTTTATCTGACTCAGGATTTAAGCTTAGAATCACTTTGCCTCTTCTCTTACCATAAATTCAGTTTACCACAATTACATAAATGATATTAAAGGAAATTGAAGAAAAATAAATGATAATGCATAAAAATGTTATTTAAAACTAAAGCAAAACAGCATTAAATAGGGAAAAATTGTATCCCACAAAGCCTAAAACTATTTCCTGTTCTCTAATTACATTGTCATGATTGTTTATGTTAAAGAATAAAGTAATTATTCTTTAATGAAATTTAGTTAAACACACATGAAATCATTATTTCTCTCTATTTTTGCCTTTCTTTGGTCATATCAATATTTCCACCAAGGGTTATTTTACTTTTACCTGAAGGGCTTTTTCATTATTTCTTGCATAGCATGCTGGTTGGTGACAGGTTCCTCCAATTCTTTCAGCTTCTGTGTAGCTCACATCGTCCGTATCATTTCCTTGTTTAGAAAGGTATTTTCCCTAGGGATAGAATTATAGACAAATAGTATGTGTTTTCTTCTGCTTTCTGCACAGTAAAGATGTGTCTCACTGTCTTGCAGCTTAGAAGGTTTCTAAGAAAAGTTCCAATGATGTCATTATTTCCTCATGTGTAAATAGTAAGCTTTTTTAGTTTTATTCTTCTCTTTTGAATATTCTATTTACCACACATTTTGATGGTAATTTGTTGGGATTTTCTTTTATTTCACATGATTATCACCATCTGATTTGAGTGATTATAATTACCTCCAGTTCTGGAAATTCTGGTTATCATTTCTTCTAACATTTGTTCTTTTGTTGCTGTCCTTTAACTTTCTTTGGGGAATTACTGTTACACATTTATTAGGATAGTGACCACATATCCTGTATCCCATCCACTCTTTGTGCATCTTATTTCTGTTTTCTCATTATTATTTTTACTCTTCTTTTCATATTTAATGGTTATGTTACCTTGATCTTTAAACTTTTCTGCCAGTAAGAAGTTTAACTTGTATTTTACTTCTAAATGATTAGTCTCTAAGTTGTATGTTTTTTTGTTGCTATTGTTGTGGGTTTTTTTCATTTGTTCGTTTTGTTTGTTTGAATGTAGTCAACCTGTGGGACATAGTTACATTTTTTTTCAAGCCCTATACCAAGATTAAGATCTTTGTCATTTGGATCAATTTTGATTAATTTTATCTTCATAGTAGTTTTCTGCTACTTTTTATAGAGAGACACTTTTTATGTATAGGAAAAGGATTCAATAGTTTACCTGGTTGATTGATGGACATAATTTATTCATATAATTTTTTCTTTGTATCCACAAAATCTTGTCTAGGTTTTATTTCTCATTCCCTTAAATTATATAAGAAATAGATTGTGGGGCTGGAGAGATGGCCTAGCGGTTAAGAGTTCCGACCGCTCTTACAGAGGACCCCCAACACCCACATGGCAACTGAGAACCGTCTGAAACTCCAATTCCAGGAGAACTCCAGTTCCAGGGGAATCTGACACCCTCTTCTGACCTCCAAGGCATTGCACGACACGGGTGCACAGACCTGCATGCAGACAGTACATTCATACACATACATAAATAAATAAAATTAAAAAAAAAGAAATATATTGCTTCTTTTCTGTTTTCTCTTTTCTTTCTTTAAGCAGAACAGGATTAGATTTTAATATCTATTTCTTTACCACTGTCATGGCATTTCTCCACATGAGAACGTTAATTGACACTCTGTAAATGACATAGTTCTGATCTGAACAGAAAATTTTCCCAGATCCCTGACAGTATATAATCTTCCTAAGTGACTCCCTGACTCATCCTGGATTCTTGTAGTCATGAAAAACTTAGATGATTACTCGAGTAACCCTGAAGTTGCCTCTCTGAGAAACATTTCTTAACAGATAAAACTCTTAGCTTCTACATGTGTCCTGTCCATATAAACAATACTACCTTTATTATGAATAGTTAAAATGTAATCCAAATATTACAACTGAGTAGCAAATTTGAACTTCATTAGTTTTTCCATTCATTCAAGATTTCCCTTCTTCTATAAATTTCTCAAGATGCATAGTATTTTTTAATTAAAGCCTGAAAACAGTAAGATGAAACAATTATTCAACCCAATTCATCTTTATTTTGTATGCAAATAACATTCTTCATTTTTGGTCCAAGTGTTGTGATAAAAATGTTTTAACATTGTTTTTTTTCCTATTTTATATTTATTTCACTGTTCAGGGCCAAGTCCTTCATTTTGCTTGGTTACATTATGAGTTCAGTTTATGATCAACCATGAGAATATATTTGCAGATATGTGGAATATAAATTTTCAATTTAATTAAATCTATAGATACATATTTAGTTAATAAATCATCCATGGACCTGAAGAACCTAGAAGGGAAGGAACTAGAATGAAAACATACATTTCATAACAACCTTGATACTGTATGTTAGCATATAATCAAATCTACCTGTGGACTGAATGAAAACAACAGCTCATGAAAGTAATAGTCATTAAAACAGAATTTAGAGGGTTTAGCATTGAAATGGAAGACTGACTTTTTACATTTCTTTAAGAACCTGGTGGAGAGAGCTGGAGAAATGACTCACTGGTTAAGAGCAGTGGCTGCTCTTGAAGAAGAACCTGGTTTGGTTTCCAGCACCTACATAGCATAAAACAACTGTCTATAACTCTAGTCCCAAAGGATCAGTTACTGTTTTCTGACTTCTGAGAGTATTGTAGGCATGAGCGCATTTACATACATTCAGGCATACACTGAATAACATAAAATTTAAAAATAATATTTTTACAGAAGCTATAATCATAGAGTGGCACATGCTTTTTATCCCACCACTCTGGAGGCAGAGACAGGGGAATCTCTTTGAGACTGAGGCAAGCCTGGTCTACATAGCTAGTTCCAGGCCACCTGGGGCTATAGGGAGACCTCATCTAATAAAGATCAAAAAGATTAAAATTCTAAAAAAGATAGGTGTGTGTTTTCTTGTCATTTTATGGAATCATTTAGAATTATAAAAATTGAAAAAAGTTTACTTACATTAAGGCACAAGTCTCTATCACTATCATTTCCACATAAGCGGTAAAAAATCTTATTGAAATATTTACTAAATATGACTTAAAATCTGGAATTTGTTTACTTTTTTATTGAATTTTTAAGTAGTTCAGAGTACATTTTAATCATACTTAGACCCACTCCCCATCTGCACCAGTGCACCAGACCATGCATTTTAAGACTACTCAAATCATGTTTGTGTCCTCAGATGTCCCCCATTGTGAGTCCACCAACTAGAGTCTGGTCATCAGCCCTTCTTTGCCATCACCCCTTAAAGGAAACCAACCTTCCCTTTCTTACAAGTCATTATTTACCAGTATTTCCTCAGCTAAGATTTGCACTTCTCACCCATTTCTCCGTTTCTACGCTGATTTTCTCTGGTTTGAGATTTCTTGGGTCTTCTGCATACCATTCCTGTAAGTTCATCTGGGCAATTTCCTAGCTTCCTGAAAACCTACCTAGTGAGAGTTAACCCCTCCTTTCTTACTTTTTCCTGAGCATTATGTGTAGAGGTTGCATTGTAACTGTGTCACTTTGCCATGGGCATCTCACAGACACTTATTCTCTGCATTTGACAAGTTATAGAGCTCTGTTAAACTACTTTGCAAAAATAAATTTATTGATGAATGGTGAAAGATGTACTTGTCAGTAATTAAAATGATACATGTTTAGAATGCAGTTGGTCTAGGGACCTGAAAAAAGTAGATTTTTCTCTAAGACTTATGATTCCACCACTCATATGTATTATGATATGTTTAAAGTACCACAGATAAGTTCCTTCCCATTGAATTGGCCTTATGTCCAATTAGACAGCTGTTGACTAAGTCATACAAGTACCACTACTGCACCAATAGAGCTTGCTGGGCTAGTTGTTGTGTTTGTTAGGTTTTATATCTGGTAAGACTATTCATTGGTTTTTCTCTTGGCAGCTTGCGTAGTATCTTCTCATATTATGAGAACTAGTCTTCAGGGAGGTTTCCAAGTCAGTTCCAGCTCCAGTGCTCCAAGTCCTGTATCTGAAGTATATACTGTGTTCACCAATAGTGTCTCCCCTTCAAGTTCTAGGAAGCAATCAAAGGCTGGGGCAATAGCCTGTGTTATTTTGGGAGCCGCTTGGACTGCCCAAGCCAGCACCTCGAAAAATGGTTCAACAATTTGAAAAAAGGTTTAGCTTGCCTGGGACTGTATTTTTTGTTACATACCAGTCAGCTATACACATTCATACATATATACATATATACAACATATATACATATATACATATATGTATATATGTGGTATATTGGTATTTGTGTTTTTCACTTGTCTCTTAGAAGTAATACACTTTCCATTAGTTTTTCATACCACCTATGCGTTATTTATCTGTCATCTCTTTCAATTTCAATAGCTAACAACTGAGTCTTATATGCATGTTTATGTAGATATTGTACACTATGGTTAGACCTATCTATACCTGATAGAGCCTTTCCAGATACATCCACCAGTTTTCCACATACCTCCTGCTCATTCAGACAATACTGCAATGATTTAAAATAATTAAAATTTAATCCAAATATTATCATTAATCTGACAAGCATTATATTATGGGAGAAAATTTATACTAATCTTTTGTGCATTTATTTATGTATTTCATAAATATCACTTCAGAGTCAACTTTGCTGGGAGTAGTTGGTAGTAAAGAAAAGAATGTTTTCAAAACACATCTTAAATTTTAAACTCTTTTCTCCAGTGAATAAATAGAAATTCCATTCAATAAAACATGGAATACAAATATGGGATTATTTGAAATATCATTTGCAGGGCTGGAGAGATGGTCTAGTGGTTAAGAGCACTGACTGCTCTTGCAGAGGTCCCAGGTTCGATCCCCAGCACCCATATGGCAACTGAGAACCGTCTTTAACTCCAGTTCAGGGGAATCAGACACCCTCTTCTTCTGACCTCCTCAGCATTGCAGGACACGGGTGCACAAACCTACATGCAGATAGTACATTCATACACATAAAAAAATAAAAAATTAAAAAAAAGAAATATCATTTGCAATGTCTTTCTAGGAGCTTTGTCCTCTGTGGTAAAGTTAAAAATCTTATTAAAGAAGTAGTTTGTTGTACCCACAATAGCAAAACTAGTGTGCTGATTATATGGAAATTAATGACCAATAAATATTTAAATAGTACTTAATAATTAAGAATGTTTCCAAACACCGAATCTTTGATCATTATTTGTCTCACCGCAGTGACCAAATGCCTGACAGGGAACAACTTATATTAGGTACTTGTCTCATAACTATTGTCAAACGATTGACAAGAAGCAAATTAAAAGAAGAAGGATTTATTTTAGTAAATGATTTGAAGTAAAAATATCAGTAGTGTTCAGAAAAAATATAACAGTAGGAGAATAAGGCTTAGCCTACTTACGTCTCCACACATAATCAGAAAGCACAGACCTTGTAATAGAACCAACACAGCTATATGGGGCCTTACTAAACCACATTACAGTTAGGCCTTGATAAAGAAATGCCCTGTCTCTTAACATTGACTATAAGTCCAAGATCAGACTGTAATCTCTCAGCACTGTTATCTGAGCAAGGGCTTTATGCATTCTTTATTTGAAACAGTATCTTCAGCATGAAATAGTAAAGTAAGTCAGACCTACCCTTATCAAAAACAATTTATGCCCTCTTATCACTAGACCTAGAATATCACAAACCAGCAAACACACACACACACACACACACACACACACACAACTAAACAGGTATCTCTCAACTTCTGTCATCATTTAACTTATAATGATAAAAGTAAGCTGTTTGCATCACTTTGATATGTAAAAACAAATATAATCATGTCCACATCCTACATAATCTTGGAAGAGGATGAAGAGTCCTGAGGGATTAAGCTCATTTTCGCAAGGCACAGAATAAACACATGTTCATTGAGCTTGATTACAATACAAATATTACATTTTTGGTTGTAAATTTAGTTCCATGTATTTGTCCAGGGTATGTTCATATTGTAAAAGCCATCGCTACAACCATAAGCTTGTAGTCCCACACCTATGGACCTATGTCTACCAGCCAGGTCCCCTGACCAATAGATACCACAACATCCAAAATCAAACTTTGTGTTGCATGGGGAGATTCCACATTCAAACAACAACAATATTTAAGATAAAGATTACAGCTATTTTACTGGCAAACCTCTCATATGACTATTTCCTTCTATTAGATTATGACAATGAATAAAACATAAATATTATAAAAATTTTGAGAAATTAGTTTCTGCCTTTATTAAAGATATACGTGTATACACACTCAGATGATTTTCATTGTAAAATACCAAGTAAAATAAGACTGAGCGTATTATTCTTATTTCATAATTACTCAGACACACTTCTCTGTGTTCTAGCCATTGTACCATATTTTAGGGAATTCTCCATTGTCAAGGTTTAATCACTCTTATTTGACTCTTCAAAAATTCCCATTCGTGGGGCTGGAGAGATGGCCTAGCGGTTAAGAGCACCGACTGCTCTTACAGAGGACCCAGGTTCGATCCCCAGCACCCACATGGCGGCCGAGAACTGTCTGAAACTCCAATTCCAGGAGAACTCCAGTTCCAGGGGAATCCGACGCCCTCTTCTGACCTCCGCTGCACGGAGTGCACAAACTTGCATGCAGGCAGTACATTCCTACACATACAGAAATAAATAAAATTAATAAAAAAAAATAAAAAAAATTCCCATTCGTACTTTATCGCACATCAATATAATTCTATAATATAAAGACAGCATGATTTTTCAGATCATTGAATAAGCTTCACTGATTCATAGTTTTCTATAAAAGACAAAATATGATCCATGTCTCTCAGATTAGCAGAATATCAAACAGATATAAATGGATTAATAAATTGCCCACCATATTCATTCTTAAATTCTCAAACACTAGAATGGCTGCACACAGAAGGAAGTACTGGATAGCTAAATAATATGTAAAATTTTTTCTTATATTTTTAACAGATTCATTCAGTGAAATATTGCAGTCTTGATTATTTTTCCAGAAGGCAGATGAGAATACACTACCACTTAACCAAGTGTAGGCTCCAGCATATAACTTATGTATAATATTTTATGAGTAAGAGAGTAAAGTCTCAAGACATTTCCAGGTAAATGGGTGGTGAATAAGTGTGGTAAGGCAGTGGTTTATGTAATTCCAACTACCCAACTATTGACCAAGGAGAAGACTTAGAAATTTAGGAAAAAAATTCCTTAATTAAGCTGTGGTTTCTTGTATGAGATTACAAGGTAAAAGCACTGAAAGTTTCTTAATTCCAGGTATTTGAGTAAAGTTGCACAACTGACAAATAGATCTCTTGCTAAAGAAATATGAACTATGTTTGGATCTCTGTTGGAAAACTTTATATCAATTAGTCATAATTAATTTTCTTGAAAGTGATAACAGATTCTTAGCCTGACAAGCTTAAGTAACAACTATTTAATACTTTCATTGTGTTCATAAGACATTTCATCAGAGTAAATAAAACCCAGATGGATGTTCCTGTAATTATTCAGATACTTCAATGTCCCTCAAAAACCTAAGATAACCGGAGATGATACAAATATAGCAATGTAACAAAAAGAAGATCTTATTCAAAATATTATAAGTACTATTAAGAAAAATTTACAGCTTGAGATGGAACTGGCATTGCCTAAAATATGAAAAAAAAAAAAGAAAAACCACACATGTATCTCCCAGCCACTTATTTTGCTCAATATAAATGTATAGGATAGGGGCTGGAGAGGTGGCCTAGCAGTTAAGAGCACCGACTGCTCTTGCAGAGGACCTGGGTTTGATCCCCAGCACCCACATGGTGGCTGAGAGCCATCTGTAACTCCAGTTCCAGGGGAATCTGACACCCTCTTCTGACCTCCGTGGCATTGCATGACACGGGTGCACAAACCTACATGCAGACAGTACATTCATACACATAAAAAAATAAATAAAATTAAAAAAATGTACAGGATGTTTGTGAAGATCCTATGCTCTTATACAAGCTATTCCTCCCATACCATGGACACTGTTCTATATCATATCTTCAACTTATATTCATATCAACCTACTAGATAGAGGAAATGAATTTATTATTTTATAAAGTATTGTGCATTAATTCATTGAAATAGAATCTAAATTATCAAAATTCAATGAATAATTTAATAAAAACTTTTGAGTCACAATTTTCATTGTTTTCTGTCATTTTTAAAGCTAGAGAGACATAGAATATACAAACTTTATGTCAGGCGTGGTGGGACATGCCTTTAATTGTAGCACTTGTGAGGCAGAAGTAGGTATCTCTGAGATATGTATATCTTAGAAATTCAAGAAAATGATTAGCTCAGGCTGAGTTTTCTTGTATGAGATTACAAGATGAAAACATAAAAGTTTCTTAATTCCCGGTATTTGGGTAAAGTTGCACAACTTACCAAAAGATATCCCTTTCTTTTTTTTTTTATTAATTTTACTTCTTTCTGTATGTGTATGAATGTACTGTCTGCATGCAAGTCTGTGCACCCGTGTCGTGCAATGCCGCGGAGGTCAGAAGAGGGTGTCAGATTCCCCTGGAACTGGAGTTCTCCTGGAACTGGAGTTTCAGACGGTTCTGGGCCACCATATGGGTGCTGGGGATCGAACCCGGGTCCTCTGTAAGAGCGGTCGGCGATCTTAACCGCTAGGCCATCTCTCCAGACCCAAGATATCCCTTTCTAAGGAAATACGAACTATGTTTTAGCTCCTTCTTTGGAAAAGTGTATATCAATTAGTCATAATTACATTTCTTGTAATTATTGCTACATATATTATTATATAACATAATATATTAATAATTTGGCAGTTAATGAGATAAAATCTAGAAGCAAGATAAGTGAGTGAAAACATGTTTAGTATCATCGTCCACACTGAGGCCTGACCTGAAAGACATACAAATTAAAAAGAATAAAATATTTTTAAATATTTAATAAGGGGTTCAGGCATTCAGAAAATAAGTTCGAGTCTTCTTACTGATAACTAATAGCACTGTAATAGTTCTTCTTCAAACAAATGTGTATCAAAACCCCTCACTTTTATATGTATTATGTTGTATTCATAAAAAAACTGTCTTGCATGACACGGGTGCACAAACCTGCATGCAAACAGTACATTGATACACATACAGAAATAAATAAAATAAAAAAAAAAAACCTAATGTCTACCAATACAGCTACCACACTGTCAAATCATATAAGTCCCTAGTTATAAGGCCAGCCTGGTCTGCAGAGCAAATTCCAGGACAGCTGGGACTACAGGGAGACCCTGTGTCAAAAAGACCAAAAAAAAAAAAAAAAGAAATGAGTTATTAAACATCATTTTGAAAATAAATACTTCTTAATTTGGGAATCTTGATAAACATTATAACCTAAAATAACCCACTTTAGTTATACTCTTTGGCAATGTCAGCACCTAGGCAAAAGAGATCAAATTAACTCGTTTGCTTTCTAATGATAATTTGTCATCCATCGGATTAGTTTTTGTACTACATTGGCTTTCTTCAACCATACAGAGACTTTCCGAGTTCTTAATGTTACTTAAAATGAGGGAGTCACTTCCATGATAGATTTTCATGTCAGTAGTAGAATACTTCCTAATTGTGAAATGTATTTAAACTTGTGTATGTCTTAATTCCTTATCCAGGAAAGAAATAAACCCTTTCAATTAGTAGATTAATGCAAAATTACTCGTAGTAGTTCAGAGCGTTAAATCCTATTACATTTCCTAAGTGTTAATCAATTAGTCATTTCTCTAGCTGTAGGTCATAAGATTAGAGTGCTCTAAGGAATTCATTCTCTAATTCTCAAAATAGCAAAATATTATTACTAATTTTATTTGAGGAAATGAGTCACATATATAGTTAAATTCACCTTTTCCTTTTGGAGAACACCCTAAACCTTTTCCTGTGTCCTTTGGGCGTGCAGAAAAACCCACACAATCCCCTGCCACATGTGATTCTAACTGCTGGCATGAGCTGTATACTAAATATTGTATCTATCATGCTTTTACATGTTTTCATTTTGAAATTTCCATTTAAATGCAAATTGTGCCATTTAAATAGAGTTCTCTTGTTCTTTATTACACTATAATTACTATTTCCCATCTTCCTGGGACCCACTGCAGGAAAGGCCATAGGTCACATTCCTACTGCTCTAAAGAGAGACTGAAATCAAGAAGTCATCATTGCTAGCATTTCTGAGTGACACCCATTTGTTAAGGAAGACCTGAGGGACTAATTCAAACACTGCCCTGAAACCTGTCCTGTCCTGTGTCCTGTGATTTACAAGAACAAGTACAAACAAAGCCTGAAGATACTATTTCTTCAGGGCCATGTGAATTAAGTAGTTTAGCCAGGATTTGGCACAAATGAATAACAGCTGAAACACTGCCCTCATTTTGAAACAAGACACATGCCAAGGGATATAAGCTGATTCCAATGTCAAGAGACATGAGAAGAGCAAGCACATCCAGATAGTGTCTATGTTTATTAAACAAAATGTAATCCATCATAGTTTAATGTCAAGGAAACAGGTCTTAATAATATTCTCTATGGGATTATGTATTAATGTCACTGAAACAAATATAGAAGATGAAAAATTCAGTGAGAAGGAATGGAATATGTATTTGAAATTTTGGGAGGATTTATGGGTGAAAAAGAAAACAAAACTGGTAATTTAGGTTTATATGACTTCAGAGTAACTACAAACACTATGACTAAATACCATTCTTAATGTTTAATACTTGACAATAGTTAAAAACTAAAAGTTCAATATTTCAAATATATATTTTGTGACTTTGTGGGGAGAAACTGGAGAAGGAAAGTGGGAGTAGGAAGTTTGAATGACTATCAGAATATTTGTATTGGCAACTTAATTTCATATTGATTGGTAAACTTATTTGGACTCATTCTGCTTTGAGAATTGTCTAATAGTCAAAGCAATATAGATTTTGAGTTGAACAAACTTAGAGTTCAACCATTAAGCCATAAAACAATAAAGGAGAGAAGAGGAGAGGTGAGATGGGGGAGAGAGAGAGAGAGAGAGAGAGAGAGAGAGAGAGAGAGAGAATTTTATGAAATTATGAAGGAGATTTTTTATTTCTTTCCATTTTCAGACAGGATCTTAAAAATTATATATATATATATGCTTATCTCTCTCTCTATACTACATATATATGTATCTTTTGCCTGAATGCATGTAAGTACACCACATGCTTGCCCACATGCTTGCAGTGCCCATGGAGCTATGGACATTGTTAACCACTGTGTGAGGGAAGCAAATCTGGGTCCTCTGGAAGAACAACCAGTGCTCTTGATGACTGAGCCATCTCTCTAGCCCAATGGCTTCAAATTCTCCATTCTACTCATTCATCTTTAAAGTGCTAGCATGGCAGGCATGTACCACCACAGCAGGTCCAGTCAGGAAATATTATTTAACATAGGAGAGATATGAATTTCCACAAACATTGAAAATCACAATTCAACTTTTATGGACATGAACAAGATAGATCTGGATATAAGAAAACAGAGCCACTTTTGTACTCATGACTCCTTGAAGCATAAATGTCTCCATTAAAAATAATACCTTTTGGGGCTGGAGAGACAGCTCAGCTGTTAAGAGCACCTACTGCTCTTGCAGAGGACCAGCGTTCGATTCCCAGCACCCACATGGTGGCTAAGAACCATCTTTAACTCCAGTTCCAAGGGAATATGACGCCCTCTTCTGACCTCTGCAGCACTGCACAACATGGGTGCACCAACCTACATGCAGACAGTACAGTCATACACATTAAAATAAATAAATAAATAAAATTTTAAAAAAGACCTATTATCAATTCACTGTCTTATAGATCCTTAGACAATGGAACACACAGCCCTGTACTAGAAGTTGGGGAGTAAAACTCACCACTTATATCCTGGCTCAATGTATCCTGTCATCTTTGACAGTATCCCTTTAAAATAAATACATTTCAAAAAGAAGTTTATTTCTACCAACTAGAAATTTATTTTAAATTTTGTTTTCTCTCATCTGAACTCCTTATAATCTTGTTTCTAAAATAGAGTTAAAAACCATATCATGTCAAAATTTTTCTATGAGCTTTATTTTCAAACATCATCTGAATTTTTTTACATATCAGTATTGTGAGGACAGTTTCGAAAATATCCTCATGGTCACTATAAACTTTACTGCTTTCATTAAGGGAATTTGTTAAAGTTTAGAATAAACATAAAATTATAAATATATTTTAAAACTGAAATTATATCTCTGTGCATGAAACAACTACTAAATAATTGATGTATCGCTATACTGGCCATTTTAATATTCAACTCTCTTTGAACAAAGGATTGAATGAAGCAGCCTCGATATTTTTAGCCATCTTGTTATATTTCCATAGTTGATAAGCTTTGAGTGCCAGACCCCTTGGGGAACTTTTTGGAGAGTCAGACCATAATATTCAGTATTCAGTATTCTGACTCAATGTACAGCTTTAAAAATGTCATTCATAGTGAATGATTTAAATCTCATTTTAAATATTGTTTATAATTAATGAGTCCTGCCGATATCAACTTTGCTTCCCAAACTGTTCATTAAGTCTCCTCTGTGGGATACGTTCTGGAAGATTTTCACTTTCACATTCATTTCTAGACAATAATAACATGCTCCGAGCACATATTTCTATGCAGAAAATAGATATTTTTAAGTCTTATGCTATATATTTATCTTTACTCTTATTTTATTTTCTAAGACAACAATATTTGAACTCCATAAATTGTTTCAGAATGTCTGAAGAATTGAATTGTTTTTGTCAAGATATTAAAAATATCAGTAATTAAATTTTTCTCCCCTTCCAATTCCTGATTCTGGCAACATTATGACAACTCTAAATTTCTGGCAGTTTATCCAGTTATTGCTTAACACATCTAAGTTTCAAAAACCAGTACAACTAAAGAAGATGCAAATTGCATCTGCCTNAATGTACAGCTTTAAAAATGTCATTCATAGTGAATGATTTAAATCTCATTTTAAATATTGTTTATAATTAATGAGTCCTGCCGATATCAACTTTGCTTCCCAAACTGTTCATTAAGTCTCCTCTGTGGGATACGTTCTGGAAGATTTTCACTTTCACATTCATTTCTAGACAATAATAACATGCTCCGAGCACATATTTCTATGCAGAAAATAGATATTTTTAAGTCTTATGCTATATATTTATCTTTACTCTTATTTTATTTTCTAAGACAACAATATTTGAACTCCATAAATTGTTTCAGAATGTCTGAAGAATTGAATTGTTTTTGTCAAGATATTAAAAATATCAGTAATTAAATTTTTCTCCCCTTCCAATTCCTGATTCTGGCAACATTATGACAACTCTAAATTTCTGGCAGTTTATCCAGTTATTGCTTAACACATCTAAGTTTCAAAAACCAGTACAACTAAAGAAGATGCAAATTGCATCTGCCTGTCTTTAATTTATTCTTTTTTCTTCCCCATACCTCTATGTCTTGAATGCCCATTCTATGTGAGACACAAATTCAAGCAATGGTGGTAGCTATAAGTTCATCAAATGATTTTCTGACATCATGATTTATTAAATGCAATGGAAAATATGTTAATAAAATAATGTATAGCTAAGTAAATATATAGAATAAATAGACATTGAGATGGAATACTTAGAAATATCTTTTATCTAGTCATGATAATTGAGAATAAATCTGGAGTAAGGGTCTTTGCAAATATTTGAAGGAAGGATTGTTCCATGGAACAGAAAATAGCAGAAGAATACCCTGGAACAGCAAGATATTTTTACATTCAAAGGCCAAAGCTGATTCCTGACTCAAACACATTAAACAAAAAGAATGGATTCTAAAAGAGATCTGAGGGTCTCTGAGGGTCTGATCAGGAAGGCCTCTGAAGTTTAGCAACAACTTTGGATTTTGTTATTTGGGTTGGGAAATGTTTTGTTTTCAGTAGGTCATATGGACTGTAATCAAGAGAAGTGATTCTTATTGGAACAGTGGAGCATATTATTTTGTAGCAGTAATAGGCCTTTTCATTGCTTGGTTCTAAACAGACAAGGAGGGATCACATCTATCTATGTCTGCTTAGCATTACACTTACTAGCACAGGTTAGCCATTTTTGTTTGCAGGAGAAAAAAAATAACCTTTGATGTCTACCTTTATCCCCTTCACTGTAGATGATCCATATGCAAACTATGTCAGTTCAGCTCTCAAAATAAAAATGAAATCCAACTGTTTCATTTCCTTCCTTAGTATCTACTTCATCCAAGCACACTGTTTTTCCTATCGTGTCATCTCAATTCTACCTTTTACCTTCCCATTCATAGCAGTTATTGTAGATAAGTAGCTGAGATCTATGGCTAAAATGTACCAATGTCACTTTATTTTTGGCTGAATCTTTTGAAGTGGCCAACTCTGCCTCATCACATTTGTGTACAATTCCATTCTCTCCAGCACTTACTGCTGCTTTCCAGCACACAAACTTTCTTGTTGCAGAACACATCACAGATCTGAACTTGAAGAACTCTGCTTTCTCTACCCTTTATCTAGCTTACTTATCTCTAAGATACCTTACTCTTCCACAGATGGTTTTTATTTAATGCCAAAAACCCCAGCTAGATCTCCTGTGAATTGCTGATTAAAAGTTTAATTTAGGAGCGTACAAAGCTTAGATCAGGGGACTTCCAAGGACCACCTGAAGCACAGGTAGGAGCAGGGATCTTCAGCCAGGCAGATTATTGGATAACAGAATCATTGTCTTCTGTGGCTGTGAGGGTGGAATCACCCTGTTAGCTGATAGAAAAGGTGGGCCTGTCACCACTGTGAGATTTGAGTGCACAGAACTTAGATCTGGGGATTTCCAAGGATCGCCTGAAGCACAGAGTACCTGGGCACAGGCTAAGTGAGGCACTCACTCTCCTCCCCATCTCCCAGCCCACTGGAATTGCTGAGGAAGTGTCCAAGTGGAACCACAATAGTGATTCCAGGGTGCAAGGCAAGGCAATAAATAACACAGAAAACCTGAGACAACTCCAGTCCTCCATCACCAGCCCTAGAAACAACCTAGAGAAACTGTCTGGCAGGAAGCAGAGTGAGCACAGTGTTCAGCAGGGTGCCAGCTGGGTTGTTCCCTACCCAGTTTTTGGAGAACCTTCAGAAGAGAAAGGGAAGAGTGAGTTAGACATCCAATATACAACCAAATTGAACGCCTGAAACCTAGACAAGTCAACACTCCATAAACAAGGAGAACAACAACAACAACAAAAAAAAAAACCCTGAAAGCATCTGAAAGAAGTAAGCAAAGCAAGCTTTCAACACAGTGAAGAAACACTTGAGATTCACATCAGAATACAAACAAAAAGAAACCTACATGCCAAAAGTACAGTGAAAGAACAACATGGGGAAAGTGCAGAATAATTCCACACTAAACACTATCAACCCTATAGGAGATTTTTATAATGAGATCTCCCTAGAGGTAACCCAGGACACAGATATTAGAAGAACAATTGCAGACATATTGAAAGAAATCAAAGAATTTAAAGAACAAGTAAGAGAACTAAAGAGAGAGAATGAAAAACTCAGGAAGAACCCAGAGGGAGAAAATGATAAACTTTGGAAGTCAATGGAAAGAATGACAGACTCTAGAAGGAAGTGGACACACTGAAAAGATCCCATGCTGAAATTAAAAAGGAAACCAACCAACAAAATACCTAGGAACAAACCTAACCAAAGACAGCAAAGACCTCTGATAAAACAATTTTAAACCCCTGAAGAAGGAAACTGAAAATGACATCAGAAGATGGAAAGACCTCTCATGCTCATGGATTAGAAAAATTAATATAATAAAATTGTCCCTTCTATCCAAATTAATATGCATATTCAATGCAATCCCATTTAAAATCCCCAAGAGTTTCTTCACTGGCTTGGAAAACAATCCTTCATATCATATGGAAAACCAAAAGACTCTGTATAGCCAAATAAACCCTGAGCAAAAAGAGCAATATAGGGAGGCTCTCTATACCAAACTGCAAACTATACTACTGGGCTATCATAAAATCAGCTTGGTACTGGAACAGAAACAGACCCGTAGACCAAAGGAACAAAACTGAAGATCCAAAGGTGAGCACATACAATTTCAGCCACCTCATATTTGACGGGGGGGGGGTCAAGAAGACACATTGAAGGAAAGACAGTTTCTTCAGCAAATGTTGTTTGCAAAACTGGATCACAACTTATAGAAGAATAAAATTAAACCCCTACCTCTTTTGCCCTTCACAAAAAAAATAAATAAATAAATAAATAAAAACAATCATCTCCAAATAGATCAAAGACCTCAAACGTGAAACCCAAAACTCCAAATGTGATAGAAGAAAAAGTTGGCAGCAGCCTACAAGATATAGGCATAGGAAAAGTCTTTCTAAATCAGAAAGCATCTGCACAGGAAATAAGGTGGATGTACTAGTTAGCTTTAGTGTCAACTTGACACACCAGGGTTAAGGGAGCCTCAATTGGGGAATTGGCTCCATTGGACTGGCCTATGGCCACATCTGTGGAGAACTGTCTTGATTGTTGAGCAATGTGGGAGGGCCCAGCCCAATATGGGTGGTGCCACCTCTGAGCAGGTTGTTGTGTACTTGTATAAGAGAGCAGGCTGGGCATGGGCCGAGGGAGCAATCCAGTAAGCAGCACTCCTCCATGGCCTGTGCTTCAGCTCCTGCCTCCAGGTTCCTGCCTTGGGCTCCCTGAGTGATGAACTGTGATCCAGGAGATATAAGCTGAATAAACCCTTTTCTTCCCAAGTTGGTGTCAGTCAGAGTGTTTTGTCACAGCAATGGAAGACAAACTACAAAAGAAATTGGTACCAGAGAGTGGGTTATTGCTGGGTCAGACCTGACCTTGGTGTTTTGGGGAAGGATTGTGGAAGTGTTTGGAACTTTGGGCTAGAAAAATCATTGAATGCCTGAAGATCGTTGCTGTGGAACTTGAAACAGTTTTGCTGAAAGAGTAGTAGGCGATGGAGGCCTGGCTTGTGAAGTTTCAAAGGGAAGCAGAGATCATCAAGACTGTTTAATCTGTGGGTGCTAGCCAGCTGGGGCTGAAGAATCAGCTGTAAGTAACAAGAGACCAGAATCTGAAGTGAAATTTTTGTTGTACTGGGACAGTTGATGCTGGTTAGCTGGGGCTGAAAAATCAGCTGTAAGTAACAAAAGATCAGCATCACTGTGGTGAAATCTTCTGGGAAGAATTTCTTCAGGGTCAGCACACAGAAGCTATGTTCCAGAAGGGGCCTGAACCTCCATATCAAGCCATAAACAAGACTTAGTAGTGTGTAAGTGTCGCATATATGGTTCTGGTGTTGAAATTTGAAGGGGTCACAGAGAGCAGCCGAGGCTTGGTACTGTGAGAGGTCAGGAAAGTCCATTGGTGGAAGTGCACCTTGGTTGCAGTGAGGACCCCAGGGTTACAGGGTTCATGGAGAGAAGCTGAGGCTTTGCACCAGGAGAGGTCAGAAGAGACCATTGGTAAAGGTGCTGCCTCAGTTTCAATGGCGACCCTAGATTTTTGGAGATGCTAGGACAATTGGATGAACACCAAGAGCAGCAGCAGGTGTGGAATGGTGTCAGCCTGGGCCTGTGAGATGAACTGTGTGTGCCACAGATGGCAGAGTCAGAGAAGGGGAGCTGCTGAGACCCTTTGGAGCCCAGAAGATTGTGAGTGAGTGAATCCTAGGTGTCCAGCCTTGAGCTACTTTGCTGGACTTGGGTTTTGTTTGAGTGTGCCTGATTCTTCCCTTTGAAATAAGACAGTACTTGCTTTGGATTTTACAGCAGCCCACAGTTAAGAGACTTTTAACTGACTGTGAACTTTTAAGTGTTTGGACATTTTAAGGACCCTGGGGCTTTTAAAGTTGTACTGTCTTAGGTTGTGATTAATGTTAACATCATACCTTGGGGATAAGAACTGGAAAGGTGGTGGTTTAATAGTGATGTGTTTTGTGTGTCATGTTGACAAGGGGTCAATTGTGCTGGATATATTTTGTGTCAATTTGACACACCTGGGTTGAGGGAGCCTCATTTGAGGAATTGGCTCCATTGGATTGGCCTGTGGCCACATCTGTGGAGTATTGTCTTGAGTGTCCAGCAATGTGGGAGGGCCCAGCCCACTATGGATTGTGCCTCCTCTGGGCAGGTTGTTGTGTATTGTATAAGAGGGCAGGCTGGGCATGGGCCAGGGGAGCAATCCAGTAAGCAGCACTCCTCCATGTCCTGTGCTTCAGCTCCTGCCTCCAGGTTTCTGCCTTGGGTTCCCTGAGTGATGAACTGTGACCCAGAAGATGTAAGCTGAATAAACCCTTTCCTCCCCAAGTTGGTGTCAGTCAGAGTGTTTTGTCACAGCATTGAAGAGAAACTAGAACAGTGGACAATTGACAAATGGGACCTAATTAAACTCAAAAGCCTCTGTACAACAAAAGAAACAATGAAGGAAGTGAAGAGAAAACCCAGGGAGAGGTAGGAAACCTTCAACGCTGATACATCTGACAAAGCATTAACTTCCAGAATATATAAACTTCTCAGGAAACAAAGAAGAAAGGAAACAAATGATTCACTCAAAAAATGGACCAAAGATCTGAACAGAGACTTCACAAGTGAGGAATTAGAGGTGGCTGAAAAATATCTTAAAAAGCATTCAAAGTGACTAATAATTAAGGATATGTGAATTAAAACCAGTTTAAGATATCATCTCACTCCTATAAGGCTGGCAATGATCAAGAAAACAAATGATACCAAATGCTGGAGAGGTTGTGGGAAAAGGGGAACACTTATCCACTGCTAGTGGGAATGTAAACTTGTACGACCATTATGGAAATCAGTGTGGAGATCCCTTAAAAGACTCAAAATGAGCTTGCTACCTGACTCAGTCATACCACTCCTGGGTACACACCCACAAGACTCATCTTACCACAGAGATACACGCACAACCATGTTTATTGAAGTTCTCTTCAAAATGGCAAAGAGCTGGCACCAACCCAAGTGCCCCTCACCTGAGGAGTGGATAGAGAAATTATGGTTCATCTACACAATGGAGTCCTATGTATCACACTGGGCATGGTAGTGCATGCCTTTAATCCTAGCACTCAGGAGGCAGAGGTAGGTGGATCGTTCTAAGTTCAAGGCCAGCCTGGTCTATAGAGTGAGTTCCAAGACAGCTGGGGCTACAGGGAGACCCCGTCTTGAAAAGACAAAAAAACAACCAAACAAACAACAACAAAAAAAAAAAAAAAGAAAAAAAAAACATCATGAACTTTGCAGGTGCTTGCAGGTAAATGGATGGAACTAGAACATATTATGATAAGTGAAGTAACACAGTTCCAGAAAAACAATGAATGTATCCCTCATTTGTGGATGTTAGAGCCAAGTACCTAGTTGTAAGGAAAACTGAGCAATATTAATGTTATATTCCTCATAATCTGAAAATAACTGTATTCTTATATTGTGAATCTCTTATCAGGTTCTAGAACAAATCTACCACTTATTTTCAGACTTAAGGATTTTTGGTATATGGGTAGAGTGTATGTATGCATATTTTACAGTAGTATAAGATGAAAAGAATGAGGAAAAAGCTAGTTTGTCATGACATTATGTGTAGTCACAGTATTTATTTTATGGCAGTGCTTCTTAGTATTTCTTATACAAGGCTGCCAGGGCTTTTGTCCAAAGATTTTCTAAAATATTATACAGTAGTTAAAAGTATCAGGTTGTAGCAATTAAGAGCACCTACTGCTCTTTCAGAGGACCTGGGTTCGATCCCAAGCATCCACATGGTGCCTAAGAATCATCTGTAACTCCAATTCCAGAACTCCAGTTCTAGGGGAATCCGAGACCCTCTTCTGACCTCCACGGCATTGCAAAACATGGGTGCACAAACCTACATGCAGACAGTACATTCATACACATAAAAAAATTTTTGTTAATTAAAAAAAATAGTATCAGGCTGGTATAACTTAACCATTCTGGATGTTTAATGACCATACTTAAGGCCCATAACAACTTGGCTCATTCTTCAAAAAAAGGGAACCCTGGTCTAACAAGACCTGACTTTGTCCTCGAGTGGATGGAACTGGTAAATGAAAAGCCAAAAGGATCCAAGGGCTGCCCCCCCCCCAAAAAAATTGACTGACCTCTGAGGACCAGATCCTCAACTGACCTTGAAAAAACAAAAATATTGATTAATATGAGCTAACTATGTGGCCTTAAACACCCCAAATGAAAGTATAATAATTAGTAAGGCCTGAGAAATTGTGCTTCAGGTATAAAACTTGAGATCTTAGTAAGAAGACTAAAAGACAAAAACAACAACAACAAAAAAGAGCACAGTTATTTTGTCTGTCTTACTGGCAAGTGTAGCTACCCTGTGACTGCCACTGCTTTTTCTATCCTTCAAAGACATGAGACAAAGCTTTTCAACCTTCCAATATGGATTGAAGATGCATGACTCTCCAAGAATCCTCAAACCTTCAGTGCCAGATTGGGATTGCTGAGACATCAAGCTTGTGAACTGAGCTACTACTGGGGTTTCAGTCTCTTTAGAGTATAGACTGCGATTTTTGGAATACAGTTCTATATCATGGAGACCACTACAGGAAGATCAAGACAGGACACTGTGCTTACTGACCTCATTTGGTGATCACGGGAAGGGAAAAGCACAATGTGGAGCACAAAGACAGAACTGATGGTTGTTTGGTCCTGCCAAGGTGAAGCCTTCAAACATGACATCTTTCAGCATAATAAAGAAAAAATTCATAAGTTGAAGATGCTAAAACCTATGTTATATGTGGCATGCATATATGCATATTTTGGAGTGATGTAAATTGGAAGAAACAACAACAACAAAGACTGGATCAAAGAACTGCCTGAAATGGTGAACTTCTACTCAAAACAGTAAACTTCTGGATCAAAACGTTTAAAAGAGACTAAGAAAAAAATTAAAAAACACATTTGGCAGACTGCATGAGCTCTGGTGGGGGGTGGGAGGCAAGGAAGAAGGCATGGGTCTAGATTTGATTGGAAATTTTGAATTAAATGCACAAATCTTCAGTAAAGATTGACTTTGAAAAAAAGTTGAATTTAAAGCTAAACTTTTACAATTTAGTTTACTATATATGACGTACAAACTTTATTTCAAACAGACTATCAAATGTTTCAGACTGGTAATCAAATACTCCAGAATAACAGTATTTTACTGCTTATTTCTCAATTACCAGGATTAATCACTTATAAGCACGAAACTATCAAAATCATAATTGTCCCAGTTTTGACCCCAGAAGGAAGAAATGTAGACCACACTCCCTACCACAGCTGAAATGAGGATTCTACATGGGTGACAAACTAGTACCTACTGTTTCAATATTCTAAGACTTTAGGGTTGATTAAAAGGCCAATGTCAGCTGTGACTAATTAGGCAGGACATTTGTTTTCTGTAGAGTTGTTACTTTCCTAGGAGATAGATTATTGGAAATATTAAAAAAGAAAAGTTTGTTAAAGGAAAGAATTATATAATCAATGACTACTGATCATGATATTGTACTTATTTAGCTATTGTAATCAGAAATGTTCCTTAATTCCCTCATTGAGTCATTAATCATTCAACTTTAAAATCTTTATGGAAAAATTCAAATAGAAAATTTACAAATACACAGCGGTTGATGTATGTATATAAGTAGACCACATGCATGTAATGTACATGGGGGCCATAAGAGGACACACTATCTACTGAACTGGAGTTACAGATGGTTGTCAACCACTATTTGGTTGCTGGGTACTAAAGAAAGGTCCTCTGAAAAAAGTGTTTAAATGACTTCACCATTTCTCCAGCATCTCAATAGGACATTTTTAATCCCAGTAAGTGATGGATTTGGACAAAACAAATGAATAAATGGATTTATTCCTCATTTGAGCCTACAAATCAAAATTCATCCTTATTCTCTATAGTATTCTGAAAAGTGTATATATATATATATATATATATATATATATA
>VZQC01000216.1:4150833-4209593 GCA_009823505.1 Rhizomys pruinosus | reverse complement strand
TATATATATATATCAAATTGTTATCAACACTGAGAAGTTATGGTTTTATTGTAATTTTCTAAAGTGTATGATTTTTAGATACTTATAGTGGTTTGCATGAAAATATCCCCAATAGGCTTCAAGTATTCAGACCTTTTGTCCCCATTTGGTGGCACTGTTTTGTGAGTTCTTAGCAGGTGTAGTCAAGCTGGAAGAAGTATGTCACTGGGGCAGGTTTAGAGAATTTAGAAAGCCTTGCTAGTCTCCAGTGGCTCTCTCACTCAGCTCCCTGTGCTCATTAGAAGATGTGAACCTCAGCTTTCTGCTCCAGCTCCTGCCGCCATGCCTCCCTGCCACAATGGACTTTAATTGCCTTTTATAAGTTCCCTTGGTCATCGTGGTTTTATCACAGTAACAGAAAAGTGACTAACACAGTTTTTTGGTACCAGAGAGTGAGTTGTTGCCTATGAAGAACCTGACCATGTGGGTGTTTGGAGAAATGTGGAAGACTTTGGAACTTTGGGATAGAAAAGTTGTTGACTGCTGTAAGCAGAGCTTAATGGGCCATTCTAGTAGAAGCCAGGAAGAAAGCAGTGCTGCTGAGAAAATGAATTTCCAGAGGAAAATAAAGACTTAAGCAGCAAGTGGGATATTTTGTCAAAGATTCTGGCTAGAGTTTGCCCACAGCCCAAATGCTTGCCTGAGGTTAAGTTTAAAAGCAGTGGACTAATTCCTTTGCAGGAGGATATTTCAAGACAGTCTAATATAGAAATGGTGGTGTGGATATTAATGGTGAATGCTATATAGATCTACAGTGTAAAAGAGCAAATGGGGGGGGAAGAAATGCAGAGTGTACAGTTTGGATTGGAAAAGTGAACTAGGGGGATTAATGTTGGAGCTATGGCATGTGAAGGAGAGGATCCCTTTGATAAGGAGATTAAACTGATTAAAGAGAGGTCTACAGATTTACAAGTAAACAATAGAAACAGTACCTTGAGGGCAAGACCACACCCAGCTAAGCCTCCAACTTTTTAAAGGAAAATACTGAACATACTGAATGGGCAGAGAAAAGTTCCCAATGTGGTTGAAGTAGGCCAGGGTTCATCCCAAACTTGCAGCCAAACTTGACAGTTTCATTCACTTGGTGCTGGCTTTAGAGGCATGAAGGATGCAAGAGTGAAGGGGTCGTTGGTTCTTCCTCTACAGTTTCAGAGGGCTGCCAGATCCAGGGAGAGTGCAATAGGGGTGTCCCTGCATAAAGAAGGCCCTGATAGGCCATTGTATGAAGCTGTGAAGGTGAAGCCTGGTTGGCAGCGGAGACCCCAAGAAGGCATTCAAGATGCCAGAGCTGTGAGATATTTGCCAAAGAGAGCTGCATACAGGGAGTGGTACCAGCCTAAGGAAGAGATGTATGTTGCAAGCAAAGCTGGAAGAGCTGAGCCATCTAAGCCCTTTGGAAGTAAAGTCCCAGAAGTTGAACATGGAGCTACTGGATTTGGTGTTCACCCTGTTGGTTTTCCATCTTGTTTTGCTCCATTATTTCCTCACTATGCTTCTATTCCTCTGTTTGGGAATGGGAATGTGTATTCAGTTCCACTGTATGTAGGGAGTATGTAATTTGTCTTGATTTTATAGGAGCTTACATTTAATAGATTGGCCTGGGTCTCAGAAGAGACTTTGGACTGTAGACTTTTGAATAGAATTGAGACTGGTAAAGACTATAGGACTTTTAAGATTGGACTAAATGTATTTTGCATTTTATATGGTCATGAGCCTATATGGGCCAAGGAGTAGAATGTTGTGGTTTGAGTGAAATTGCCCCCCTTAGGCTACAAGTATTTAGAAATTTTGTCCCCAACTTGTGGTGCTGTTTTGAGAGATCTGGCCATACAGGAGGAAGTATGTAACTGGGGCAGGCTTAGAGAGTTTAACAAACATTGCTAGTCTCCATTGGCTCTCTCTTGTCTTCCTATGCTCATTTGAAGATGTGAATCTCAGCTTTCAGCTCCAGCTCCTGCCACTATGCCTCCCCACCACAATGGACTCTAATTCCCTGGAACCATCAATCATAAGTTCAAATAAACTCTTCCTTTTATAAGTTACCTTGGTCATGGTAGTTTTATCACAGCAACAGAAAAGTGACTAATACAATACTGTTCCAGGTTAAGATATTGCTACAAAAATGTAATCCAGTGTTAAACAACCAACTAAATTAGCAAAACTAGTTTTCTTGCTGCTAAGATTATATAATTATTTAAATATGAATTTTATTATTTAAATATGTGTATGTGTGTGTGCATTTGCACAAATGAGTATGGATATGTGCAAATGTTAGAAAAGAGTTTTTGATGCTATGGTGCAGGAGTTACAGGCAGTTGTGAGCTACCTGAGCTGGATGCTGGGAACCAAACTCAAGTCTTCTGACTTACCACCAAGCACTTGTAAACATTGAACTATCTCATCAGCCCTACTGTCTCAATTTTTAATGTTATTTACTAAACTGAAAGTACTGTTTTGTTCTTGTCAACTTGATACAAACTAGAATAAGCTAAGATAAGGAAACCTCACCTGAGGAATTTCCTCCATAAGTTTGGCTTGTGGCCATTTTCTTGATTGATGACTTATGTAGGTGGGCCCAAACCACCCTGGCCAGTGCCATCCCTAAACAGGTGGACCTGGCATTTAAGAAAGAAAGAAGAGAAAATCAGGGGAATTAAACTAGTAAACATTGCATTTCTTCATGGTCAGTTTCTGCTTCAGTTTCTGATTTGCAGGTTGCTGTCTCCAGGTTCCTGCCCTGACTTCCCTTAATGATGAACAGTGACTTCAGTATTGTAGGCTGAAATTAACCTTTTCCTTCACATGTAGTTTTGTGTCATGTTGCTTCTCACAATAACATAAAACCAAACTAAACACTGAATAACAAAATCCATTTCATACTTTGGTAGAAAAAAGTTTATGTACAGAAAATCTTCACCAGTAGTTTCTTGAGCAATCAATTTTTTTAACCTAACAAGTTGTCTAGGAATAATGGAAATATTAGTTAAATTAATCAATGGTCAGAAACACCTACGTTTCTGAAATCCTTATAGTTTGAATTGTATTTGTTCAACTGATAAGAACAAAGTGGTTTTATTTAAAACAGAATAGTGGATGACCACATTACAATAAAGTTTATATCCAAGAACATACAGAACACAGAGAGAAATGGGAACCTTATTAAGTGGTGGGGTATAAAACAAAATCTATGTTTAATTGAGAAGGGCAGAGCTTGTTTCCAAAGCCAAAGAGGAATGCAGTGCCATAAGGCCACAAATGATCAAAATAATAATACTAATACTACTACTAATAATAAGGCACTGTTCAGGTTACTCTTCTTTTAATTTTGAGTTTTAGTGTGTGTGTGTGTGTGTGTGTGTGTGTGTGTGTGTGATTTCTATGCACATGTGTCTGTGTGTGTCTGTGCATCTGTGTTTATGTCTAGGTGTGTGTCTATGTCTGTGCATGTGTCTGTGTCCATGTGGTTTTCTATGTGTGTGTCTGTCTCTGTGTGTATCTGTGTTTGTGTGTGTGTGTAAATGTGTGTGTGTCTAAGTCATTTTATGAGTGTAACTGTGTTTGGGTTTGTGTGTCTTTGCACCTGAGTGGAGTTTCCTCCTAAAGTTGGAAGGCATCCCTTGGAACTGGAGTCAAAGGCATTAGTGGGATAGTTACACATCTTTCTAGTCCCTCAATCCTTCTTCTTATTCTTAGTAACACAAAGTTTGTTACCCTCATAAATTTGACTTAATTTTAAATCAAATATTCTTACTCTTTTCATACAAAAACATCTTACCCTATATTCAAAGGAAGTTATTTTATTGAAGCAAATATATCTGTTACATTATGAGATTCAACTCTTCTCTGCTTTCTGTTGTTTTTATTCATCACAGTACAAATATAATTTAGGTTCTTCATCATGTCAACATTTATGAAGTATACTGCATTTTATGATATCATAATTAAATGCAAGCATATGTAATCTAATAAATTTAAAATAGAAGAAGAAAATACACAGGCACAAGTGAACAACATGGTTTCATATAGTCCCAAGGGAAGCATCTATGCTTGTAAGCATCCAAGCCCTGCTAACTGTGGACATGCCATGAGACTATTGAAAATCTTGTGTTTCACAAGTTAAAAGGGATGAACATAGGACAAATGAATGGTGAATAGATCTTGAAATTATTAATGATAAACTTACCTAAGTAAATAATTTCTCAGGAGACAAATTGTCATGACAGAACCACACAGAAAGTTTGGCTCATTTGAAAATCAAAATAAGTCAGAGAACCTTATTCTGAGGTGAAGCATCCATTATTAATATATAAGCAAGGGCAAAGAGTACATTACAGTAAGATGAACCATCTTTTTATATGAGAATCTGTGAGTTCAACCCTAGTGACTAGGGTTTGCTAACCTGGTATGGGTTGGCTGATTTTGACAGTCTTGACTGAGCCGCAGGGAAAGAAATAATTTTACCCTCAAGCATACCCATGCTATCCTTGAAGAAGAAAACTGCTGTGGTACTGTAATAAGTTACAGAATGATGTGAAACACATTACCTATTTTGTGATTTAAAATAATATTCTAGGAGAATGGAATCCTTTTATTTCTACTGTGAAATTATGAAACTTGGGTCTCAGCAATTGATGTAAATTGTTTTTTAGCTTCTTTTAAATGAAAAGAATGGGGTTAGTATGTAAATTTATACCTCACAATGTAAATCAACAATGTGAATAAATAAAAAGGACTTTTTATTTATTTACATTGTTGATTCTTGCCTTTATTGTTGCTAACAAACATCAGAAAACACATGTGACATCAGAGTAAATGTTAGGATGTCTCACTGTGGGGGCTGAAATCTTACTCTTGTTGCTTTTACTCTTCTACCAGCCTGGTTTCTTACCCAAAACAGCTAAGCAGATTCACAATGAGATAATCTAATGCAAAGATGCTTCAGATAAAAGCCTTCTGGTGTCTGAATGTGGCAGCTATATCTGATGAAGTCCTTGGCCTTTCAGATGATAATAAATAGCATTTTTTTTAACCTATGATTTTGTAAAAGTAGTGGACAGGAGCACAACTCCTTTTTTGCATTCCAAATGCATTGCAAAATTGATTGACAAACATTATGGTTAATAACCTACTTAACATTTTGATGCTAAAGATCAGCAGCAACATGCATATCATGTTTCCGCAGAATTCCCTGAGAATTATGCATGGTTAGAGACCTTTCCTCCTGAACAAAACATTCTGAAACATGAGAAACACATAATAGTATGAAAACTGCATATATACTTTCTCCTTTAGTCACCTTGATTAGAAAATCAAATAAAAGGACACATCCTCTTCATTTTCTTTCTCAAACCTAACACCAATTTACCTATTCCAAAATTCCTAGGTTCTTAAAGGAACAAGGTGGTCTTGCAGGGACTATAAGACTTTGACCAGAAGAGCTGGGTCTATAGGTCTATGTCTAGTCTGTAACTAAGTATCTTCTACCCTACAGGTCTATGGCAGCCACAAAGATATTCTTAGTAATGGTCAAAATAATTTTCCACAGTCATGAACCATCTGTCATGGTAGCACATGCCTTCTATCCCAGCACTTGAGAGGCAGAAGCAGGATGAGGTAAAGTCAATGCCATCCTGATCTACAGGATGTAGATCAGGTGATGCTACAGAGAGAACCTGTCTCCACAAGACAAATAAAAGTAAAATTTCCACATTCCACAGAGTGATTAAGGACCTCCTCATTGAAGGTGTCATTGAATTCAAGACATCAAAAAGATAAAGTGAGACATTAGCAATTACAGGTCTTCCAAGTATATGTGGATAATTCTCCAATTTTTAATGGTATGCCATTTTAATTATTTTTAATCTTATTTTGTTCTTATTTCCATGCATTGAATCATACCTATATATGACTTTTCCTGCAGTTAAAACTCCATTAAAAGCAGCCAACAGTGTGTAGAAACTAAAATCTTGTTCTCTTACGGTCATACAAATAAATTTTTGATCATTCAACTTACTGTTTATTATCCAATTGTGTTTCTTGGCCTTCATTAATAAATGGTAGTGAGCAAAGAAATTATTTCAATAGGTAAAAGTAACACTCTGAAGACTAGCCACATATCTTGGGTGGCATACAACCTGTAACTACAGCTCTAGGGTGTCCCATGACCTCTTCTGCCTTTCACATGTACCGTACCAACACACAGCATACATTCACATATTATAAATAAGAATAAAAAATAAACAAATTCATTTCATATGTAGAATATTTTGCCTGTATTTATGTGCATACTGCCAATGCTTCTGTATTTAGGATGAAAGCACAGGATCCCCTGGAAATGGAGTTAACAACAGTTGTTAGCTACCATGTAGGTGCTGGGAATGAACATAGACCCTCTGCATGGGCAGCCAGTGCTCTTCACATCTTAGGTAGGTTTCTGACCCCAAAGTAAATCCTTAAAAGAATATAAAAATTATTCTATTTTAGAATTTTTAAATAAATGAGCTAGAATTTGTCAAAAGTTAAAAATTTTGTAAGATATAGTCAAGCAAATTGCAAGGCAAAGACATGATGGTATTTACAATTTATATTTTAGATATTTAGATAGGTATGAGTGATGCTACAAAACATGATAATCATCCTTGTATGTTTTTGCATCCAACATAGCCCACACCGCTGTATTTCACATATTCTATCATATATGCTAAGAACTTTCAAGTCAAGTTAGTGTACCCAGACATCCCTCAGTGCAAGCTTATTCACTGAGGCTTAGTCAACCTATCAAGAGTCTGTCTCTTGAAGAAGATGGACTCTGCCTCACTCAGCAATAATCAGCTGCCAATAGTTCTTCAGCTAAGGTTGGAACCTGCTGCCCATTTCCACAGTTCCATGCTGGCTTTTTGTCTGCTTGAGTTTGCATGGGTCTTGTGCATGCTAGTATCATTGTTATAGTGTCATGTGAACAAGGTCAAAGGAGACTGTAAGAATATGCGTCTGTATGGTAGCTCCAATCTCCCTTCTTCCAGGTCCATTTTTGTCAAATTAACATTCCAATACATTGTTTCACATTTAAATTTATTTATTTACTTTTATTCTACATGGTTTTTTATATTCCCTGCATGCATGTGAGTTCATCTGTGTCATGTAATGCCCACAGAGGACAGAAGAGGTGGTCAGATCTCTGGAACTGGAGTTATGGATGTTTTTTAGCCATAATGTGGATGCTGGGATTGGAACCCAGGTCCTTTGCAAGAACCGCTAGTGTTATTCACTGCTAAGCCACCTCCCCAGTGCTTTGTTTTAAGTGTACATTAAATGTTGACTATGTCTCTCACTGACTAAGAGACTAGGATCTCCCCACATCTTGTTTGTGGTCTGAAGTTTACCATCTGGTGGTCCAGTAAATGTGTATCATGCGTGTGCTGCCTTCCAATGGATTTCTTCCTGCCTGGACCAGGGATCACAGCTCTGGGATTTGGCAAGTCTCAGAATTGTTCCCATCCAGCTGGTGAACATTCCACAGGCTTAAGCTGCAAGCAGGGATGGGGAGGGAGATAGGGAGTGACCTGGAAAAAAAAGAGACAGAAAATGCTCAGTTTAATGTTGTACCCCATGGCTTTTTATACAGATCATTGCAGGGGGCTGGGACACACAGAATTGGGGGTTGGGACAGGTGGTTGGGACTAGCGGGGCTTCAGGCCATTTGCTCCAGATCAATGCTTTGCCCTAAGGCACAAAACACAGTTTGGAGTTGGGGCAGGTTTGACAGGTCTCACAGGTAAGCAGGATATCAGCAGGGGCTCCAGCTTGGAGGCTGCTTGTTGACTCTCTTAAGTGCTTCTGCCAAAATTACACCAACGCTTATTCACTTTTATATTCTTAGAGGATCTGATCCAGGCTAGAGGTTCAAGCCTCCCTTGAAGAGAGAGAGAGAGAGAGAGAGAGAGAGAGAGAGAGAGAGAGAGAGAGAGAGATTGGGGACAATTGCTGTGAAATGTTATCCTTTGGATATGACATGGCCATTTAATACATAAACTTATGTAAACTGTGTGTTATCTCTAAAAAATGTCTGCTCAAGATAAGGCCAGTTCTACTTCAAGTATGGATGGTGTTCTAATTTGTCTTCCATTGCTGTGACAAAACACTCTGATAGACACCAACTTGGGGAGGAAAGGGTTCATTCAGCTTACATCTCCTGGGTCACAGTGTATCACTTAGGAAGCCCAAGGCAGGAAATCAAGGCAGGATACTGGAGGCAGGAGCTGAAGCACAGGACATGGAGGAATGCTGTTTACTGGCTTGCTCCCCCAGCCCATGCCCAGCCTGCCCTTTTATAAGGTACACAACAACCTGCCTAGGGTGGCACCACCCATAGTGGGCTGGGCCCTCCCACATTGTTCAACAATCAAGACAATACTCCACAGACTTGGCCACAGGCCAGTCCAATGGAGCCAATTCCCCAATTGAGGCTCCCTCGATCCAGGTGTGTCAAGTTGACACTAAAGCTATTGAGCACAAGTGACCCCTTGTCAACTTGACACACAATACACATCACTATTAAACCACCACCTTTCCAGTTCTTATCCCCAAGGTATGATGTTAACATTAACCACAACCTAAGACAGTGCAACCTTAAAAGCCCCACAGTCCTTAAAATGGGCAAACACTTAAAAGTTCACAGTCTGTTAAAAGTCTCTTAACTGTGGATTGCTGTAAATTCCAAAGCAAGTATTGTCTTACTTCAAAGGGAAGAATCAGGCACACTCAAACAAAACCTAAGTCCAGCAAAGTAGCTCAAGGCTGGACATCTGGGATTCATTCACTATCTTCTGGGCTCCAAAGGGTTTTGGCAGCCCCCTTTCTTTTGACTCTGCCGCCCATGGCACACATAGCTCAACTCAAAAGCCCAGGCTGAATCCATTCCACACTTGCTGCTGCTCTTGGTGGTCATCCCATGGTCCTGGTATCTCCAAAAAGCTGGGGTCGCCATTAAAACTGAGGCAGCACCTTCACCAATGGTCTCTTCTGACCTCTCCTGATGCAAAGCCTCAGCTTCTCTCCATGACCCCTGCAATCTTGGGGTCTTCACTGCAACCAAGGTGCACTTCCACCAATGGTCTTTCCTGACCTCTCACAGTGTCAAGCCTTGGTGCTCTCTGTGACCCCCTCAAATTTCAGCACCAGAACCATATAGGAGACTCTTACACACTACCAAGTCCTGCTTCTGGCTTGAGATGAAGGTTCAGGCCCCTTGTGGAACATAGCTTCTATGTGCTGACCCTGAAGAAATTCTTACCAGAAGAGTTCACCACAGTGATGCTGGTCTCTTTTTACTTACAGCTGATTTTTCAATCCCAGCTAACCAGCATCAATTGTCCCAGTAAAACAGGATTCACTTCAGGTTCTGTTCTCTTGTTACTTATGGCTAATTCTTCAGCCCCAGCTGATAAGAGCCCATAGAATAAACAGTCCTGATGATCTCTACTTCCCTTTGAAACTAGAAAATTCACAAGTCAGGCCTCCGTCATCTACAACTCCTTCAGCAAAACTGCTCCAAGCTCCACAGCAATGATCTTTAGGCATTCAATGATCTTCCCAGCCCAAAGTTCCAAATGCCTCCACAATCCTTCCCCCAAACACCAAGGTCAGGTCTGTCACAGCAATAGCCCACTCTCTGGTACCAATTTCTGTTCTAGTTTGTCTTCCGTTGCTGTGACAAAACATTCTGACCTACACTGTGCTGGATAAGTTTAGCATCAACTTGACACACCTGGGTTGAGGGAGCCTCAATTGGGGAATTGGCTCCATTGGATTGGCCTGTGGCCACATCTGTGGAGTATTGTCTTGATTGTTGAGCAATGTGGGAGGCCCCAGCCCACAATGAGTGGTGCCACCCTGGGCAGGTTGTTGTGTACCTGATAAGAAGGCAGACTGGGCATGAGCCAGGGGAGCAAGCCAGTGAACAGCATTCCTCCATGGCCTATGCTTCAGCTCCTGCCTCCAGGTTCCTGCCCTGAGTTCCTGCCTTAGGCTCCCTAAGTGGTGAACTGTGACCCAGGAGATGTGAGCTGAATAAACCCTTTCCTCCCCAAGTTGGTGTCTGTTCTAGTTTGTCTTCCATTGCTGTGACAAAACACTCTGACCGACACCAACTTGGGGAGGAAAAGGTTTATTCAGCTTACATCTCCTGGGTCACAGTTCATCACTTAGGGAGCCCAAGGCAGGAACTCAGGGCAGGAAGCTGGGGGCAGGAGCTGAAGCACAGGCCATGGAGGAATGCTGTTCACTGGCTTGCTCCCCTGGCCCATGCCCAGCCTGCCCTCTTATAAGGTACACAACAAACTGCCCAGGGTGGGCACCACCCATCGTGGGCTGGGCCCTCCCACTTTGCTCAACATTCAAGACAATACTCCACAAATGTGACCACAGTCCATTCCAATGGAGCCAATTCCCCAATTGAGGCTCCTCAACCCAGGTATGTCAAGTTGACACTAAAGCTATCTGGCACAGATGGTTATGGGGTCTAAGAGGTTCTACATTTAGCTATGGAATTACTGATAACTGATGCCTGCCGGGGGAAAGTAGAGTAAATGTTTTTAGAGAAGGGGCCATGCATAAGTTTCCCAGAATCCAGTGGAGGGCTTCAGAACTACCTGAATATAGGCAGCATTAATTGGACATAGTTGATTATTTAAAATGTGGACGAGAATTTGGGGAGAGATATTTTGAGGTGTATATTCATAGAGGAAGTTGAAATGGGGAATATGCCTGAATATTATCAATATATCAAAATATATTGCACATACACGTACTTTTAAAATAATAAAGTATAAGAGATCAATAAATCTAAATTGTAAATTTCTTCATAGATGGCTTAGACTATCACATTTTTGCATCTTTCTAATCTATTTGGAATTCATCAAATAACAGCACAATTGTCATATGTAATGTCTTAGGAAGGTTATGATATTCAATTCACATCAAGAGGCAAATGATGAATACTGGCAAATGCCAATAGCTTTTCCATACACACAAAGTAAAATACTGGATGACAAAGCTAGCTTTCAGAATATCTCCTTTCTTGACATAGGCTTTCTTGAGTTATATGTGTGTGTATGTGTGTGTGTGTGTGTGTGTGTGTGTGTTGTATACATTTATATTTGAATGTATATGTATGTTAGATAGTTTTTGAAATGTAAATCTCTTTTTTGTATTTATTTACATTTATACTATATAAATATTCTTATATCATTTCTTTAAAACCATTGATAATGTCTCTGTTTCCTATCTATGTAGGAAAAATTAAAGTGATATAGTCACAGGTAGAAAAATTCAATGGCATATAAAACTTTACTTAGCTCAATATGTTTAATTTGTATGTAAGAAAACTTCTATTTAGATAAAGAAAAATATTTTCAGTAGTATTCTTTAATTTCTCTTATGGTTTGTTTCATTGCTAAATCTCCTTATAAAGTATCCAAATGTTTAGATTTTGAACATGGAATTATGTTTTGCATTACTTTGATATACATCACTTACATCTGATGGAGATTAACACAGAGGAACACCACTGGTCAACAAATAGAGAGTAAAAGATTAAGGAGGAATTAGCCTTAAATGGGACACCTATAGCACACTTCCTCCTCCCAGGGCTTAGGTGTCATTGTAGAAGAGGAGATGGAAAGACTGTAAGTGCCAAAGTAAATGAATACAATGAATGCAATGAAACTGTGGTGTCTGCTAAGAGGGTATTTCTCAAATGAACACAAAATGCTTGTGACACCATCCAAAAAAAAAAAAAAAAACAATCTGTGCAAATGTATCCAGAGCAGATCATCAGGCTTGGTTAGAAGTCCAATGCCTAGCTGAGGATCCACGGGCAACTGATAGATTCTTGGAAACTGAGGATCAGTTTTCCTTTTCGATGTGATAAGTTTCCAAGTCCCAAAGGATAGATCCACACCCAAGAGCACTTGGGAAACAGATTTGACAGGCTTCAAAGACAAATAATAATAGAGAATATGACATTGGCGGGTTGTAAAATGGGATGGGAGTGGGGAAGGAGTTCTGAATATGACCAAAATACACCATACACCATACAAAATGCTTGAATCAACAAAAATATTTTTTAAAAGATTAAGTTATCTGGAATAGCCACTAGTTTGTTTGGACTATTACTTACTCTAAAAGATTTAAGCATAGATTTAATTTAAAAACTTTTTGTACATCTCTCCTTTACATAAATAATTTAACTGACTGCACCCATTTTTCTAATATTTCTTTATTATAGTACACTGAGAGAGTTTTTTATCTATTTATGATTGTTAACATATTATGTCTTAGAGACTTTTCATTAGGTAACATATCTTTCAAAGAACATAGTATGTGGAATTTTGTAATTCGTTGTTCTTTAGCTACATGCAGTAGAATGAATGATATAAACTCCTAAGGCAAAAACAATGAATAACACAATGAATAAAACAATGAACTAGAGATATTTTTTATCTCCCCAGATAATATGTTACATAGGGTGACTATTGCAGTGATTCATCATACAAATGAGGAAGGTCAAACGAGGCTTTTTAGAAATTGCTTGTATCAAGGTCCATCTGCGTATTGTATTTGAGTGATTATCTGAACCTCACCAAAGATTTTCCACTTTGCCTAAGTTGTTATCAAATCTCTTATGAATGCTCTATCTATTTGAATAAAAAGAACTTCATACCTTGTATTTTCATTATTTCTTTCTCATTCTTGAAAAAATGGGAATATTCTTATCAGTGAATTGAAAAAGAAACACCATTTATTACTGATAGAGACATGAAGATTATGCAGCCTCTTCACTCACTTAGCACAGAGAATAAGCTCTTTTCCACATTCTACTATTACATATATAATTTATGCTTGAGAGAGTTTTGAATTAATAATGAAATTGGTAAGAAAAATGTCTTTGACGTTTGTAATAGGCTGTTCTGTGGTGTCTGTTTTATGTTAGTGACAAGCTGAGAAATGGAAAGGTTTCTACCAGGCTATTCCTCGAGTAATTCATTTGGAAAAAGAATAGGCCCTTCTATTCTTATAAGAGTGGAGTTGGCTAATTTGCAACATAGAATGGATGATTTGATGAATTTTGATGAAATTGATGACTGTCATTTGTTCATAACTTGTTTTATAAAATTGATTTATAATAATATATCACATACACAACTCTATAATTTGAGCTTGAGATTAAAAAGTATTCTTAGTGATCTTTGAACATGCACATGCTTTTTCATATGAAATGTGACATATTTATTTTCTTTTATTTCTTGTAAAACTGTGGGAGTACTTGTGGAGAGCTGCAAAGCAGAATAGCTTAAAAAACTGAGTCAAATCTCCATCAATGTTATAAATTAACTGCTGTGATTTGGAACATCCACAGAAAGAAAGACTAGGCTTGGACATCAAATGCTCTCTCACGCTTTGGAGTGCATGCTGCCCAGGATTATATGCTTGAATGCTTCCCTCAGTAGAGGGAAAAGTAGGAGCCAGGTAGCCACCTACCCCTTCTAACCTGCCAGTCAGCAATGGCTGCACAAGGAAGAGAGGCAGAGGGCATATAAAAGGAGAAATCCATGAGGGAAAAGACTCTCCCACCATCACCGGGATGTGAAGATCACAAGGTCCATGTGGGACCCTGTATGGATGTATGAAGGAGGTGGAAGAACCATAATCCCAGAAGTGAAACTCTCTCTGATTTGCTCTGTAAGCTAACCCAATTAAACTCACTAGAATCTTCCAAACTCTGATTTTGGAGAGTCTTCCTTTGGGACCCTGCTGGGAGGAGACAACATAGGCTAGTACCTCCTGGAAGGAATTTTAGCAACAACTGCTTTAGACAGCTTGATGCTTTTTAAGTGAAGGCATTTTTGTATCTTTTTTTATTTTGGAATTTTTGAGACAGAGTCTCCCTTTTTTGTCCCAGCTGTCCTGGAGCTCACTCTGTAGACCAGGCTGGCCTTGAACTCACAGAGATCTACCTTCCTCTGCCTCCTAAGTGTTAGGATTAAAGGTGCGCACCGCCTTGCCCAGCTAAATAAATATGGCTTGGAACCACTTGTATCTTTTTAATGAAATTACTGATTACCTATGATGTGGTACTGTAAAAATGATTTTTCTCAAACCTGTAAAATAAAATTTTTAACCATATACTAAATAAGGATCCATATATTTACAGACAAGTGTTAAGATTACACAACTCATCAAAGAAAATCATTTTTGCAAGAAATGGAGGGTATTTCAGAGTTTCACCATGCCTCACACAGAAAATATATGTCGACGAGATATCCAGCCCTAGGTGAAATATCTGCAGTGGGACGTCTACACTTAAGTCTCAAGGAACACAGCAGAACAGGAGGTGGAGAGAATACTACTGCATTCCTCAGCTCCCCCTAGTAAATCTTCCTTATACAACAATGCCTGACACACACAGAAGGCCACAACTTGCTAAGTTTTAGAGAATTGGAGAATACAGAGTTTATTTTCCTGGCTAGGACTTTGTGGGTTTGTTTTTGTTTTTGTTTTTGTTTTTGTTTTTGTTTTTTTGAGACAAGTTCTCCCTGTAGCCCCAGCTGGTCTGGAACTCACAGAGATCTGCCTGCCTCCGCCTCATGAGTGCTGTGATTAAAGGCATGCACCACCAGGCTCTTTGGGACTTCTGTATTAATCTCACCAACCCATGGTTCAGAGAGCACATTGTGGAAACTGGAGCAGAAATATTGTAAGAGTGAGGGTTGCTCAACAAACCAAGGGAAACAGGCCAGGCCATTTGAACCTTGTTCATGTGAATTTGTGGCAATTTTGACATCATGCCAAGACCCATGACAACTCAATCAGGTAAGGGCCCATCTTGGAGTGAAGAAAATAGGTAGCAGGTCTATGCTAACTTGGGAACTGTTGAAACATTACTTCTAGGTGAGGAAAACTAGTTCTTCCTTAAGATCTCTAGATAGGCTGACTAGACTCCAGTGGATAAAGTTGCACCAAAAGACATCTGGGCAAAAACGTCTGTGCAGGTAGGACTTAACATATAATATAATGTATAGGGTATGGTGGGGGTTATGTGGGAGCATGGATGGAGGAGGGACCTTAATTTTGATTAATCGCTATTGTATGAAATGGACAAAAATTCAATAAAATATCAAGATACTAATTAATTTTTTATGAGAACTTTTGCCTATATATCTGAGGAAAAAGTAGTTCTGTGGGTTATAGGACACAATGTTTGAGAAAGGGGGAAAGAGAAAGAGAGAAAAAGACGTCTGAGAAAAATGCTCTTTGAAATTTATATTTTGACTGTAATATACCATGAGTCCTATACAGATAGTTACAGTCTGGGGCTAGAGAGATGACTCTCTAGTGGTTAAGTGCACTGGCTGCTATTGCAGAGGATGCAGGTTCAGTTGCCAGCACCAACAGGAAAATTAACAAAAGTCCACAATTTCAATTCTAGGAGATCTTCCTCTGGCTTCCGTAAGCAGTAAATTCACATGGTACACCTACATACATGTAGTCAAAGATTTATAAACACATGATAAAAATACATTTTAGCAAGAAATAGCTAAACCAAAGAAAGACAAATGATGGTAATACATGGATGTTCTTGGGCTTTTATGTTTTACAGAAGGAAAGACACAAGGAGTGATGTTTAGTGTTGATAGTTAACTTGACAGGAGATCCACAACCCTCTGGGAGTTTGGCCTGTGGGCATGCCTATAAAGGATTATCTTGATTAGATAAATTCAGATGGGAAGCCATGCCCACTGTGGGGTTCCATTCCCTGGCTGGTATCATGAACTATGTATGTGGTGAAAATTGCTGTGTGAGGCAGGAGAGAAATCAAAGGCATGCTACTCTACATCTTGCATCTCTTCTGTTTCTAAGAGTGAATATTGTTCCTTATATTTGTGTTGTGTCCCTTGTGTAGTTTTCTCTCTTCTGGGTTTGAATATTTGCTTTAGTCTATCTTCCAAAACCCATTAAAAATGTATAATCTCTTAAGAAGTCTTCTGTGGCCTCATGAAGACTTACCTAAGATGAGCAACATGCCCTTGTTCAATCATGTAGTCCATGTCTGTGCTTTTCGTTCCTCATTATTGATTCCTTAGAAGTACTTCAGTCCACAGCTATACCTAATCATGTACCTACCCGACATTATTCTGATAAGTTCTTGCCTAATCTCTACTTGACAATAATGTCCACATAATATACCAGTTTGGGGTGAAGGAAAATACTTTCTGATAGCCTTTATTCAAAAGGTCTCTTTTGATTTTTAATGAAATTAGTGCACTTACATAGGAATCTCTCTGTTATAAATTTTAAAGTAACCAGTACAAATATTGAAAAGTTGGGGCTATTCAAATAAAATTTCCTACTTTAGAAATACTATAATAAAGTTAAATTTCACAGTAAAATGCAGTTTGCACAAGTTGTTAATTCACAAATAAGATCAGTGATCATTTCAGAATAAGAAGTAGAATAAATGATGACCAATCTTAAAATAGTGTAAGGTTAACTGGGTTCAGAAGACAGAGAAAATCTATTATATGTTCCTTTTGTCTTCTTTGACAAGGAAAAATATAGAGAGTTAGCAAAGGATGGGTTGGAGAAGGTCAAAGACACACAATTACACACACACACACACACACACACACACACACACACGCACAAACTCGCACATACACAGAGCAGGAATACCTTGACAGAAAAGAATTAGATTAGCAAAGGAAATTTGAGTTTATGTTAAATACAGATACACCATGAAGACATCACTCGTTAATATAAATCAATCAACTCTGTTCGGCAGACTGCTGTCCATTTTAAAGCTTACACCTTGAAATAATATGCCATAAACCTGAGTTTATTTCACTACCTTGCTAAGTAGTTTTCTGAGAAACATGTTGTATCCATTCTACAGATCACCACAGCAGTCACACTTGCCTTGTGTGAAGTTCCACACAAAACAGTCAATTGAGGATATAAAGTCACATATTTTTAATCTACTTTCAGAGTTATTTGAATAAGACCTGCAAAGTGTATTCTTAGAGTTTGAAAAGAATAATTCTCTGAGGAGTGATGGAAATAAGAGATAAGAAAATATATCTGAGTTTTTATACAAATATTCAAGTAAGTGAATTAAGTACATAAATAAATTCAAGAAGTAAACTTGTTAAGCTTGATTGTAAGTCCTACTAAATTCAGAAAACATGGCTATAGATTTCTTTTTAAAATAATTGACATGAGTGGCTGGAGAGATGGCTCAGCTAAGAGCTCAGTTAAGAGGGTCGACTGCTCTTGCAGAGGACCTGGGTTTGATTCCCACTACCCACATGGCGGCTAAGAATTGTCTTTAACTCCAGTTCCAGGAGAATCCGATGCCCTCTTCTGACCTCTGCGACATTGCGACAGTATACACATACACATAAAAAAATAATAAAATAAAATAAATTTAAAAAGTGATATGTCTTTGAAAAAGTAAAATATTTGACATGAAAGATTAAGGAAAATTACTTAATGTTGACTAAATTTATGGCACATTAATTCTTAACTTTAGCCTTTGTATTGTATATTTTTACATTTTTTCTAAATCTGGATGAGATATAATTGATACAGGAATACAGAAAAGCCATTAATCTTTAGTATTAAAGTCAAGCCAATTTTCAGGAAGCACTCCTCAAATCTGATTCAGAACGTTCTTACAACTATACAGATTGTGACACACATCAGAGAAAACCGAGGTCCCTTGTAAGATTCTGACTTTCCTAGGAACAAATAAAAATGATTTCAGGTGAACTAATAGCTATATTGATTTTCCCCTTGCAATTAACAGTATTTAATAAACTAATTTGAATGGGACACTTGCAATAACAATATGAAGAACATTTTGGACATGTTGCCTTTCCAGCCACACTGCCATTTCCTCCTGTCACATAATAAAATAAGCTTGATTCTCACTCCTTAATTATATTAAACATTGAAATTTAAGAGAAAAGATATGGAAAGCAGGAGGAATCAAGCATCTATTTTTTCAGTGAGGCATATCCTTACCACAGACACAGATGCTGCGGACAAAGGAAAAATTATTATAAATGTGGGTAAACACATTTGTACCACAAAAATATTTTCATTAATTTCACAAATTTAAGGAAGAAATCATACTGTTTCAGATCATTTAAACACTTAGACAAACAAAGCTGATTTTTTTTTATTAATTTTATTTATTTCTGTATGTGTATGAATGTACTGTCTGCATGCAGGTCTGTGCACCCGTGTCGTGCAATGCCGCGGAGGTCAGAAGAGGGTCTCGGATTCCCCTGGAACTGGAGTTCTCCTGGAATTGGAGTTTCAGACGGTTTTCGGCTGCCATGTGGGTGCTGGGGATCGAACCGGGGTCCTCTGTAAGAGCAGTCGGCGCTCTTAACCACTAGGCCATCTCTTCAGCCCAAAGCTGATTATTTTTAAATTAAAAATATTTTTGTGTGTATGTGTTTGGGTCCATATGCACGCATATATATGTATATGTGTGAAGGTTCCTGAGGAGGCCAGAGGAGGGTGCTGTGTACCCCGAAGCTAGTGTGAGGGGGGAGCTGGGAGCCAAACTCCTGTCCTCAGAAAGAGCAGCAGTTGAACTTAAGTTCTGACCCATCTCTTCTGCTTGAAAAATATTTATTGGATGACATTGTTATGAGGACTGGAATAGCCAGCTTCAGGATCTGCAATTTCCAGGCTGGAGATCTGAGATAGTTTACCTTGTAGATACAGTTAAAATTAAAAGTTCTGAGAATCAACATATTAGTGGTCAGTGTCTGTATTAGAATAACAGTGAATGATCCAGGAGTATTTGAGTCCATTGACAAGATAAGGTAGATGTTCAGGCTTAAATACAGCTTTTCAAACATTCAGTCATGATCTTCCTAACTCGAGACTACTAATTCAAGTATTCTCTACCAGAAAAATCATCAAAGACCCAGATCAGGTTTTAACCAGCATTTCGGCATTCATGAAATTGGTCAAAGTTTTAGAATACTAACCATCATTAGAAATTCAGTTCAGAATAGAATGTAAGGGCTGCTATTGGGGTAAATGATGAAACTACAGCAATATAGTCTGGACACTCATCTGATCAACTTGATTGAACATACAAGCCCCCCCCAACTGCATGGTGGGACCCATGGGCAGTGTGGGTTTGGGCACAACTGCTTGCAAATTGGTTTTACATGAAGGATGCTTGTACTCATAAATGATTACTTATTGTCAAAAAATGAAAGGGGCTGGAGAGATGGCTTGGGGCTGGAGAGATGGCCTAGCGGTTAAGAGCGCCGACCGCTCTTACAGAGGACCCAGGTTTGATCCCCAGCACACACATGGCAGCCGAGAACCGTCTGAAACTCCAATTCCAGGAGAACTCCAGTTCCAGGGGAATCCGACACCATCTTCTGACCTCCGCGGCATTGCACGACACGGGTGCACACACTTGCATGCAGACAGTATATTCATACACATACAGAAATAAATTTAAAAAATTAAAAAATGAAAAAAGAAGTAATAAAAATAAAATAAAATAAAATAAAATAAAATAAAATAAAATAAAAAGAAATTCAGTTCATTGAATTTTAGTTCATTCATTATGTATATGGGCTTGGCAAGTTATATAAGCTCTCTTAATCCTCCTACTTTGTAATAGAAAGACACAGAAAGGAGAAGAGAAAAAAATTGCCACAAATATTGACAGATATGTACTGTAACATACACTGAAATGGTTCCCATAAAGTTGTTCTTTTTTATTTTCACTTCTGCTACTTTTGTTAAGTGGCAAATGAAATCATTTATTCAGAATTAGTAAGAATTATTGGAAGTTTTATAAGAGTTGAAAGGGATTTATTATGTGCTTTGGAAAGTGGAAAATAAAGCTACACAAGAAATTGAATTGTTTAGTTATATCCAAGGTCCAATTGATAATTTCTATTGGTAAATATGTTCAATTAAATAAGCATTATGTTCTCCCTTAGAAATGCTTTGTGATGGCCAGGTGTGGTGGTGCATGCCTTTATTACCAGCACTGGAGATGGGGAGGAGCAGAGGCAGGTGGATTTTTGTGAGTTCAAGTCCAGCCTGGTCTACATTGAGTTCCAGGACAGCTGGAGCTGTCTCATAAACACCAAAAAAAAAAAAAAAAAAAAAAAAAAAAAAGAAGTAGTTTGTGACACCATGGGGAATTTAATATAGGCATTAGGTTATCCAAGATCTCTATTTTGGTAGGTGATATAGCAAAGTAACAAAAAGATAAACAGGTATTAAAGTTATATACCAGAGTTACTAATATCATGATGATATATCAGCAGAAATGTGAACACATAATTGACAAAATATTGAACCAAATGATTTGACTATCATTATAAAAGCATACATTCAACAAGAAGTTTCAAAAAACTAAGAAAACCAATCCTAAAGCAAAATTTTGAATTAATACTTGTTCCTTTAAGTGATACATTGTAAGATTAAATTCAGGAACTGAACTACAACCTAAGGACAAAATGGATCATTGGTGCAGTAGGTAACAATTAATTCCACCTTGAGCTAGAGAGGTGATGTAGCCTTTAAAGGCAAAGACTAACAACCAAAACAATTAATCCCAAATGAAATTATTTGAATAATGGACCAGACATAATTCAAATGCTGATGCATGCTTTAAGTTCCAGCATCCATGAATCAGGTATAGGCAAATCTATGAGATTGTGGTCACCCTGATACACAGAGTCGGAACAGGGAGCATGTGATTCAGGTGTGCATAGCCTTTTACCACTGGCATAGTTCTATCTTCTATGGATGTGTTAGACTGTGTTCAGAGTTATCCTGTAATATATGAAGCCTGTGGGCTCTGTTTGAACATCCTTACTAGATGATACTTCCCTGATGTGTATGCTATATATGATGTTTCCTGGCTGTGAAACCTTTAAGGATTTGCAGTTTTCCTTAGCTTTATTTTCTTCACCTCAGAAGGAAAGTTGAGTGAGGATAGATAGATAGAGGTTTTCTTTGACCAATCATAAATGAATGAAGACTTTGGACCTATACCCTCTAAATCCAAATCATTTTGCTATAACTATGTTTAACTAGTCAGAAAAAGCAATAAAGAATTCACAAATCATGTGCAGGGTTTGAGAAACTCAGACAAGATTTATGTTACTACTTATCTCTACCAGCTGTCTTTAAATCACAAGGCTAAAAATAGGCAACAGTTTGCTTGGATTTTCTACTTTGGTTATTTGAAACATATTGCAAGAAATTTCTGAACCTCAGTTTTAAACACAGTTTAGTTAGTGGCAAAGACTAACTGTTCCCTGGGGGAAAAATCTAAATAAGTACTAGACATTTCTTCAGTTTTCAATCAACTTCACAACATGTTTAAAATATAGTTAAAACAACAGCAAACCTAGGAAGATGGTAAAATGCAAGGATACAGGCTTGGCCATTTAGCCACTAGAAGAGAAAGCAGATGGAAATTCATGTAACCAGGAGAAATCAAAGCCAGAGGGAAAGAGCGCCAACACTGCAAGAGCATTTCCAGAGCAGAGCACAGAAAGCTGCTGAGCTTGACTGGTACAGCAGCAGGGAATTTGAGGCAAACCATGATGGAAGATACTGCCTGAGCTTTTTAGATCACAGAGACAGAGGAAGATGCCAAGGGAAGTTAAGTGAGGAGATGATACAAAAAAAGATGGCTGGTTTTTACATTTTTTCTGAACTAATATTCTCTTCTCCTTAGAAGTGAATGGATGACATTCAATACCCAATCTATTTTAGGTAATTTTTACATAAAACCAACTACATATACCAGTAAATGATCATGATCTTGTTGATCCATTTTCTCCATTCACATTTCCAAAACTCAAGGTTTGAGAATCTGAACAAAGCACACACACATCAAGCAATTAAAATTTGGTTAAGTTATTGGAAGAGCATAAAACGTTAATAAGTATTTACAGGTAGGTAATTTTTCATGCTTTAAATATAACCTTCGGATCACTAGCTTCATAAAAAAAATTAAATAAATTGAACCAGAGCAAAGACTTATTTCATTGTCCATCATTACTTTGACCAGCAGCTTTTAAAACTGTCCTTTAGTCTATCATATTTTTGTTACATAAATTTTAGCTTCAAGTACTATGGATTTTCCAGTCCTTTTTGGTAATTAACTTTGATTTAACTGAGATATACCACACTTTTAATTTGTCAATTGATAGATAAATTTGAAACTTGTTCAAGCCAAATTTGAAGAGAAATGTACATCTCAAATTGATTTTATTTTCTTCTAAACATACCATTTTAAAACAAAAATCACATTAGAAGAGTAATTTACTAAGTTTGACTCTTTTCTGGTAGTTTAAAACTAACAATAGTCCTTCCATTGTAGAGAAAATGAAATATACCTATATTTAAGGTATGAATTTCATTTGGTTATATGTGTATTGTCCTAGTTTGTCTTCCATTGCTGTGACAAAACACTCTGACCGACACTGACTTGGGGAGGAAAGGGTTTATTCAGCTTACATCTCCTGGGTCACAGTTCTCACTTGGAGCCCAAGGCAAGAACTCAGGGCAGAAACTCAGGGCAGGAACCTGGAGGCAGGAGCTGAAGCACAGGCCATGGAGGAATGCTGTTCACTGTCTTGCTCCCCTGGCCCATGCCCAGCCTGACCTCTTTTTTTTTTAATTTAACATTTTTTTTATTGATGCTTTGTGCATTTCATACATCATTTTCCAATTCAGTTCAGGCATATTTCCCTTTCCCTCCCCCCCCCACACCCCAACTGAGATCATGCATTCTGCCATAACTGTCCTGCATATTTCTCTCAGTATTTTTTTTCCATTTTTTAGCTATAAGTGATAATCCATGAGTACAAGCATTCTTCATGTAAAACACTAATTTGCAGGCTGTTGTGCCCAACCTCACAGCCCCACCTTCCAGCGTTGGGGGAGGGGTTGTGTGTTCAATCAGGTTATCAAATGAGGGTCCAGACTACATTGTAGTTTCACCATTCACCCCAATCGCAAACCTTACATTCTACCACGCCCCCTCTTCCGGAGATTATTCCCTGGCTTAGATAAAGGGGCACAGGTGGATGAGAAGCAGACACAGTCACTCTCTCTGGAGCTGTTGTCTTGGATCTGGTCAATTACTGGTTCTGTTTCCTTTCACTGGGGTTTCTTTTGACAAGTTTGTCCAGTAATAAACTTTCAATCCTATCTAATGAAGCACAAGCACATTAGATATATAGGTATTCTTTTTAAACAGCCTAATAATATGGTAGGTTACTTTGGTATTTAGGAACACTAGTTTAGGATTATGTTGATCCATGAATTACATTTTTTCCTGTTAAATATGACTAGGGCTTATTGGGCTATGAGATCTCCTAACCATGTAGAGGATGTAACGCTTGTGGCTCAGCCATGGGTTTTTTCCTCCAAGGAGAGAGCCAATAGCCCAATTAGATTTGGCATATACAGGCATATTGGGAAGGGGAGGTGGTGGGTGAGGACAATGGTTATATTGATTAATGCATATTAATTGACGTGAGTTCAACAAGTACCAAGTTTTGCCCAGACACTGTCTACAGGCATTACATGTGTTTTAGGACTTAATAAAAGTAACATATGTGTATATTAAAAAAACAACATTTTACAGACTCTGATAAAACTAGTAATGCTCCGAGTAAATGAAGATATAATCGCTTTTGTCCACATTTGTTTTACATAAAATTTGTAGAGCAATAACTTGGGGATTGGCACATACAAATGTTCTCTATAGTTTCTGTTGTACAGTATCACTTGTAGCATTTCTTCTAAGATGATTTAACATAAATAATTAAGTTTGCTCGCCAAGTTAATCATATATCAGTACACCCAAAACAACATGGTAAATTGATGAAATCTGAGCCTTGATTCCACCTATATTATGTATAAACAACTGTTTCTTCTGGAGACTCATGGGTTAAAAACAAAGGGGGGTACCAGCACCAGACATGAAACCTTCACATCAAAAACCGCCATTCAAATCTTACAACTAACTATGGGAAAGATTTGTGTGTTCCAACCGACAAAATGTCACCAAATCTAAACAGCTGACGAAGAAAAAATACAGCTTTGCTTTGAAGTAGGATGTACCAGAAATGCCAAAGAAAGGTTGGACCATCCGAAATCGAAAGGCAAGAAAAGAGCCTCAGATTGCCTAACATCGAACCCCTCTGTGGCCCCTACATGTAACAACTATTTATAATGATACCTAATGAAACTTACCTTCTAGATGCGCAAAAGGTTTTGATATGACGGTTTCTTGCCTCCCCCCCCAGAACACAGAGAAATATGTATGATGATGAGGTCGCTCTCCAACTGTAAATTGGAGACAACTATTATAGAGTTAACCTCACCAGCCTGACCTCTTATACAGTACCCAACAACCTGCCCAGGGTGGTACCACCCATAGTGGGCTTGGCCCTCCCACATTGCTCAACAATCAAGACAATACTCCACAGACTTGGCCACAGGCCAGTCCAATGGAGCCAATTCCCCAATCGAGGCTCCCTCAACCCAGGTGTGTCAAGTTGACACTAAAGCTATCCAGCACAAGTGACCCCATGTCAATGTGACACACAAAACACATCACTATTAAACCACCACCTTTCCAGTTCTTATCCCCAAGTATGATGTTATCCACAAACTAAGACAGTACAACCTTAAAAGCCCCACAGTCCTTAAAATGTCCAAACACTTAAATGTTCACCATTTGTAAAAGTCTCTTACACTTGGAATGCTGTAAAATCCAAAACAAACGTACTGTTTATTTCAAAGGGAAGAATCAGGCACACTCAAACAAAACCTAATTCCAGCAAAGTAGCTCAAGCCGGACACCTGGGACTCACTCACATATCTTCTGGGCTCCAAAGGGTTTCGGCAGCTCCCCTTCTCTGACTCTGCTGTCCGTGGCACACACAGCACATCTCAAAGGCCCAGGCTGACTCCATTCCATACCTGCTGCTGCTCTTGTTGGTCATCCCAAGGTCCCGGCATCTCCAAAACGCTGGGGTCGCCACTGAAACTGAGGCTGCACCTACACCAATGGTCTCTTCTAACCTCTCCTGGTGCAAAGCCTCAGCTTCTCTCCATGACCCCTGAAATCCTGGGGTCTTCACTGCATCCAAGATGCACTTCCACCAATGGTCTTTCCTGACCTCTACTAGTGCCAAGCTTCAGCTGCTCTCTGTGACCCCCTCAAATTTTAACACCGGAATCCTATAGGAGACTCTTTCTTACACATTACCAAGTCGCTTCTGGCTCGAGATAGAGGCTCAGGCCCCTTATGGAACATAGCTTCTGTGTGCTGACCTGAAGAAATTCTTCCCAGAAGATTTCACCCACAGTGATGCTGGTTTTGTTACTTACAGCTGATTTTTCAGCCCCAGCTAACCAGCATCAATTGTCCCAGTACAACAAAGATTTCACTTCAGGTTCTTGTCTCTTGTTACTTACAGCTGATTCTTCAGCCCTAGCTGACCAGAACCCACAGATTAAAACAGTCCTGATGATCTCTCGTCCCCTTTGAAATTAGAAGACTTCACAAGCCAGGCTCCATCTTCTACAACTCTTTCAGCAAAACTGTCCAAGTTCCACAGCCATGCTCTTATAGGCATTCAAGTGATCTTCCCAGCCCAAAGTTTGAAACACTTCCACAATCCTCCCCAAAACACCAAGGTCAGGTCTGTCACAGCCAATACCCCACTCTTCTGGTACCAATTTCTGTCCTAGTTTGTCTTCCATTGCTGTTGACAAAACACTCTGACCGCACTGACTTTGGGGAGGAAAGGGTTTATTCAGCTTACATTCCTGGTCACAGTTCTCACTCAGGGCAGCCCAAGGCAAGAACTCAGGGCAGGAACTCAGGGCCAGGAACCTGGGGCAGGAGCTAAGCACAGGCCATGGTAGGAATGCTGTTCACTGTCTTGCCACCCTGGCCCATACTCAGCCTGACCTCTTTTACAGTACACAACAACCTGCCCAGGGTGGCACAACCCATAGTGGGCTTGGCCTCTCACATTGCTCAAACATCAAGACAATATTCCACAGACGTGGCCACAGGCCAGTCCAATGGAGCCCAATTCCCCAATTGAGGCTCCCTCAACCCATGGTGTGTCAAGTTGACACTTAAAGCTATCCAGTGCACTTGTTTTTTTTTTTTTTTGAGAGAGGGTCTCCCTGTAAACTCCAGTGTCCTGAAACTCACTATGTAAACCAGGCTGGCATCGAGCTCCCAGAGAGCCACTTGCCTCTTCTCAGAGTGCTGAGATTACAAGGCATTCACTCCTGCACCATGATAGTTCATAATTCTACATATTCCAAAAATATTCCTCTAAACTTTAATAAAATATTGTCAGAAATTTAATATTATGCCTCTTTTCCTTATATTAAACTATTTTTAACCTGAAAATAAGACTTTTCTGTGTATTTAAACTACTGTTTTATAATTTTAAAATTTAAATATTCCTGAGCTATATTTTCAGTTCATAAATACATTCTGAGTTTTATCACCCTAAACTTAAAAATCACCTTAGCATATAGAAACTAAATTGTACCCTCCAGTTTCAAAACATAAGGTTCTTAAAATTGTAGTTGATAGGTAAACATAATCCCTAATAAAATTAATAGTTGTAATTTGAAATGTAAAGAAATGTCCAATCATTGAAAAAAAGGTAAGAAAATGAATATTATGAAAAGCTTAACCTAAAAGTTTAAGTTAATATTAGAAAATTAAGAAGAGTTTGATAGGCAGCACAAAATTTATTATTTACTTGATCTTGATTCTTACCCTCATAAAGTTCAGTTTGTAAATAAAGGCTTAGTCTCAAATGTAAGAATCTTCAAAGCTGGGAGGTAATTGATATAGTCCATGGACTACTTCGTATTTTAAAGGATTTTGGGGAGATTTGGCCAAGATGGAGAAAATAGTCCACTGGAAATATCCTTTTCAATACATTAGTTAGCCATATACTCCTTTACTTTTCTAGTTCTCTTTTTATCTCTTGACACCAAGGATTTTTTTTGGGGGGGGTTTTTCGAGACAGGGTCTCCTTAGCATATTTAGCTCCGGGCTGTCCTGGGAATTCACTCTGTAGACCAGGCTGGCCTTGAACTCACAAAGATCCACCTGCCTCTGCCTCGCAAGTGCTGGGATTAAAGGCGTGCACCACCTCGCCCGGCTCACAATAGATTTTTACCATTTTTACAGTGATTCCTTCTGAGATGGTGTTCCTCACTATATATAAGTGAAGGTGAACCAAAACGTTTAAAGAAGATAAAATAAGCATTATTTTAATTTGGTTATCATAAGGCTTTTGACTCTGAAATAATGTGAATATGTGGGCAAAATTTTAGTATGGAAAAACCTAAAAAATGCTCAAAATAAAAGAGTCTATAAAAATTAACATGCATTTACAACACTAATTGTATTGAACAAAAAATGGAAGTTGATATAAAGTTGAAAACAAAATGATAATGAAAGATAGCAGCAATCTATTATCTGTAACTGATAACTCATCTACATAAAATTGCATGTCTACATGTGTGCTTACAAAGTAGTGACTTACACTCTTCTGAGTAGACTGCCTAACGAGCCCTTCCTCCCACACTTCACCATCACTTTGCTAGCTCTTTGGCACAGTTGCTGAAGACATGGAATGTAGAGAGCTTTATAGAGTGTTAGGATGACATTCCAAAAGACTCATGAAGTGAACTTAGGTTCTATGTTATTGAACCAGAAAACATGAATGCATCCCTGGGGATTCTGAGATTTAATTTTTGCAGAAGCAGCCTTGTTTGAACCCTGCAGCTTAGTCCAGTGCAAGCTGAATATAATAATCTATAAAGGCATGAAACAAAGGCTAGCTTTAGAGGGGCCATGACAAAACCAGATGCCACGATCTGGTGGCACATGCCTATAATGCTGGCACTTGAGTGGCAGAGGCAGGAGATTCTGAGTTCAAGGACAAACCTGGTTACATACGAGTTCTAGGTCAGCTGAGTTCCATTGGGAAAGACAGAAGCTGAATCTAATGGAAGGGGTGTGGTGTGGGAGGCATCTGGCATGGTCAGTGCTTGCTATTGAGAGAGTTTCTCTAGCTTACAGCATCAGAATATATCCCAAACGGCCTGGGAATGTCTGCTAGGGTGATGAGGAGACCCTGTCTATGTATGTTCCCTCTGCCTCAAGCCCTTCTACCTCTACAGTGGGAGTGAAGCAACACAAGAAATTGTGACTTGTTGGTGGCTTGTTTACAAAAAACATGAGAGGAAAGTTTGGATGTGAGAAATGTGCCGCCTCACTAAGGCTCCTGTGGGATCCACTGAAGTTGCAAGGCGTGGTCTAGAGAATCGTGGACTTTCCTGCTTTGCTGTCGGGCCCTCAGTTAGCATTCATGGTTGCATGATTATCTTCTCTGAGGGCAATTTCATTAACTCTGCTAATTAGGATCAGCCAGCCAAACTGGAAAACTCTGTGCTCTAACCTTGATTTATGAGAAAAGGTAGGGCTCAGACCAAAAAAAAAAAAAAAAAAAAAAGAAAAAGTTTAACAAAATTCACCAAAACAACGCCCTGGAAGTGTAAATATTTAGGATGATTTGTAGAATATACCCACACTAGCACTAGTAGTGATTCTAAATTATTGCCAAACTTTTGAAATTTCTGCATCTTTCAAGTTTACAGAAAAGCAAGCAGCAAATCCAGTGTTGTCCCTTTATCTTGTACATATTCTGTCTGTATCTAAATAAGCAGTGTGATAAGATTTATCAATATAGAAACAAGGCATATTACATTATTATTTTACAGAAACAAATCTGATCAATTTTACTCCATAAGGCGTATTTCTCTATTTATAGATTTTAAACATGGTGAATTTTTTTCTATTACAAGTTTATTTAAAACGCTTTTTCTCAAGTTGTTGCTGATTAGCGAGCAAGTGAACCTGCTGAAGAAAAAAAGCACAGGAATGCTAAGCAGGACACTGGACAGAGAATAAAAACCTGAGTCATTCTCTCCAGAGCCACTGGCCACTTTGGCCAACATATTGAGAAAACCCCTTTGTCAGGACTGGCCTATGAAAAGAAAAATGATGAATGTTTTGATGAAATGAATGTATTTGTATAATGGCCTTAAACTTTTCTGGAAGCATTTCAATAAATTATATTAAAAATATCAAAAAAACCCCACAAAAGTAGTGTGTTAATTCTTCATTTAATACTGACTTTGAGGGTGACTAATCTTGAAATTAATCGAGGCTTGAAATAGGAGGAAATACTTTTGTAGATAAATTTCCCTACATGAAAAGTATAATTTCATTGATATTGTAAAATAAATTCATCAAGTATAAAATATAGGCAATGTAGTAAATCCCCATACCCAAAGTAGTTGAATATTACAGAGATTGCTATAAATATTATATAAACTTTCTTTACTAATAACTCCCTTCTGAGAATAATCATCCATAAAATACATTAATGAAATTAGAAACCTATAGTAGTAATAAATGATAATATATACCTGCTTAGGAAAACCAATCAATTAAATCCTTTTCTCATTTAATGTAAACATTGAAAAATTTAGTAGACTGCTGGTAGAACAATCAAATATATTCTATGAGGAAGGATGGGATTATTTTGGCTCATAGATAAAGAAAACAGTTCATCACAACTAGTAAATCAAGGTGACAGAGATTTGAAGCAGCTTATCATATTATATCTGCAGTTAGGAAGGGTAGAACCATAAATGCTACTGTTTAGCAGCCTTTATCATTTTATATAATCTATGACATGGCCCCAAATTAATATATCCCATATTTAGCTTGCGGCTTTCTTATCTTAATTATCTAATCAAGGCAATCTATTCATGGCAAGCCTACACCCTTACTTAATTTAGATAATCATCCCTAAATTTTCAGTTGGTATAAACTATCAAAATTTGTATTGGAAAGTTAGGGTTGCTGTGTGAGTAAAGGGAATTTTCAATATATGGAGTAGTAGGATTGTGCATGGGCCTATTAGCAATGAAAGAGAACATCACAATTCTTTCCATTATCTCCTGTCTACAGAGTCCTACCAACATAGAAGTAAGAAGTTCATTCTCGTTTTTAGAGAGTTTGATTATGGGCTGAGAACTATGAAGAGAAGTCAAAGTTTTAAAGATTATCAAGATTATCATCCTCTCCTCTTTCTTAAACTGACTATTTTCCTTTAAAATTTTACTTGTTATTTTTACCATTAATTGTACTATGTATGCAAGTATATGTGGACATGATCATGCCTGTTCATATTTTGAATATCATGAACAGAGCATACAAATTCACAGAACATATATGCATTTTGAAGGAATAGAACATCAGAACTAATACATAAAATTATCATCTGAAAAGTAGTGACACTCAAGAGTAGGGGCAGGAGGATCTATGAGAGAACAAGGCTAGCCTTTTTCTATGTACTGGCTTCAAGGGCCAGCTGGGAGTGCAAAAAAAAAAGGAAACCTACCAAAAACAAATAAATAAGTTAAAATTAGGAAAATTATTTAAATTTAACGTTCATGTTGTATTAGTACTTTCTGTTTGCTGTGATAGAAACCACCATGACCAGGGAACATATAAAAGGAGAGCTTTATTTGAACTTCTGATTGATGGTTCCAGGGAATTAGATTCCATTGTGGCAGGAGGCATAGGCAGCCTTGTTTGAACCCTGCAGCTTAGTCCAGTGCAAGCTGAATATAATAATCTATAAAGGCATGAAACAAAGGCTAGCTTTAGAGGGGCCATGACAAAACCAGATGCCAGATCTGGTGGCAAACCTGCCTATCAATTCTAGGCACGTACTTGAGTGGCAGAGGCAGGAAGATCCTGAGTTAAAGGACAACCTGGGTTACATAGCAAAGTGCTAGTGCGCCTGAGTTCCATTGGAAAGACGAGAAGCGAAATCTAAGAATTTGAAGAAATGGGTGTGGCTGTGGGAGGCATCTGGCATGGTCAGTGCTTGCTACTGAGAGAGCTTCTCTAGCTTACAGCATCAGAATATATCCCAAACGGCCTGGGAATGTCTGCTAGGGTGATGAGGAAAATGAGGAGCAAGAGAGAGGAACCCTGTCTAATAGTATTTGTTCCTTCCCATCTCTGCCTCAGGCCCTTCTACTCTACAGTGGGAGTGAAGCAACACAAGATCTGTGTGCTGACCCTGAAGAAATTCTTCCCAGAAGATTTCACCACAGTGATGCTGGTCTCTTGTTACTTACAGCTGATTTTTCAGCCCCAGCTAACCAGCATCAATTGTCCCAGTACAACAAAGATTTCACTTCAGGTTCTTGTCTCTTGTTACTTACAGCTGATTCTTCAGCCCTAGCTGACCAGAACCCACAGATTACACAGTCCTGAGATCTCTGCTCCCCTTTGAAATTAGAAACTTCACAAGCCAGGCCTCCATCTTCTACAACTCTTTCAGCAAAACTGTTCCAAGTTCCACAGCCATGATCTTTAGGCATTCAGTGATCTTCCCAGCCCAAAGTTTGAAACACTTCCACAATCCTTCCCCAAAACACCAAGGTCAGGTCTGTCACAGCAATACCCCACTCTTCTGGTACCAATTTCTGTCCTAGTTTGTCTTCCATTGCTGTGACAAAACACTCTGACCGGCACTGACTTGGGGAGGAAAGGGTTTATTCAGCTTACATCTCCTGGGTCACAGTTCTCACTCAGGGAGCCCAAGGCAAGAACTCAGGGCAGGAACTCAGGGCAGGAACCTGGAGGCAGGAGCTTAAGCACAGGCCATGGAGGAATGCTGTTCACTGTCTTGCCACCCTGGCCCATACTCAGCCTGACCTCTTTTACAGTACACAACAACCTGCCCAGGGTGGCACAACCCATAGTGGGCTTGGCCCTCTCACATTGCTCAACAATCAAGACAATATTCCACAGACGTGGCCACAGGCCAGTCCAATGGAGCCAATTCCCCAATTGAGGCTCCCTCAACCCAGGTGTGTCAAGTTGACACTAAAGCTATCCAGTGCACTTGTATATTTGTTTTTCTTTTTGAGAGAGGGTCTCCCTGTAACTCCAGGTGTCCTGAAACTCACTATGTAAACCAGGCTGGCATCGAGCTCCCAGAGAGCCACTTGCCTCTGACTCCAGAGTGCTGAGATTACAAGGCATTCACTTCCATGCCCAGATATGTTCATATATTCATACATATTCCAAAATATTCCTCTAAACTTTAATAAAATATTGTCAGAAATTTAATATTATGCCTCTTTTCCTTATATTAAACTATTTTTAACCTGAAAATAAGACTTTTCTGTGTATTTAACTACTGTTTTATATATTTAAAAATTTAAATATTCCTGAGCTATATTTTCAGTTCATAAATACATTCTGAGTTTTATCACCCTAAACTTAAAAATCACCTTAGCATATAGAAACTAAATTGTACCCTCCAGTTTCAAAACATAAGGTTCTTAAAATTGTAGTTGATAGGTAAACATAATCCCTAATAAAATTAATAGTTGTAATTTGAAATGTAAAGAAATGTCCAATCATTGAAAAAAAGGTAAGAAAATGAATATTATGAAAAGCTTAACCTAAAAGTTTAAGTTAATATTAGAAAATTAAGAAGAGTTTGATAGGCAGCACAAAATTTATTATTTACTTGATCTTGATTCTTACCCTCATAAAGTTCAGTTTGTAAATAAAGGCTTAGTCTCAAATGTAAGAATCTTCAAAGCTGGGAGGTAATTGATATAGTCCATGGACTACTTCGTATTTTAAAGGATTTTGGGGAGATTTGGCCAAGATGGAGAAAATAGTCCACTGGAAATATCCTTTTCAATACATTAGTTAGCCATATACTCCTTTACTTTTCTAGTTCTCTTTTTATCTCTTGGACACCAAGAGATTTTTTTTTTGGGGGGGGTCTTTTCGAGACAGGGTCTCCCTGTAGCATATAGCTCCGGCTGTCCTGGAATTCACTCTGTAGACCAGGCTGGCCTTGAACTCACAAAGATCCACCTGCCTCTGCCTCGCAAGTGCTAGGATTAAAGGCGTGCACCACCTCGCCCGGCTCACCAATAGATTTTTACCATTTTTACAGTGATTCCTTCTGAGATGGTGTTCCTCACTATATATAAGTGAAGGTGAACCAAAACGTTTAAAGAAGATAAAATAAGCATTTATTTTAATTTGGTTATATCAAGGCTTTTGACTCTGAAATAATGTGAATATGTGGGCAAAATTTTAGTATGGAAAAACCTAAAAAATGCTCAAATAAAGAGTCTATAAAAATTAACATGCATTTTACAACACTAATTGTATTGAACAAAAAATGGAAGTTGATATAAAGTTGAAAACAAAATGATAATGAAAGATAGCAGCAATCTATTATCTGTAACTGATAACTCATCTACATAAAATTGCATGTCTACATGTGTGCTTACAAAGTAGTGACTTACACTCTTCTGAGTAGACTGCCTAACGAGCCCTTCCTCCCACACTTCACCATCACTTTGCTAGCTCTTTGGCACAGTTGCTGAAGACATGGAATGTAGAGAGCTTTATAGAGTGTTAGGATGACATTCCAAAAGACTCATGAAGTGAACTTAGGTTCTATGTTATTGAACCAGAAAACATGAATGCATCCCTGGGGATTCTGAGATTTAATTTTTGCAGAAGCAGCCTTGTTTGAACCCTGCAGCTTAGTCCAGTGCAAGCTGAATATAATAATCTATAAAGGCATGAAACAAAGGCTAGCTTTAGAGGGGCCATGACAAAACCAGATGCCAGATCTGGTGGCACATGCCTATAATGCTGGCACTTGAGTGGCAGAGGCAGGAAGATCCTGAGTTAAAGGACAACCTGGGTTACATAGCAAGTTCTAGGTCAGCCTGAGTTCCATTGGGAAAGACAGAAGCTGAATCTAATGGAAGGGGTGTGGCTGTGGGAGGCATCTGGCATGGTCAGTGCTTGCTACTGAGAGAGCTTCTCTAGCTTACAGCATCAGAATATATCCCAAACGGCCTGGGAATGTCTGCTAGGGTGATGAGGAGACCCTGTCTATAGTATGTTCCCTCTGCCTCAGGCCCTTCTACTCTACAGTGGGAGTGAAGCAACACAAGAAATTGTGACTTGTTGGTGGCTTGTTTACAAAAAACATGAGAGGAAAGTTTGGATGTGAGAAATGTGCCGCCTCACTAAGGCTCCTGTGGGATCCACTGAAGTTGCAAGGCGTGGTCTAGAGAATCGTGGACTTTCCTGCTTTGCTGTCGGGCCCTCAGTTAGCATTCATGGTTGCATGATTATCTTCTCTGAGGGCAATTTCATTAACTCTGCTAATTAGGATCAGCCAGCCAAACTGGAAAACTCTGTGCTCTAACCTTGATTTATAGAGAAAGGTAGGNTTTTGTCTGCATCCCACCTTCTCTCTATAAATTCAATGTTAGAGCACAGAGTTTCCAGTTTGGCTGGCTGATCCTAATTAGCAGAGTTAATGAAATTGCCCTCAGAGAAAAAAAAAAAAAAAAAAAAAAAAAAAAGAAAAAGTTAACAAAATTCACAAAACAACGCCCTGGAAGTGTAAATATTTAGGATGATTTGTAGAATATACCCACACTAGCACTAGTAGTGATTCTAAATTATTGCCAAACTTTTTGAAATTTCTGCATCTTTCAAGTTTACAGAAAAGCAAGCAGCAAATCCAGTGTTGTCCCTTTATCTTGTACATATTCTGTCTGTATCTAAATAAGCAGTGTGATAAGATTTATCAATATAGAAACAAGGCATATTACATTATTATTTTACAGAAACAAATCTGATCAATTTTACTCCATAAGGCGTATTTCTCTATTTATAGATTTTAAACATGGTGAATTTTTTTCTATTACAAGTTTATTTAAAACGCTTTTTCTCAAGTTGTTGCTGATTAGCGAGCAAGTGAACCTGCTGAAGAAAAAAAGCACAGGAATGCTAAGCAGGACACTGGACAGAGAATAAAAACCTGAGTCATTCTCTCCAGAGCCACTGGCCACTTTGGCCAACATATTGAGAAAACCCCTTTGTCAGGACTGGCCTATGAAAAGAAAAATGATGAATGTTTTGATGAAATGAATGTATTTGTATAATGGCCTTAAACTTTTCTGGAAGCATTTCTAATAAATTATATTAAAAATATCAAAAAAACCCCCACAAAGTAGTGGCTTAATTCTTTCATTTAATACTGACTTTGAGGGTGACTAATCTTGAAATTAATCGAGGCTTGAAATAGGAGGAAATACTTTTGTAGATAAATTTCCCTACATGAAAAGTATAATTTCATTGATATTGTAAAATAAATTCATCAAGTATAAAATATAGGCAATGTAGTAAATCCCCATACCCAAAGTAGTTGAATATTACAGAGATTGCTATAAATATTATATAAACTTTCTTTACTAATAACTCCCTTCTGAGAATAATCATCCATAAAATACATTAATGAAATTAGAAACCTATAGTAGTAATAAATGATAATATATACCTGCTTAGGAAAACCAATCAATTAAATCCTTTTCTCATTTAATGTAAACATTGAAAAATTTAGTAGACTGCTGGTAGAACAATCAAATATATTCTATGAGGAAGGATGGGATTATTTTGGCTCATAGATAAAGAAAACAGTTCATCACAACTAGTAAATCAAGGTGACAGAGATTTGAAGCAGCTTATCATATTATATCTGCAGTTAGGAAGGGTAGAACCATAAATGCTACTGTTTAGCAGCCTTTATCATTTTATATAATCTATGACATGGCCCCAAATTAATATATCCCATATTTAGTTGGGCTTTCTTATCTTAATTAATCTAATCAAGGCAATCTCTCATGGCAAGCCTACACCCTTACTTAATTTAGATAATCATCCCTAAATTTTCAGTTGGTATAAACTATCAAAATTTGTATTGGAAAGTTAGGGTTGCTGTGTGAGTAAAGGGAATTTTCAATATATGGAGTAGTAGGATTGTGCATGGGCCTATTAGCAATGAAAGAGAACATCACAATTCTTTCCATTATCTCCTGTCTACAGAGTCCTACCAACATAGAAGTAAGAAGTTCATTCTCGTTTTTAGAGAGTTTGATTATGGGCTGAGAACTATGAAGAGAAGTCAAAGTTTTAAAGATATATCAAGATTATCATCCTCTCACTCTTTCTTAAATGATATTTTCCTTTAAATTTTACTTGTATTTTTACCATTAATTTGTACTATGTATGCAAGTATATGTGGACATGATCATGCCTGTTCATATTTTGAATATTATGAACAGAGCATACAAATTCACAGAATATATATGCATTTTGAAGGAATAGAACATCAGAACTAATACATAAAATTATCATCTGAAAAGTAGTGACACTCAAGAGTAGGGGCAGGAGGATCTATGAGAGAACAAGGCTAGCCTTTTTCTATGTACTGGCTTCCAGGCCAGCTGGGGGTGCAGGGACACCCTATCCCAAAAACAAATTAAATAAGTAAAATTAGGAAAATTATTTAAATTTAAGTTCAATGTTGTATTAGTCACTTTTCTGTTGCTGTGATAAAACCACCATGACCAAGGGAAATTATAAAAGGAAGAGTTTATTTGAACTTATGATTGATGGTTCCAGGGAATTAGAATCCATTGTGGCAGGAGGCATAGTGGCAGGGGCTGGAGCAGAAAGCTGAGGTTCGCGTCTCGCAATGAGCACAGGAAGTCGAGAGAGAGAGAGAGAGAGAGAGAGAGAGAGAGAGAGAGAGAGAGAGACTGGAGACTGCAAACCACGACATTCTTCTCCCTGGCCCCATAGGCTCATGACCATATAACATGCAAAATGCATTTAGTCCAACCTTAAAAGTCCCCATAGTCTTTACCAGTCTCAATTCTATTCTAAAGTCTACAGTCTCTTCTGAGACCCATAACTGTAAGATACTGTAAAATCAAAAGACAAATTACATACTCCCAACATACAGTGGAACTGAATACACATTCCTATTCCAAAAGGGAGGAATAAAGGCATAGTGAGGAAATACTGGACCAAAACAAGACCGAAAACCAGCAGGGCAAACACCAAGTCCAGTAGCTCCATGCACCACTTCTGGGACCTTACTACCATAGGGCTTAGACGGCTCAGCTTGTTCAGCTTTGCTTGCAACATACATCTCTTCCTTAGGCTGGTACCACTCCCTGTATGCAGCTCTCCTTGGAAAATATCTCACAACTCTGGCACCTTGAATGTCTTCTTGGGTTCTCTGCTGCCAACCAGGCTTCACATTCATGGCTTCACACAATGGCCTATCAGGGCCTTTTTTATTCATGGATGCCCCTGATGCACTCTGCCTGGCCTCTGTGGCTCTCTGAAACTGCAGAGGAAGAATTGATGACCCCTTCATTCTTTTTTTTTTTATTTTTTATTTTTTATTTATTTTGTATGTGTACGAATGTACTGTCTGCATGTAGGTTTGTGCACCCATGACATTCAATGCCGTGGAGGTCAGAAGAGGGTGTCAGATCCCCTGTAACTGGAGTTAAAGACAGTTCTCAGCTGCCATGTGGGTGCTAGGGATCGAACCCAGGTCCTATGCAAGAGCAGTCGTCAGTGCTCCTAATGGCTAGGCCAACTCTCCAGTCCCAACCCCTTCATTCTTGCATCCTTCATATCTCTAAAGCCACCACCATGTGAATGAAACTGCTGAGTTTGGTTGCAAGTTCAAGATGGACCCTGGCCTACTTCAACCACATTGGGAACTTTTCTCTGCCCTTTCAGTATTTTCCTTTCAAAAGCTGGAGGCATAGCTAGGTTTGGTCTTACCCTGAAGGTACTGTTTCTGTTGTTTACTTGTACATCCCGAGGCCCCTCCTTAATCACTTTAATCCCACTTTTTCTGTTGTTTATTGTAAATATCTAGGCCTCTCCATAATCACTTTAATCTCCTTATGAAAGGGAGCCTCTCCTTCACATGCCTTGGCCCCACCTTTAATCTTCCTAGTGCAGTTTTCAGATCCAAACTGTACATTCTGCATTTCTTTCTACCCCATCTGCTCTTTTTCACTGTAGGTCTGCACAATATTCACCATTAATAGCCATGCCATCATTTCTACATTAGGCTGTCTTGAAATATCCTCTGCCAAAGAAATTAGTCCATTGCTTTTCAATTTAGCATCAGGCAAACATTTGGGCTGTGGGCAAACTCCAGCCAGACTCTTTGCTAAAATATCCCAGTTGCTCCCTAAGTCTTTATTTTCCTCTGGAACTACATTTTTTGTAGCAATGCTTTCTTCCAGGTTTCTTCTAGAATGGCCTGTTAAACTCTGCTTACAATAGTCAACAGCTTTTCTAACCCAAAGTTCCAAAGTCTTCTGCATTTCTCCAAACACCCATATGGTCAGGTTCTTCACAGCCAACAGCCCACTCTCTGGTACCAAATAACTGTATTAGTCACTTTTCTGTTGTTGTGATAAAACCACTATGACCAAGAGAAATTATAAAAGGAAGAGTTTATTTGAGCTTACAATTGATGGTTCCAGGGAATTAGAGTCCATCTTGGCAGGAGGCATGGTGGCAGGGGCTAAAGCAGAAAGCTGAGGTTCACATCTTGCAAGGAGCACAGGAAGTCAAGAGAGAGAGACTGGAGAGTGCAAGGCTTTTTAAACTCACTAACTCCACCCCCCAAAGACATACTTTCTCCAGTATGGCCACATCTGAATATTCTCAATATTCTCCATGAGGAAGTTGACTGTTTTGAGCAGAAGTTCACTGTTTCAGTCAGTTCTTTGATACAGTCCTTTCTGTTGTTGTTGTTGTTGTTGTTTCCGATATGAATTACGCCCAACTGCTTTGGACAAAAAAAAAAAAAAAAAAAACCCTTTTTTTTTATGACGTTTGGTGCACCACAGTTTGATATGTATGTGTTCATGACTGCAAGATCATCTTCGTTATTTGTTCCTTTAGTAAGAATGAACTGACAGGCTTTATCTCTTCTGATTAGTTTTAATTTGATATCTATTTTGGCAGAGATCGGGACTATAACTCCCATTTGTTTCTTAGGGCCATTTGCTTAGAATATTTTTTCCATCCTTTCCCCTTAAAGTAGAGCCTGTCCTAGGAGGTGAGGTGGATTTATTGAAGGAAACAAAAAGATAAATTTTGTTTCTTTTTTTGTCTTTTTTATTGATGTTTTGTGTATTTCATACATCATTTTTCAATTCAATTCACCTTTCCCTTCCCCAGATGCACCCCGGCTCATGCATTCTCCATAACTGTCCTGCATCTTTCTCTCACTCTTTTTTTATGCTTAGGAATTCACATTTTCCTCCATTAATTTTATATTACTCTAAAATATGGATACATACTCTTCACCCATATACAGTAATTAGAGTCTGAAGATGTTTGGTGGGTGGATTCTAGAGCCCATTGAGAGATAAGCATTATAACAACATAGCCACTTTCAGATAAACAGAAAATATGACAATAATGTCATTCAGCTTGCCTTTTGTCTGTGGGATTTGGTGTTAGTATCCCCAAATGAGGGAAACCATTTCCTGTTTGTCTTTCTGGGACTGTGTTACTTCACTCAGCATAATGGCTTTGAGCTCCATCTATTTACCTGCAAAGTTCATAATGCCATCTTTCTTTACCACTGAATAGTACTCCATTGTATAGCTGTACCACATTTTAGTCATCCACTCGTCTGTTGAGGGGCATTTGGGTTGGTTCCACTTCTTCACTATTGTGAAGAGAGTAGCAATAAAAATGAATGTGCAAATATCTTTGAGGTAGGATGAGTCTTAGGGTCTTATACTCAGGAGTGGTATGACTGGGTCAGGTGGTAGGCTCATTCCAAGTCTTTTAAGGGTTTTCCACACTGCTTTCCATAGTGGTTGTACAGGCTTATATTCCCACCAGCAGTGAATGAGTATTCCCCTTTCCCCACAACCTCTTCAGCATCTGTTGTCTTTTGTTTTCTCAAGCTTAATTATTAATGATGTTAAACATTTTTTTTTAATTTTATTTATTTTTGTATGTGTAGGAGTGTACTGTCTGCATGTAGGTCTGTGCACCTGTGTCATGCAATGCCACGGAGGTCAGAAGATGGTCTCGGATTCCCCTGGAACTGGAGTTCTCCTGGAATTGGAGTTACAGACAGTTCTTAGCCTCCATGTGGGTGCTGGGGATCGAACCTGGGTGCTCTGCAAGAACAGACGGTGCTCTTAACCATTAGGCTATCTCTCCAGCCCCTAAACAATTTTTAACATGTTTCTCGGCTATCTTTAAGTCCTCACTGGTGAAAACTCTGTTCAGCTCTTTATTCCACCTTTTGAGTAGGTTATTTGTCTTCTTCTTTTTTGGGTAGTTTATATATTCTTGATGTTAATTCTCTGTCAGATGTGTCACTGGTAAAGATCTCTTCCCACTCTGTGGGTTTCCTCTTCACTTCCTTGATTTTTTCTTTCATTGTATAGGAGCTTTTGAGTTTTATGAGGTCCCACATTTCAACTGTTGACCTTAATTCCTGTGTGGCTGCTGTCTGACTTAGACTTTTCCTACACCTATGTCTTGTACGTTGTTGCCAAATTTTTCTTTTATCACCTTCAGGATTTCAGGCTTCACGTTGAGATCTTTGATCTACTTGGAATTTATTTTCATACAGGGTGAGAGGTAAGGGTTTAATTTTGTTCTCCTACAGATGGTGATCCAATTTTGCCAGCACCATTTGCTGGAGATGCTATCCTTCCTCCATTGAGGGTTTTCTGCCCCTTTGTCAAATATGAGGTGGCTGAAATTGTATGAGCTCTAGTTTGGATCTTCAATTTTGTTCCATTTGTCAACAGGTATGTTTTTGTGCCAGTACCAGGCTGTCTTTATGACTATGGTTCTGTAATATACTTTGACGTCTGGTAGGGCAATCTCCCTTGTATTGCATTTTTCATTCACGGTTGCTTTAGCTCTTGGGGGTCATTTGTTTTTCCATATGTATTTAAGGATATTTTTTCCAAGTCTGTGTAGAAGCTCATAGGGATTTTGATTGTGATGACATTGAATCTATATGACAATTTGAGTAAAATGGACATTTTTACTATATTAATTTTTGCAATCCATGAGCATGGGGGGTCTTTCCATCTTTTGATGTAATTTTCAATCTCCTTCTTCAGGAGTTTAAAATTTTTGATGTAGAGGTATTTGGTTAGGTTTGTTCCCAGGTATCTTATTATTTATGAGGCTATTGTGGTGGGAAGGTCTTCTTATATTCCTTTTCCATTTGTTTATTGTTGGTGTAAAGAAATGCTACTAATTTTTCTAGGTTAATTTTGTTACCTGACACTTTACTAAAGCTCTTAATCATTTCTAGAAGTTTTCTGGTGGAGTTTTTCCCTTAGGTAAACTATCATAGCATCTGCAAAAAGGGATAGCTTAACTTCTTCTTTTCTGATTAGTACTCCTTTAATTTCCTTCTCTTGTCTTATTGCCCTAGCAAGTGTTTCAAGCACTATATTGAAGAGGAGTGGTGACAGGGGACAGCCTTGCTGATTACCTACCTTTAAAGGGAATGCTTCTGTCTTTTCTCGATTTAGGATGATGTTGGCTGTGGGTTTCCTGTATATGGCTTTGATTACTTTGAGGAATGATCCCTCCAATCCAATTCCCTCTAGGACTTTAAGGATGAAAGGATGCTGGATCTTGTCAAAGGCTTTTTCTGCATCAATTGAGTTGATCGTGTGGTTTTTGTCTTTCAGTCCATTTATGTGTTTCATGATATTTATTGATTTTCGTATGTTGAACCATCCCTGCATTTCTGGTATGAATCCAACTTGATCATGATGTAGGATCTTTTTGGTCTGGGTCTGTATGTGATTTGCAAGTATTTTGTTGAGAATTTTTGCATCCATGTTCATTAGTGAGATGGGTCTATAGCTTTCATTTTTGCTTGCATCTTTGCCTGGTTTTGGTATGAGAGTGATGCTGGCTTCATAGAAGGAGGTTGGGAGAATACCATCGGTTTGTATCCTTCTAAACAGTTTGAGAAGCAATGGTTGTAGGACCTCTTTAAATGTTTTATAGAATTCTGCCGTGAAACCATCTGGACCAGGACTTTTTTCAGTTGGGAGATTTTTAATTACATCTTCAATTTCCTCAAATATTATAGGTCTGTTTAAGCTGTTAATCTCTTCTTGGTTAAGATTTGTTGGTTCCCAGGATTTCAGATATTCATCCATTTCTGTTAGGTTTTCAAATTTAGTGGAGTATGCATTTTTGAAGTATTCCCATATGATTGTCTGGGTATTTTCTTTGTTTTGATGTTTCTCCTTTCATCAGGATTACTAGTGATTTGGAGTTGCTCTCTCTTTTTTGTGGTTAACTGGTCTAGAGTTCTGTCTATTTTGTTTATTTTTCAAAGAATCAGCTTTTGGATTTGTTGATTTTATGTATTGTTTTCTTTGTTTCTATTTAATTGATTTCTGCTCTGACTGTTGTTATTTCTTCCTGTCTGTTGGGTTTAGGGTTCATTTGTTGTTGTCTCTCAAGTGCTTTTAGCTGCAGTGTTAGATCATTTACTTCTTCCCTTTCTGTTTTTTGTTTTGTTTTGTTTTGTTTGGGATGTGGGCACTTAGGTCTATAAATTTCCCTCTCAAGACTGCTTTTAAAGTATCCCACAAGTTTTGTTGCATTGTATTTTTTCATTCAGTTCCATGAATACTTTTATTTCACTCTTTATTTCTTCCTTGACCCATTCATTATTAAGGATTGTGTTATTTACACTCCACGTGCTCTTGTAGCTAGTTGGACTTATTCTGGTGTTCATATTGAGGTTTATTGCACTGTGGTCTGCTAGAATGCAAGGAATAATTCTATCTTTTTGTATTTATTGAGCTTCCTTTTGTGCCATAGTATGTGGCATATTTTGGAAAATGTCCCTTGAGGTGCTTTGTATGAAGTATTTCTCTGTTATTTGGGTGGAATATTCTGTAGATATCTGTGAGGTCCATTTGGTGCATTTTGTTGTTCAGTTCTCATGTCTCTCTGTTTATTTTTTGTCCTGTTGACCTATCCAAGGGGTTCAGTGGGGTGCTGAAGTGTCCCATTGTTAGTGTGTTAGGATTAATCTGTGTCTTGAGGTCCCGCAGAGTTGTGTTTATAAAGTTAGGTGCACCAGTGTTTGGTGCATAGACATTTAGTACTGTGAACTCTTTATGGTTAATTGTTCCTTTGACAAGGATGTAATGGCCCTCTTTGTCTCTTCTGATTAATTTTACCTTGAGATCTATTTTGTCTGATATTAGAATAGCCACTCCAGCTTGTTTCATAGTACCATTTGCTTGGAATATTTTTCCATCCTTTCATGGTGGTGTCTGACCTTGAGGGTGAGATGGGTTTCTTATAGACAGCATATGGAAGGGTTCAGTTTCCTAATCCATTCTCCCAGTCTATGCCGTTTGATTGGGGAGTTTAGACCATTATTATTTAAGGTTATTATTGAGAGATGTGTGTTGCTTCTTTTTACCATTTTTGCATTCTTGGTTTATATTTATATTTACTCTGTTATGATTTTCTTGATTTCTCTCTTTAATTGCTTAGGGATATTTGCTTCTTTCCTCTGTTCTCTCTGGATTGCTTTGAGGATTTTCTGAAGTGTTGGTTTCTTAGACATGTATTCTTTCATCTTGTTTGTGTTGTGAAAGATTTTCTTTCTCCTTCAACTATAATTGACATTTTTGCTGGATATAGTAGTCTGGGTTGGCATCTAAAGTCATTTAGCCCAGGGAATACTTTGGTCCACGTTCTTCTAGCTTTCATCATTTGGACTGAGAAATCAGCTGTGATTCTGATGGGTTTCCCCTTATATGTAACTTGTTGTTTTTCTCTTGTGGCTTTCAGTATTTTGTCTTTGTTTCGGGCATCTAGTGTTTAAACAATTATATGGCATGGGGAGTTTCTTTTCTGGTCCTGTCTATTTGGTTTTCTATGTACTTCTTGTATTTGTTTGGGGTTGTCTTTTTTCAGTTTGGGGAAATTTTCTTCTATTATCCTTTTGAAGATCTGGTCAATAGTGTTGTCTTGGGACTCCTCTTCCTCTTCTATCCCTTTGATATGGAGGTTTGGTCTTTTCATAGTGTCCCACATTTCCTGGTTGTTCCACTCTTGTGCTTTTTTTCAATTTTTCATAATCTTTACTTGAGCTTTCTAGTTGCTCAGTATTATCCTGCTGGTCTGATGTTCTTTTGTCCACTTCTTCCATTCTGCTTCTGAGGCTTTTTCCCATCCTTTCCTAGTGGTTTGATGAGTGTTCAATATCCTTTGTCATTTCATCCTGTGATTTCTTTAGATTTTCCACTTCCCTCTGGAGCCTGTCATTGTCATCTTGTAGCTTCTTGATTCATTGGTCATTTTCTTTTCTCATTTCAGCCTGGGATCTTTTCAGTGTTTTGACTTCCTTCTGGAGTTTGTCATTCTTTCCCTCTAGGTCCTTCTTGAGTTTTTTATTCTCTCTCCTTAGTTCTTTCCACTGTTTGTCATTATCTCCCTTTAGGCCCTTGCTGAGTTTTTCATTCTCTTCCCTTATTTCTTTGGAGTGTCTACAGTTGTTCTTCTAAGGTCGGTTTCTTGGCTTCTTTCCTTGGAGATCTCATTGTAGGGATCTTCTGTAGGGTTGGTAGAGTTTGGTGTGGATTTATTATGAGCCTTTCCCATGTTGTTTTTTCTGTGTGTCTTTGGCATGTGGATTTGTCTGTTTGTTTCTTTGAATTCTGGCACCTCAATGTTGGTTTCACTGACTATACTCATCAATGCTCCACCTGTTAGGTCCTCTGCACTAGAGTTCCACCAGGATGACTGCTGGGGGGGGCATTGGGTTGGGTCACTACTTTGGCCTTCATGCTGGTAGGCCACCCAAGGGTCAAGGTGGGTTGGCCTTGACTCACTGGAACCTCAATGACTCCTGGAGGTGCCTGCAGTACATGCTGGGACTTCTGGGGATGGGTAGTGTGCCCCACAGAGACAAGGCAGGTCTGCCCTGACTCAGTGGAACCTCACTGACTCTGGAAGGGTATCGGCAGTCTTAGCTGGAGCTGGGACATCCAGGGACCAGGCAGGTCCTCCTTGACTCACCAGAATCTCACTGACTCTGGGATGGTGTTTGCAGTACATGCTTGGACTTCTGGGTTCGGAGGGCATGCCCCCGGGACCAGGCAGGTTCGCCTTGACTCACCAGAACCTCAGTGACTCTGGGAGTGTGTCTGCAGTCCAAGGTGGAGCTGGGACTTTCTGGGGACGGGTGGCATGCCCCTCAGGGACGAGATAGGTCTGCCTTCACTCACTGGGAACTTCACTGACTCTGGGAGCGTGTCTGCAGTCCAAGCTGGAGCTGGGACTTCCAGGGACAGGTGTCATGCCCCCAGGGATGAGCTAGGTCTGCCTTCACTCACCACCGGAACCTCACTGACTCTGGGAGGGTGTCTGCAGTCCCCAATTTTGTTTCTAAATCCATTCATCTTGCCTATGCCTTTTGACTGCAAAGTTCAGTACATTGGGGTTAAAATTATTATTGAAAAATATATACTGGTGCCCATAATTTAAGTTTCTGATTTCATTCTTGGTCTAAATTTGTGTTTCCACAGTTACACCTTCATTTAATTTCTTTCTGTCATCCCTTAGGTACAGTAGTTACTTTCTTCAGCTCTTTGTATTGTTTCAAGAATTCTCTGAAGGGCTCTTTATGTGACAAGAATTCTTCCAGTCTATTCATGCCTTTGCTTGGGTTGTCAAAGTCTTCAATTTTATCGTCTTTTCTTGAAATTCTGTATTCCATAGCTGGGCGTGGTGGCCCATGCCTTTAATCCCAGCACACAGGAGGCAGAGGCAGGTGGATCTCTGTGAGTTCAATGCCAGCCTGGTCTACAGAGCAAGCTCCAGGCCATCTGGGACTAAAGGGAGACCCTGCCTCATAAAATACCAAAAAAAAAAATAATTCTGTATTCCATTTTAGCCATTCCACATTGAGGATTTCTGTTCTTTCAAATTGGATTATTGAGTGTTTCATTTCCTTCTTCATTTTAGCTTGAGTTTTCTTCAATATTCCTATCTCTTGTGAATTCAGGCAGAAATTTATCACTATCATTTTTTGTTTGTGTGTTCTCTAAATTTACTTAATTCTTTGATCATGTTTACGATTTTTCTTTTACATTCTGTATCCTGGGTTATCTGTAGGAGTTCGCATTGTAGAACTCCTCTGTAGCTCTGGTAGTGTTTGGTGAGGACAAATTATTTGGGTTTATCACATTATTATTATTTCATTGTGATTTTGGCATGTAGATTTCTATTGTTTGTAATTCTGGTCTGAGACTTAAGCCTTACTTTTTGAGTTGAGTCTTATTCTGTTTGTATATGTGATGTGCCTTGGTTATTTTCTTATTGGGGTTTGTGCTGGATAGCCTTAGTGTCAACTTGACAAGTAAGGGATCCCCAATTGGGGAACAGTCTTGTGGCTTCCTCTTTGGGGTATTGTCTTGATTATTGAGGAATCTGGGAGGGCTCAGCTCATTGATGGGAGTGCCACTCTGGGCAGGTTGTTCTGTATTGTATAAGAAAGCAGAACAAGCTTGGGCCAGAGGAGCATGCAAGTAATAAGCATTCCTACACAGCCTGTGCTGCAGCTCCTGCCCCCAGGTTCCTGCCCTGAGTTCCTATGTTGGGCTCCTTCAGTGATAAACTGTGACAGGAGAGATGTGAGCCAAATAAACCCTTTCCTCCCCAAGTTTGTTTTGGTCACAGTGTTTTTGTAACAGGAATTAAAGACAAACTATAACAGGTATGATCAGGATCTCTCTTTTGGTTTTTATATTGGAGGGACCAGATGTCATGAATCCAGCTTTTCAGGAGTTCCTATAGAGGCCAAAGTCAGGTGAGAATCAGATCTTCTTAGGATTCCTCTTAAGGTTTGGGCCCACTAGCCTGCAGGCAAGGAACAGTTTGGGGAGCTTGATAGGCAGAGACTGAGTTCAGGTGTTCTCAGGTAGTCTGAAAAGGTCTGTGCCCTTATCAAAGGGCATGGAAGAAGCCTACACCTGCAGCAGTGGGGGGGATCTGCAGATGTTCCCAATGTAGTGAGACTGGCATGGTCAGATTTGTAGAGCTCACTGCCACCTTGAGCTGAAAGGGTAATCAAAAGCTCTGGGTTACTAAGAGAAAAAGCTGGCCTGTGTTCAAGGCTAGAAGGAGAACAGGATGTGGGTCCAGGAGTATTGTAGTTGGTCAGTATTGGAGTCAAGGCAGGAGAGGCAAGACCAATCTTACCAGGCAAGCAGGTTGGTCTCAGGAGTCCAAAGGCAAGTTGAGGGTGTGGACAGCCTCTGAAAGATCAAACAAACTAGACTGAAAATTTGAGATTGTCTGATTTGCAGGGATCAGGACACAGTGGGCAAGTCTTTACTAAGAGGATAGTCAGAAATCTGGGGTCCTAAGGGAAAAAGTAGACCTGTCCCCAAGGCTAGAAAGAGAACAGGATGTGGGGTCTGGAAAAATGTAGTTGCTCAGGCTGTGGGGGAGTCAAGGCACAGTGGGTAGGATCAGACTTGCTCTAGTACTTCTTTTTTTTTGTAATTTAATTTTTATTGATGCTTTGTGCATTTCATACATTTTTTCCAATTCAGTTCAGGCTTATTTCCCTTTCCCTTCCCCCCCCACCCCATCCCAGATCATGCATTGTGCCATAACTCTCCTGCATCTTTCTCTCAGTTTTTTTTTTCATTTTTAGCTATAAGTGATAATCCATGAGTACAAGCATCCTTCATGAAAAACCAATCTGCAGGCTGTTGTGCCCAAACCCCTACAGCCCCACCATCCATGGGGGGTGACAGGTGGTTGTTTTCAATCAAGTTGATCAAATGAGTGTCCAGACTACATCACTGTAGTTTCACCAATACCCCCAATCACAGCCCTTACATTCTACCATCGCCCCCTCTTACGCAGATTGTTCCCTAGGCTTAAAAAAGGGCACAGGTGGATGAGAGGTAAAACAGTCCACTCTCTCTGGGACTGTTGACTTGGACTCTGGTCAATTCTGGCTGTTTCCTTTCATGGGCTGACAGTTTGTCCAGAATACACATTTCGATTCTACTAATGAAGCACAAGAAATTAGATATATAGGTATTTAAGCAGCACAATATTATGGTAGGTTACTTTAGCATAGACACATGCTTGGATATGTTAATTCATGAATTACATTTTACCCCCCTTTTAAATATGACAAGGTCTTACTGTGGCTTATAACATCTCTAACCCTGTAGAAGATTTAAGCTTGTGGCATCAGCCATGGGTTATTTCTCCAAGGGAGAGCCAATAGCCAATTAGATTTGGGATATACAGGCACATGGCTGCCTCTGCTGCCACAGTATCTCCAGGCAGGTGAGGTTAGCTTGCTGATGAGTGAGTTTTGCTTGACTCAAAGGAGACCATAATTGCTTAACGATGAGAAAGAAAAGATACAGCTTTGCATTGAGTAGGATGTACCAAAAAGTGGCAACGGAAAGGCTGACCCGTCTGAACATTGAAAGGAAGAAAAGCCTCAGATTGCCATAAACATCGAACCCCTCTGTGGATCCTACATGTAACAACTATTTATAATGAGTCCTAATGAAACTTACCTTCTAGGTGCCACAAAGGTTCTGATATGAGAGACTTTCTTGCCTCCCCCCCTTCCCATAGAACAAGGAGAAATATGACCATGAGGTCGTTCTCCAACTGTAAATTGGAGACAACTATTGTAGAGGTAATCTCTTATAAAACCGGTAAAACTGCCTTCTTTAATTGACTAATAGACATGGGAACTGTGGAAGGGATTACTCTCTGTTCAGAAACAAATATAATACTAAAGTTCTTGGGCTATGCACTTAGGCAAAGTATATTAATGCAGGAGCTCTGACATCAGCAATGGATAGTTCTGCCAGGTGGATGTTGGCCAGGGGATCCAAGGCCCCACAAAAGGTAAAGGCTCCTTGCCTCTAAGTTGAGATACATGCAGGACGAGAGGCAATAAGACCCTGCTGCCAAAGAACTGACGTTAACATCGGAGGGATGTATTGAGACCGCACATGCAAGTGTACAGATGGCCTCTGGAATGCCAGAGAGTGTTACCAAAGGCCACTAAACCAATAAAGCAAATACGGGTCTCCCTGAGTCAAGCTCTAGTACTTCTTTAGCAGTCTGCAATCTATAGTCTGTGCTGGTAATCCTGAAATTTGAGATTGGGACCTTGATACTGTTCACAAGCAGGTTTGTAAAAGGGACCAAGAACCAGGAATCAGAAGCCAGGCAGTAATGAGTGGATGGGCAACTTATTAGTGTCTTATTCCCATGATTCCCAGGGGATCTTTAGCTGTCAAAACACCAGACAGTGCATAGGGTTCTTAGGTAATCAGGTCTGCATGGACCTGCAGGGTCTTCATCTGTCACCAAAAGTTTTGCATAATACCTGTGAAATCGGGTCTGTGGAGCATTCATGTAATCTTCAGCTGTCAAATTTTGCTCTGGCCTTCAATCCCATCACGTGAGTCTATTTTCACTGTCCAAGTCTCAACTTTATCTAATTTTCAAGATAATAGACCACCCTAAACACAAATACAAAATCTTTACTTTCTCCCCCGTCTGTCTCTGATGTTTTCTTATAATGTTACTGGATCAGCCCACATTCCTGACACAAAGCAAGGAAAAACTACTGGAGGGAAGTGTATATTGTACTTGATTCTGAAACACTAGAGGAGGTAGCATAAAACAGCATCTTCCAGCCAACTCACTGACTGACCCCAAACAGTCAGTCTACTTACTGGCTTATATAGTCTAAAAAAGGAGGGTTTGATTCATTTGAAGTCATTTGTTTTTGAACACTCAGTTCCTTGTCACTAGAGATATAATAGTGTCTCTACACCAAAAGATATACTCCATCTGCAGACCAAGTGGAAATGATTGTGATTACAACAGTCTGTTATAACCACCCAAACTGTGCCACTAGGAGCCAGGAAATCTGCTGCAATCTCCTGTATGGTTGTCTGTCTGATTGTATGTGTGGGGTGTTCAAGAGGCTTAGCTCTAGCCTAGCTTCCTGTTTTTAACAATTCTTTTTTTAAATTTTTTTTTAAATTTTATTTATTTCTGTATGTGTATGAATGTACTGTCTGCATGCAGGTTTGTGCACCCCTACCGTGCAATGCTGTGGAGGTCAGAAGAAGGTGTCGGATTCCCCTGGAACTGGGGTTTCAGACGGTTCTCAGCCACCATGTGGGTGCTATCTACTTAGTGTCCAGGGAGATAAAAGGTCCCTGGTCTGTCTCACTTTGGCAGAACAAACTGAATGATAGTTATATCCTAGGAATTCAAATAAATTGTTTTATCTGATTTTTCCAGGTATTATTGAATACAAAACAAGCCAAAATTTTGTATGATCATAATAGCAAGAATTTCTCTAAATATTCACACCTAATGTTTATTTTCTACAAAATTAAGAATGTTTAAAATCTGTGTTCTTCAATTAAGTAAAATCTGGTGATTTTCTATACATAAAATATGATTATTATCATAATTTTAGGTTAATAGAAATGTATATAACTATGTTGATCTGGGTATGTATGTTCTGGAGAAAAACTAATAACACTGACGGTGTGATGGAAACAAAGTTTGTCTGATTCTGAAGAATTCAGAGATAAAGGAAGGTGGGACTCCATTTCTTTTTTTTAAATTTTTTTTATTTTTTTTATTTATTTCTGTATGTGTACGAATGTACTGTCTGCATGCAAGTCTGTGCACCCGTGTCATGCAATGTCGCGAAGGTCAGAAGTGGGTGTCGGATTCCCCTGGAGCTGGAGTTCTCCTGGAATTGGAGTTTCAGACAGCTCTCAGCCACCATGTGGGTGCTGGGGATCGAACCCGGGTCCTCTGCAAGAGTGGTCAGCGCTCTTAACAGCTAGGCCATCTCTCCAGCCCCCGGGACTCCATTTCTTTACAATTTTTTTAATTCCGAGTTCATATAGGGGTTTTCTAAGGATCTTTTCAAATTTAATTTATTTGAAAAATAAAATTATACATGTGAAAGGGTGAATTTAATAAATTCCAACAACACTGCTACTGTACAGTGCTACTTTAATTCATTACCAAAGACCAATTTATCAGTCAAAGATGGTAATAATGTCGTATAAATAATAATGGGTATATAAAATTAGAATATATTACACAAAATATTATCTTAATCAGCAAAGTATGACCTGGATTCAGTGTGGGCTTTATTTAATGAATGAAATTCTTACGAGAAATAGATTTTATCATCTGCTGAATAGTCACTTAACTATAGATATTAACTGAAAGATTTCTGCCTGCTTTTTTTATTTTGAAGAAGAATATCCTGGAGTATCATTCATAATGTGTATTTCAGATGATGTTTCATCCATAATTTAGGTTGCTGATTTTACATAAATGAACTTCATAAAGCTATTCCATGATTGTAATTGAAGTTTGTCAGAGAATAATTCAGACAATTCACAGTCCTAAAACGATATGATTTTATCTTTCTAAGAATAAAAGAGCTTGAAATATTCAATTTCTAATGATTTTTCAACTTTCTAATAATGAAAATAGAGATTAAGGTTATTTTAATAATAACATATGAGTTATGGATCTACTTATGATATAATTTATTTATAAAACCAAGTTATCAGTATACACACTTCATTCTTCTAAATTATTAACATTTAAATAATTGAAATCTTTTAGAAAATATGTTTTGAGAAAAGGTCTCACTATGTAGCCTTATTGTACACAAACTCACAGAGATCTTCTGACCTCTGCTTCCTCTAAGTGCCTGGACAGACCATATATGCCAGCACACTCGGTATGTATTTTTGTCTCTGTGTCTATATGCTCATACGTGTAGGTGACCATGGAAGCCAGAAGAGGGTGTCAGATCTTCTGGATCTGGAGTTGCAGGTGGTTGTGAACTGCCTGACTTAGATGCTGGAAACCCAATGCCTCTCCTGGAAAACCACAAGAAGCTCTATTAAACACTTCAAGGTGTTGAGAATTTCAATGGATATTTATTAAAACTTCAAGGCTTTCAAATATTCAACTTACACTTTGTCTCTTTTCTTCTTGAGAAATGTTTCCTTGTGCAAATGTACAAACACACAGACACACAAGAATATATTGATCTTAATATTTTTCCTCTAGTACCTTTGACAAAATGAGAAAGATAAAAAGTTATTGGCATTAATGCTGTAATGAAAATCAATAAAATACACTTTGATAGTAAAATATAAATGTACTGTTTTGTTTTTTAATTTTTTTTTTATTATTATTTCTGTATGTGTATGAATGTACTGTCTGCATGCAAGTCTGTGCACCCGTGTCGTGCAACGCCGCGGAGGTCAGAAGAGGGTCTCGGATTCCCCTGGAACTGGAGTTCTCCTGGAATTGGAGCTTCAGACGGTTCTCAGCCGCTATGTTTGTGCGTTGCTTGGGATTTTTTGCGATATCTTCCCTGTGTTCCGTTGCCTCATGGTTAAGAGCGGGCCGGCGCGCCCGAACGCCCCTCCCCGAGGACCAGCGCTACAGCCCCAAAAAGGGACGTGGGGAAGGTCAAAAACACGAGCACAGGAATAATTATGCCGGCCGGACAAGGCGCTGCAGATACGAGGCCGTACCTTACTTGTTGACCACAGGGCCACAGGCGGATTTGCCGCAAGGGTAACCTTGTGCTTTTTGCCGACGGGGAAGCTACTATCTGGGGCAACTATGAGCAAGGTTGGGCAGAGGAGGGCCCGTGTTTCTTTCAAAACAGTCTATAAATCATCCACTCTTTACAACACTATTTCTAATATATCTTATTATCATATACTCTTGATGGATATCTATATATATATCTTCTATATATCACTAACATCAGTTTCTCAAAATGTATGTATTTCTTTATATCATAACTGAAATAACGAAGCATTGAAAACTACAACACCTGAAGAAGAGTTCAATGGATTGTTTCTACCAGGGGGTGTTGGCCAGGGGGATCCAATGCCCCAAAAGGTAAGGGCTCCTTGTCCCCTAAGTTGGGATACCTGAGGCGGGAGAGGCCCGCTAAGACCCTGCTGCCGAAGACCCTGACCGTTAACTGGGACGGATGTTCTGAGACCGCACATTCATAGGTACCTAGATGGCCTCTGGAATGCCAGGGTGTCTCTCTATAGGCCCTACTACTTTTCAGTATACAAATACGGGTCCTCCATCTTGACGTCAAGCAAGCCCACCACAGCAACCAGCTACATCTTCACCTGCCTGGAAATACTGTGCAGCAGAGGCAGCCATGGTGCTGGATATCCCAAATCTAATTGGCCCGTTTGGCTCTCTCCTTGGAGAATAACCCATGGCTGATTTGCTACTTCAAGCACATCCTCTACAGGTTAGGCAATGTCATAAGCCACAATAGGACACGTTATACTTTATCACCGGGCGTAAAAATGTTTATTATTTCCATGATTAACAATCATCCAAACATCTGGCTATGCTAAAGTACCTACCATAACTATTATTGCTGCTTAATTACCCCTCTCCCATATATCTACCATTGCATTCCTGTCGCTTCATCTCTAGTTCAGCGACTCGGAAAGGTTACTCCCCCCCGACACAAACAAACTGTCAGCCCCTGAACGGAAACAGCCAGAATTGACCTTGCTGAACTCCAACGCTCACATAATACGACTCCAGAGAGAGTGGACCATTTTACTTCTCATCCACCTGTTGCCCCTTTTCTAAGCCTTTTTAGGGAACAATCGCGGAAGACCTTTGGGGGGCTGTTTTGGCTACTAGAATGTACAGGCTGTGATTGGGGTGAACGGTGACACTCAATTCTACAGCGATGTAGTCTCGGACACTCATTTGATCAACCTTGATTGAACAATACAACCTGTCAACCTCCACTGAATGGGGGGATGTGGGGTTTGGGCACAACAGTCTATAAATTGGTTTTGCTCTCTACTAAGGATGCTATTACCAGGAATCATATTATAGTAAAAATGCAAACAAAACAAAACTAAACGATGCAGGACAGTTATGGCAGAATACATGATCTGGGATGGGGTGGGGGTGGGGGGGAAGGGAAAGGGAAATATGCCTGATCTGAATTGGAAAATGATGTATAAAATGCACAAACCATCAATAAAAATTAAAAAAAAAAAGAATTTAATGCTTCAACTCATTGTCACAAGAAAGCTAGTGTACCCTATCACTGTGGTTAGGATCCTGCATCTTATAAAAAAGAGAAACTAAGGTGCACACGAGCATTCATCTTTCTCTTTGCTCCCTGATCATGAGGGGCATTTGACTAGGTGCTTTAAAGTTTTGCTTCTTTTATTCTTCACCACAATCAACTGTATCTTGAACTCTGAACCAAAATAAATCCTTCTTTATAAGTTGCTTTTGTTGTGTATTTGAACACAGCAACTGGAAAACATATCCTCTGAAGTGGTGCTATTTCTGTGCCAAACCTAAGGAAAGAAGGTATAGGGAACATGTGAGCATTATAGGATTCCACCCGTAATGTGCAGGTCTGTACCTGCACTTCTCTTCTACAAACGCATGTGGTGGCATAGGAACCTTACCAGCAAAATCATATGCATACACATTCCTCCTTGAACAATCCACCTACCTGTCTGATGTCAAACTCAGACCTCTCTTACCTTGAGCTGCATTCACATACCACTCTGAATTACAATATAATTTTCTCCTCTTAATGACTATCAAATTTAGACAGATTCTATTCCCAGATCTGTGGAGATTAGGAAGGTCTCTCCAGCCTGAAGTGGTTTTGGTGAAGGAGCAATAAGGGAAACTGTGTGCTCAAAGTTCATTTTAAGGAGTGATCCCCTACTGACCATCTTATGTATATGTATGAGTGGGCATGCATATAATTAAAATCAGACCCGCATTGCCCTCTGGTTGTAGCCTAGGCTGTATAAAAGAAGAAAAAAAATAGCTGAGCAAGCCAGAGGACCAAGACCATATGCAACTTTCCTCCATGGTCTCTGATTGGGTTCCTTCCTCTAGGTTTTTGCCTTAAGCTTTTGTCATTGTTTCCCTGAAGAATGAACTGTAATTTGTGGGATTAAATAAACACTGTCTTTCCCAGGTGTTTGTCAGTTTTTGTCACAGGACGCAAAAGCTAACTAAAACACTGCTGAACACTTAGAAGACAAGTATGCCAAGAAAAATGCATATGCTTGGGGTCAGACTGATGAGTTTTCAGGGAAATACAAGGATTCTAGCAGGATCTGGGCTCGAGGCTAGTCATGTGATATATTTTTTTACCAAGATTCTGGCTTCATTCTGTATGTGTCTTGAAAATTTCTGTGGAGCTAAATTTAAAGGTAATGGACTAATTTGTTTGTAAGAGGACATTTCAAGATAAGACATTGTTTGGATTTGGTGCTGACTAAGGCAGGTACATTTGTTAAAGAAAGCAGTTATAGTGCAGCATTACTGAGTAAAACCTCTTGTGCTGCACTGGGACAATAACAAAGAGCAAAAGCCTACACATCAAGGGCTCCAGCTTGTGAAATTCCAAATACATTTGAATGAAGAAAACCTAAATTGAGAGAATTACCTTCTCTTCAAAGGCAACTGCACAGGAAACTGTTTCCATGGATCAACACAGAAAGGTGATACAGTTATGATCCAAGGGTCTAGGCTACATCTCAACTGGGATCAGAACATGGCAGTGTCAGCCATGTATGTGCTCCTGCCTGCACAACCATGGATGATGCAAGATTGTGCAGTCTTGTTTGTGGAGAGCAGGCATTGGCCAAAATGGCGCTTTGGACACTGGCCAGGTCTTATCGCCTGATTGTGGCCTGACTGCCCAGCTCATTTCCCAGCCAACAAGAGAACGCCAAACCTGAGCCCTCATTAGCATGTCCGCTCACTTCTGTATATTGTGCATACTGCTTACAGACCAATGAGAGACTGCCATGGCACTCGCACCCTAGCAGGAGGTGGGGTTGAGAGAGGGGATATGAGTAGGGGACACTGGAAGGGAGAGAGAGAGTTGATGTATGAGTTGCCTGAATAAACTGTTTCTGGAAGAACAAGAGTTTGTCCTCTCCTTTTTCCTGCCGGCCGGGAACAGAGCAACGAGGAGAGCGACAAGTGGTGGCCTGGACGGGGAACCTCCATCGGTGCAAGCACGGTTCAGAACCAGACGCAGGCAGGTGGGCTAGCTGGTAAGCTCCCAGGTAAGTGGGACAATTAAGGCTCTTGGAGTGAGATGATAAAGCTTACCGGGAAAGGGGACAATTAAGGTTCTCGGAAGTAGAGACCATGGGGAATTCAAATTCAATGCGGCCAATGTGCGATACCTTAAAGGAACTGCTGAAAATGAAAGGAATTGGCATAAAGACCCAAATTTTAGATGAGTTCTTAAGAGCAGTAGATGAGATCACGCCCTGGTTTCTTGTGACTGGAAACCTCACGCCACATTGCAGGGAAAAGTTAGGGAGGGACCTAATGTTTGCTGAGGAACAAGGAATTCTGCAGAGAGGTGTAATTCCGATTTGGAAATTAATAAGAAATTGCTTGGGCGATGAAGGGAGCTGCGCAGCAGAAATAAAAAAGGGGGAAGAACTTTTTCAACAGCTAAAAGAGGAACAGGTGCCACCCAAGGGGGTTGAGGATGAAAAGCAGGATATGTCGGCTGATGAGTTGGAGAGTTTGGTAGAAAGCATGGAGCAAGTGAAGGTTAGCATACAGCCAGCAGCCCCGGGACCTCCGCTACTGCTGACGGCCCTGGGGCCCCCTCCGCCTTTTGCAGTACCTGGCACTTCGTTTCATCTGGAGTGCTGGAGGGAGGTAGCCGCTCAAAATCCAGCCCTATGTTTTCCAGTCTTTCAAAACCAACAGGACAATAACCATTATCATGAGCCACTCGATTTTAAAATCATAAAAAATTTTGTGGCAAAAATGGTGGAGGCAGGAGGAAAAGTATTTGGTGACCCTGACACTGCCATGCCGCTTGTTAAACAATTGGTATTTGAACAATGTACAAAGGAGTGTAGGCAGGCAATAAACCCTTATAAAAATAAAGGCTTTGAAGTGTGGATGAAGGTCTGTCGGGAATTTGGCGGCCCTCTTACCAATTCTGGCCTAGCGGCTGCAGTCACGCAAATGACAAAAGGGCAGATGGGAATGGGGCGGCGAGGGTGCTTAAACAAATGGTAATTATGGGGCCCGTGCAGCGGGGGCTTCCTCTGCCCTCAGCAATTCCAAGACGCTGGCCCATTATAATTATAGATAAAAGATTGCTTCTTTTCCATTCCCCTTCACTCTCAAGACACGGTAAGATTTGCTGTCACTGTCCCCTCTATAGTCATAACAGTGTTTCAGACCTTTAATGCTCCTTTCACCCGAGTGGTTCAAGATGTGGAAGTGTGGGATACTCGTGATGATGGTGCCATGGCCCATGGCGATGACGGAAGAGCTTCGTTGGGGGCTGATGACAGTGTTCGCTAAACCTATCCCGGTCACCCAATCAGCGCAAGTATTCCCCCGCCTTTTTGTCACTCAATTAAAGGGTTGATTTTGTGCAGGATCAGCTCGACGTGCTTATACAGATAGCACAGTTGGGGAGTGAATGGAGACATTCTGGGCTCTACATTACCTCTGTACCTTTTCAGAATCTGAGCCATGCAGCTAATCTATCACGCAGTCTCTCATATCATTTAACAAGAAACTGGTCCGGTGAACTCGACTCTCTATTGGAAGAACTCCGCTCATCCATCGTGCACATCGATTCTACACGAGTAGACTTGTTCATGTCGGAGGGTTTTATCTCTTGGATGTCGAAGGCGGTGTCTCACCTACAGCAGTGGGCTGGAATAGCGGGTTTGGGTTGCAGTATAATCCTGCGCGGGTCATTGTGTCTGTGGTGTCTGATGCGAATGCGGAACAATCAGCGCAGAGAAAGAGCGTTCTTCGTGCAGGCTCTTGCCGCTATTGAACTGGGCAGTTCACCTCAAGTTTGGCTTGGCATGCTAGAGAAGTAGTCAAAGACGGGTAAGACCCGCTGCATGTATTACCAACCTAAGACAGGGAACAAACCCATGCTGTTTGTTTGACCCCATGACGGGTAAGGAATACCTCTGCAGGGGCAACCTAAGACAGGCATTCTCTCTGCCATATTATAAAAGAAAGGGGGAGATGTGGAGAGTGGGCGTTGGCCAAAATGGCACTTTGGACCCTGGCCAGGTCTTATCGCCTGATTGTGGCCTGACTGCCCAGCTCATTCCCCAGCCAACAAGAGAACGCCAAACCTGAACCCTCATTAGCATGTCCGCTGACTTCCGTATATTGTGCATACCGCTTACAGACCAATGAGAGACCGCCACGGTGCTCGCACCCTAGCAGGAGGCGGGGTTGAGGGAAGAGATTATTAGTAGGGGACACGGGAAGGAGAAGAAGAGATGATGATGATGTAAGAGTTGCCTGAATAAACTGCGTCTGGAAGAACAAGAGTGTGTCCTCTCCTTTTTCCTGCCGGCCGGGAACAGAGCGACAAGGAGAGCGACAAATATTAATAATAATAATAATAGTAATA
>VZQC01000216.1:4096501-4141823 GCA_009823505.1 Rhizomys pruinosus | reverse complement strand
TAGTTAGTTTTAAGATTTGAATTGCAAAGTTTTTGACAAAAAGGTTTCATATATATCTGTATCCCCCTTTTTATTTTAGGTTTTTGTTTTTTGACCCATGAGTCTCAAAAAGGCAGTTGTATTACACATACCTATAGGCTGGAATCAAGGCGCAGATTTCATCAAATTCACCCGAGCTGTTTTGGGTGACTGTATGTGGTTAGCTTGGGAAGCAAACTTAATTTTTAAAGTTTTTTCTTATAAAACTGGTAAAACTGCCTTCTTTAATTGACTGATAGATAAGGAACTGTGAAAAGGATTATTCTCTCTTCAGAACCAAATATGATACTAAAGTCTCCTTAAGCTATGCACTTAAGCAAAATATATTAACACAGGAGAGCTCTGATATCAGCAATTGATTATTCTACCAAGGAGATCTTGGCCAGGGGAGCCAAGCTCCCCCCCCCCCAAAAAAGTTAAAGGCTTCATGCCTATAAACTGGGATGCTTGCAAGAAGAGAGGTGGCAAGGCCCTGCTGTCAAAGACCAGATGTAAGCATGGGAAAGATGCATTGAGACCGCAATTGCAAGTGTACAGTTGGTCTCTGGAATACCAGAGAGTGCTACCAAAGGCCACTAAACCAATAAAGCAAATATAGTTCTCCTTGAGTCAAGCAAGGCTCCTCTGTCAGCACCAGCTACACCTCACCTGCCTGGAAATACTGTGCAGCAGTGGCATCCATATGCCTGTATATCCCATATCTAATTGGCTATTAGCTCTCTCCTTGGAGGAATAACCCACGGCTGATGCCACAAGCTTACATCCTCTAGTGGTTAGGAGATGTTATAAGCCACAGTAAGACCCTGTCATATTTTACAGAGAAAAGCGTAATTCATGGATTAACATACCATCCATATCTGTGTCTATATCATATATCTGTGTCTATATCAAAGTAACCTACCATAACATTTAGTACTGTTTAAATACCTATATATCTAATTGCTTGTGCTTCATTAGTAGAACTGAAAGGTTATTCCTGGGCAAACTGTCAGCCCATGAAAGGAAACAGCCAGAATTGACCAGAGTCCAAAACAACAGCTCCAGAGAGACTGTTTGGCTTCTCATCCACCTGTGCCCCCTTTCTTTTTTTTTTTAATTTTTTTAATTAATTTTATTTATTTCCATATGTGTATGAATGTACTGTCTGCATGCAAGTGTGTGCACCCGTGTCGTGCAATGCCGCAGAGGTCAGAAGAGGGTCTCTCGGATTCCCCTGGAACTGGAGTTATCCTGGAATTGGAGTTTCAGATGGTTCTCGGCCGCCATGTGGATGCTGGGGATCGAACCCGGGTCCTCTGTAAGAGCAGTCAGCGCTCTTAACCGCTAGGCCATCTCTCCAGCCCCTGTGCCCCCTTTCTAAGCCTAGGGAACAATCTGTGGAAGAGGGGGTGTGGTAGAATGTAACGGCTGCGATTGGGCTGAATGATGAAACTACAGCAATATAGTCTGGACACTTATTTGATCAATTTGATTGAACATACAAGCCCCCCCCTCCCCAGCTGGATGGTGGGACCCTTGGGCTGTGTGGGTTTGGGCACAACTGCTTGAAAATTGGTTTTACATGAAGGGTGCTTGTACTCATAAATTATTACTTATTGTTAAAAAACGAAAAAAAAAATAAAGAAGTAATAAAAATTATCTCAGATGTATAAATGACTATTAGTTTGTTAGATCCGAACATACACAAGATCTGCTGTAATATATACCCCTTCCATGAGTTACTCAGTATAAACTTCCAGAGATATAATCTCATGAAAAATAATCCTCTTTTTATGTGAACATTGAAGAACATATGTTAGATTCACAGATTGAGATAATATGAAGTTTAGGGTAAAAATTAGGAAGCTAGTCATCTTACTCAAAGGTTGAAAATCATACGCAAATGATATATCCACAACTACATTGCTTCTGGGTTTTCAGAATTATATTCTCTTATTGGAAGCCCTTTTTCAGCCTGCTTCTCTCCTTGAATAATTCTACTAATGCCAGAATCTCTTAATATTATCCCCTAAACACCTTTACCAAGCATCAGTTTGCTAAGCCTATTCACTATGTGTTAGACATTAGACTTCTGAATTTTATATTTTTAGATTATTTATTTTACTCCACTCTGTATTGGAAGCATTATATTATCTACTCATTCAACAACTATTCATAAAACATCGATATCTTACAATAATGAAGTGAGATTGTGGGGTAAAGAGTCAAAAATACAGGCAGCTGAGGTCAACACTGAGCTTAGCAGCTCATTGAGTGTGACCAATGTTCATGATCCACTGACTCAGAGTTCTGAAGAACAGAGATTAAGTTCAAATAACTATTATCATATTAGGCAGACCTTGATTAATTAACCAGTATTAAGTGTAACAGGTAAAGGGAAGAGACAATGAGAATAAATAAATGAAATGGAGTGTATAAGAATATGTTCTGCCTTTATCTCACTCAGTGACAAATGCAGTTTTTCTACTCAATGTTATTTGGCTGTATAGGGCTTTACTTTAAACTGAGGTTACATAACAGAAAAGTTTTTCAATTCTGAAGCGATGTTTATGTGTAAATGAGCCATTTTGTGTGAGACTTACACTTCAAATTTATTATGGATCTTTCCATTGATTCTTGAGAAATGGACAATTGAAACTTATATTAAATAACCTATGTTCATTCATAATTGAAAATATTTCAGTGCCTCTACAGGATTCTTCATTAGATTTTTTTTAGACTAAGATCGAAATAGAATTAGGTCAGTATCTACCACAGAATTAATGAGACTTGTTTTTACTGTAGGTTAGAGTTGTAAAGTCCATCAAGTATTCATCAATATTAAATTTTCAACTCTTATTTATATGTTGTTAGAAACATGATAATCAAATTCTTTAATAAGTTTTTCCATATATCCAACATTAATAGAAAAATCCACTGCTATCCAGCCTATTTTGAAAGAAAATTTTTGCTTGCTGTATTGTTACTAAATGTTCAGAAATGAGCAAGAGACAAATTATTTTTCTTAGGAAGACAGATCAAAGACAGGGCATGGTGATGCACAGCTTAAATCCTAGCACTTGGGAGTCAAAGGCAGGTGGATCTCTTTGAGTTCAAGTCGTCGAGGCTGGTCTACATAGTGAGTTGCAGGAAAGCTGGGGTTACAAGAAGACCCTGTCTTAAAAAGACGCAAAACAGAAGACAGATTAAATGATGAAAATAATGATAACTGTAGCCCAGGCATAGTACTGAAAGAGGCAGGTGTAATTAGCAATACTGAAGTTAAGGAAAGACCTGAGTTCAAGGGATAATATTGTAAAATTGTTTAAAATTTTGTATTTAAAAAAAATATCAACTAAGTGTGAAAGAAATGAAGCTACACTTGCCTTAACTTGGATGTCTTGGAAAATGAAAGTATCAATCACTAATTAAAGACAGAGTCAGAACTGGAAAGACTGAAAGAAGGAAAGGAAGAAGGAAGGGAAGAAAGAGGGAGTCAAAGCTGCCACCAAGCTTTTAAAGGTTGAATTTATGGGACAGGCATTGTAATTCCCCCAAGGTACAAAAACATTAAGCTTTCTTATCTTTTTGTTCTTTTTCTTCATAATATTTGCTAAAATTTCTAGTACTTTATGTTTAGTGCTTGTGAGCCAATGCTTTTCCGCAAACTTTCAAGAAATATACTTGTGCCTGTAATAGGTACTTGCTTAAATATTGATTAAACTTCATACCATAGAAAAATACTCTCATTGTAAAAAATTGCAACAATTAAGTTTCTTTACTTTCTTGGTTCCAGGGCCATCTAAATGTATTCCTAGCCACATTCTCCCAGGACCTGCTATTTTCTATAGCCTGTGCTCCCCTACCACTTTAGTATGTAAGGTCTTTTTTCAAATCAGTCAATCCATCAGTAAGCTGCAAAACTGAAATTGACACATGATCCTCTAGTGGGCAGAAGTGGAGGGGAAAATAAATGTTAAGAATAGACAGGGTCTTGGAAGGCACATGTTCACAATGAACTTCTGAAAATTGTTAGGCCAGAAAAGAATATACTAACCCAGCAAAAATCTAAATGTGAGAACAATCATATTTTGTTGCATGATATACCAGCTAGTCTCAGTTGAAAAGCCTTTACTAGGAACTGATGGACAACAGCCAGTATTATAGATCTCATCTTAACTCCTTTCCTTTTATACTGTTAAAAGCTCTCTCACCTTGGTTAAAATAGGCAATGACTAAGGAGGTAACATGTGGGAAAGTCATTGGGCAAAGTAGGACACTAGAGATGTGAGAAACTGAGGATGGAGTAACAGATAACATGAAAAACTGAGATATAGTATAGATTTGAGTTAGATCTAATTGGATTTGATTTTAGCTTTGTCTGAACAGTGGGCAACAGAGTCACATCTTTGAATTATTATATTGTCCACGTATTTCTAGTAACTTTATGATGGAGCCAGTTACCTATAGTTGAGGGAATTTATAATGGTGACATATATACGAGCCATCAACAAATGATAATCTTAGTAAATGGAAAATAAATAAATTTCCTTGTAGATGGAATATAGCCAGAGAAGCTCAGAAAACTAAAATTAAATCAATCAATTGGGTTTATAACCATTGAAATTAATTAATATGTCAGATATGACTAGAGGCTTGATGTGCTAAGAGTTATTTCTTTGAACAATGTCTTTGCTGTTATGCTTTCTATGTGCTAAATTTAATTAGAAGCAAACTAATCTGTGTAATTGTTATGCTACTGACTCAAGAAAGCTTCAAAAGTAAGGAAGCATAAGGACGAATATACAGCTGGCGTTTTGTAAGTTCAGTACAGAGAAAATTTGATGTAGCTTAATTCTCTGCTTTAGTAAATATTGCATGAAAAGAGATGCATACACATTAATCTCTCTCTCTCTCTCTCTCTCTCTCTCTCTTTCTCTCTCTCTCTCTCTCTCACACACACACACACATACACACAATGGAAAAACCAAAAATACATATTCGAAAACCAATTGGAAAATTGAAATTCTCTGATTTCATCAAAATAAGAGAAATTAAAAAATATTAATCAGTACATCAAAAATATTTAATAATCACAGAAAAACAAGAATGGATCTCTATATATGTTAGGGCATTTAAATATATCATATACATCAAACATATTAGGTTATATCTAATTTACTATGTTTATTGGGAGAAATGCTTCATGTTTACAGAAGGTGTTTTGTATTTCAGATACAAGATACTGGTAATAACTAATTGATCTACATAGATAAAAACACTAAGGAAATTTACTAAATTAAAAAAATGAATTATTTTGTAGATAAATAAAAAGATGAAGGTATAAAGTAGATACAAATTGGAATAAAAGAAATAAAAGTATCATTATTTACATATGATATGATTCAGTACGTAAAAGACTAAAGATTCCACCAGAAAACTGCTAGAACTGATCAATATATTCAGAATTGTTGTAACAATATATAAAGTTAACACCCCCAAATCAGTAGCATTTCTATCTACCAGCAGCATCCAAAAAAGGAATTCTGAAAAATAACCCCATCCATGATACCTTTAAACCCATAAAATATATTGGAATAAATTTAACAAAGTGAAGGTCTTATATAATAAAAACTTTAAGAGACTGAAGAAAGAAATTGAAGAAGATGCCAGAAATGGAAAGACCTCCCATACTCATGGAACAGTAAGATGAAAATTGTGAAAATAGTTATTCTATCAAAACAGTGTACAATTTAAATGCAAGATACTTTAAAATCCCAACACAATTCTTGACAAAAATTAAAAAAAAAATCTAAACTTGATATGGAAACACAAAATCCTCAGGACAGCCAAAAAATACTTAACAATAAAAGAACTGCTTGAGGTATTATCTAAATGGACTTCAAATTATACTACAGAGTTAGAGTAATAAAACAGCATGACACTGGCATAAAAACAAACACATTTATCAATGTAATAGAAGTGAAGACATAGTTTTAAAATACTAATTTGTGGCCACCTGATTTGAGGGAGGTGGGTGAAGATTCTATTTCTATTATGAATTACACAAGAAAATATTCCTTCAAATATTGGTAGGAAAATCTACATGATAGGTCTATATTTATCTTAATAGAATTTGGAATTTTTACAAAGTGTTGATATAATTTGCTCTGTTATTCTATTATATGATGACATTAAATGTCAAAGCTTGATTTTCCTCAATTTTAATTGAATTTTTTGTGCATCTTAATATTTTGACAAAAGAGCCACAAATAAAGAAGGTAGAAAAGGCAGCATGGTCAACAAATGTTGCTAGTCCAAACTGGATGAAGAAATGTGGAAGAATGAAGCAAAATCCTTATCTCTCACCTTGAACAAAACTTACCTCCAACTGAATCAAGGACCTCAACATAAATTGTGATATCCTGCAGACAGAGATGAAAATAGGGAATATATTGGAACTTACAGGCAAACAAAATACTTTACGAAAGGACTTCTACAATACAAGCATAAAGTCCACTCTTTAAGTGAAGAGGCACACTAAAAGAAAAAANTTTTTTTTTTTTTTTTTACTTTTATTTATTTTTTTTAAGGGATTCTACAATATAATGACACAGTTGTTTGCAGATAACATTGATGTTACTCAGCATGTCATACAATTTGGTAATTGGTGCATTTTGCAAGTATCTATGTCCAATGCTGTTTGGAGTGCAACTTGGTGCAGCCATCATGGGAATCAGAGCAAAGATTCATCAAAGAGGTATAAATTGATCTACCATTTCATCCAGCCATGTCACAATTGGGCGTCTACCTCAAATAGTCTATAACTTCTTACAAAAATACATGTTCATTGCTTCCATTTTCAGAATAGACAAGAGTTCAAACAGTTCTAGATGTTTATCAGTTCATGAATGGCTAATGAAGATGTGGAACATATGCCCAATACCATATCTTTACACTCTTAAGAAATAAATTTATTAAAATTACAGGAAAATGGATGCAACTGGAAACCATCATCCTGAGTTGGGCAACCCATATTCATAAAACCAAATATTGCATGTTCTTTCATAACTGAATGCTAGCGTTTAAATATTAGATATGCATACCTCAATGTGAAAACCCAGAGATTAAAAAAAATTAATAAAAGATCAGGTTTGGTTAAGGGTAAGCTCCCTGGGATAGGAAGCATAAAGTGATATAAAGAGGAAAATATACCTGGCGTGGTGGCGCATGCTTTTAATCCCAGCACTTGGGAAGCAGAGGCAGGCGGATCACTGTGAGTTCAAGGCCAGCCTGGTCTACATAGTGAGCTCCAGGACAACTGGTTCTGCAGGAAAACCCTGTCTCCAAAAGACCAAAATAATAAATAAATAAAGGGGGAAAATATAATAATAGATTAGGAAGAGTTTAAATGAGGTGAGGAATGCAATGGTAGGACACTGGAGGGATTATGGGGAGAAATGAATAACAATGAAGGTATTTAGGAAAAGCCATATGGAAACCTATATTATAGAAGCTTGTTAGAATTTATGCATAAACACACAAGGGAGATTAATGGGAGTTACATTATAACAGGAGGGACATTGCACTGGCCAGAAACCATAGGCTAACAAAGTGAAAGTCCAATGCCTGGAACGAACTGCCTCTTTGAAGTTGCTGACCAAGACTCCATAAACCCTGAAAAACTATTGACTTTTTCCCTTGTTCTTGATTACTAGATTGTCTAGATATTCATGATAAATCCTGTTGTTTAAAACACTACAGTCATGAACTGTAGAACAAACAAGGAGAAGCAAACTGCTGCTGACTTCTTCAAAGCCTCATGTTTACTGCTAAGCTTTCATATTCCTAGAAGGTGTTATACAAGCTATTTGAAGAAAAAATTGCCATGAGCCCTACCCATCTGTTAATCCTGTGAGCTACAACAACTGTCCTGGAAGCTGCCTACTTGTGCAATAGTGGCACAAATATTATAGGAGTTATCAACTACTTTCTAATTGGATTTAAGTTCTGCTTCATAGGATGGTGCCCATATCTAGCATTGAAATTAGTCCTAGGAACCTAAGGCTAGACCGGTCACAGGATATCATAGAAAACTTATCAGAGAAAGCATAAAACATATATATATATATATATATATATATATATATATATATATATATGCTATTACTATATATATAGATAATATATATATCTAATTATATATATATTCAGTTCTGCCCCAAGTTCTTCGGCTAGTGTTGGGGCCTCTTTTCATTTCCCATTTTTTATTTTTGCTTTTTTTTTTTTTTTTGCAATTTTTGTCTGGCTTGAGCTTGCATGGGAATTGTCCATGTTGTCAGCATTGCCGTGAGTTCATATGAATTAACTGACAAGCTGTCTGACAAACTCTCTTTTCCTTCTGGTTTTTCATCACTCCTCTGGCTCTTCCAATCTTTCTGCTCCCTTTTCTGGAATGATTCCTGAACTTTTGGAGGCAGATGTTTGAAACTGGTATCCTATTCAGCAGAAGCCTTTTATTCTCTGAACATTGGCCAGTTGAACGTTTCTGTGTTATTACAATTAACACCCTAGGAATCACTATTCTGAGAATTGAAGAGTGTTATTCTTCCGGGTATAACAGTAACCAATTAGTGACCAGTTTAATAAGCTTATCATATATTATATAATATATATTATATATACTATATATATTATATGTTTTATTGGCTTTCTTGATATCGTTTTCTCTATATCCTGTGACTGTCTAGCCTTAGGTTTCTAGGCTTGATATCAATGTCAGTATGGGCTTCATCTTCGATAGGACTTAATCCAATTAGAAGTAGTTGATAACTCTATAATATTTGTGCCACTATTGACACGTAGGCAGCTTCCAGACCGTTGTTGTAGCTCACAGGATTAACAGATGGGTAGGGCTCATGGCAATTTTTTCTTCAAATAGCTTGTATAACACCTTCTAGGAATTGAAGCTTGCAGTAACATGAGGCTTTGAAGAAGTCAGCAGCAGTTTGCTTCTCCTTGTTTGTTCTACAGTTCATATGTATGTTTTAACACAACAGGATTTATCATGAATATCTAGACAATCTAGTAATCAAGAACAAGGGAAAAAGTCAATAGTTTTTCAGGGTTTATGGAGTCTTGGTCAGCAACTTCAAAGAGGCAGTTCGTTCCAGGCATTGGACTTTCACTTTGTTAGCCTATGGTTTCTGGCCAGTGCAATGTCCCTCCTGTTATAATGTAACTCCCATTAATCTCCCTTGTGTGTTTATGCATAAATTCTAACAAGCTTCTATACATATAGGTTTCCATATGGCTTTTCCTAAATACCTTCATTGTTATTTCTCTCTTTCCCATAATCCATTCCAGTGGCCTACCATTTGCATTCCTCACCCTCATTTAAAACTCTTCCTATCTTATTATATTTTCCCCTTTATTTATTTATTATTTTGGTCTTTTGGAGAAAGGGTTTTCCTGCAGAACCAGTTGTCCTGGGCTCACTATGTAGACCAGGCTGGCCTTGAACTTCACAGTGATCCGCCTGCCTTGCTTCCCAAGTGCTGATTAAAAGCATGCGCCACCACGCCAGGTATATTTTCCTCTTTATATCACTTTATGCTTCCTATCCCAGGGAGCTTACCCTTAACCAAACCTGATCTTTTATTAATTTTTTTTTAATCTCTGGGTTTTCACATTGAGGTATGCATATCTAATATTTAAACGCTAGCATTCAGTTATGAAAGAACATGCATATTTGGTTTTATGAATATGGGTTGCCCACTCAGGATGATGTTTCCAGTTGCATCCATTTTCCTGTAATTTTAATAAATTTATTCTAAGAGTGTAAAGATATGGTATTGGGCATATGTTCCACATCTTCATTAGCCATTCATGAACTGATAAACATCTAGAACTGTTTGAACTCTTGTCTATTCTGAAAATGGAAGCAATGAACATGTATTTTTGTAAGAAGTTATAGACTATTTGAGGTAGACGCCCAATTGTGACATGGCTGGATGAAATGGTAGATCAATTTATACCTCTTTGATGAATCTTTGCTCTGATTCCCATGATGGCTGCACCAAGTTGCACTCCAAACAGCATTGGACATAGATACTTGCAAAATGCACCAATTATCCAAATGTATGACATCTGAGTAACATCAATGTTATCTGCAAACAACTGTGTCATTATATTGTAGAATCCCTTAAAAAAAATAAATAAAAGAAAAAAAAAAAAAAAAAAAAACATTGGCCCATTTTTGCTCAGGCTTAGTGGTGCACACATTTAATCCCGGCACTCAGGAGGCAGAGACAGGGGGATCTCTGTGAGTTCAAGGCCAACCTGGTCTACAGAGTGAGTTCCAGGTCAGCTGGGGGTTCTGGGGGACCCATTCTCAAAAACACCAAAGGAAAGTTGCCCATTCTCCACATACTTTTCAGCTTTGTTAGTTTGGGATCTTAGCTATGATGAGTGAAGTAAGAAAAGGATTTCAAGTGATTCACTTACATTTCTCTGTAAACTAAAGATGTTGCACATTTTTAGGTATTTCTCAGCCACTTTTATATTCATCTTTAGAGATTTACTGTTCATGTCCTTGCCCAAACTTTAAATTTGGTTAGGTGTTGCTGGTCAGGGATTACAGGGTCTGGATACAGAACACCGGAAAAAACTTAAAGGTGGAAAAAAACAATATACTATAAACTAAAAGATATATATATAAATATTTCTAGTGTGGCCCTTCACTTAAAGAGTGGACTTATGCTGGATGTAGAAGTCCTTTCGTAAAGTATTTTGGTTGCCTGGAAGTCCAATTATCCCATTTTCACTCTGTCTGCAGGATATCACAATTTATGTGAGGTCCTTGATTCCGTTGGAGGTAAGTTTGTTCAAGGTGAGAGATAAGGATTTTGCTTCATTCTTCCACATTTCTTCATCCAGTTTGGACTAGCAACATTTGTTGACCATGCTGCCTTTTCTACCTTCTTTATTTGTGGTCTTTTGTCAAATATTAAGATGCACAAAAAATTCAATTAAAATTGAGGAAATCAAGCTTTGACATTTAATGTCATCATATAATAGAATAACAGAGCAAATTATATCAACACTTTGTAAAAATTCCAAATTCTATTAAGATAAATATAGACCTATCATGTAGATTTTCCTACCAATATTTGAAGGAATATTTTCTTGTGTAATTCATAATAGAAATGAAACTTCACCCACCTCCCTCAAATCAGGTGGCCACCAATTAGTATTTTAAAACTATGTCCACTTCCTTACATTGATAAATGTGTTTGTTTTTTATGCCAGTGTCATGCTTTTCTTATTATTCTAACTCGTAGTCTTAATTTGAGTCCATTGATAAACCTCAAGCAGTCTTTTATTGTTAAGTATTTTTTGGCTGTCCTGAGGATTTTGTGTTTCCATATCAAGTTTAGATTTTTTTTTTTTTTTTTTTTTTTTTTTTTTTTTTTTTTTTGTATTTGCATTTTATTTACAGTTATTTTTAAAGTTAACTATTTCAAATTTTCATCTTTACTGTTCCCAGAGTATGGGAGGTCTTTCCATTTCTGGCATCTTCTTCAAATCTTTCTTCAGTCTCTTAAAGTTTTATTATATAAGACCTTCACTTTGTTAAATTTATTCAATATATTTTTGGGTTTAAGGTATCATGGATGGGGTTATTTTTCAGAATTCCTTTTTTGGATGCTGCTGGTAGATAGAAATGCTACTGATTTGGGGGTGTTAACTTTATATATTGTTACAACAATTCTGAATATATTGATCAGTTCTCGCGTTCTGGGTGGAATCTTTAGTGTCTTTACGTACTGAATCATTCATAGTAAATAATTGATACTTTTATTTCTTTTATTCCAATTTGTATCTACTTTATATACTATCTTTTATTTATTACAAAAATAATTCATTTTTTTAATTTAGTAAATTTCCTTAGTGTTTTTATCTATGTAGATCAATTAGTTATTACCAGTATCTTGTATCTGAAATACAAAACACCTTCTGTAAACATGAAGCATTTCTCCCAATAAACATAGTAAATTAGATATAACCTAATATGTTTGATGTATATGATATATTTAAATGCCCTAACATATATAGAGATCCATTCTTGTTTTTCTGTGATTATTAAATATTTGATGTACTGATAATTTTTTTAATTTCTCTTATTTTGATGAAATCAGAGAATTTCAATTTTCCAATTGGTTTTCGAATATGTATTTTTGTTTTTCCATTGTGTGTATGTGTGTTGTGTGTGAGAGAGAGAGGAAGAGAGCAAAGAGAGAGAGAGCAGAGAGAGAGAGAGAGAGATTATGTGTATGCACTTCTTTTCATGCAATATTTACTAAAGCAGAGAATTAAGCTACATCAAATTTTCTCTGTACTGAACTTACAAAACGCCAGCTGTATATTCGTCCTTATGCTTCCTTACTTTTGAAGCTTTCTTGAGTCAGTAGCATAACAATTACACAGATTAGTTTGCTTCTAATTAAATTTAGCACATAGAAAGCATAACAGCAAAGACATTGTTCAAAGAAATAACTCTTAGCACATCAAGCCTCTAGTCATATCTGACCGATTATTAATTTCAATGGTTATAAACCCAATTGATTATTTAATTTTAGTTTTCTGAGCTTCTCTGGCTATATTCCATCTACAAGGAAATTTATTTATTTTCCATTTACTAAGATTATCATTTGTTGATGGCTCGTATATATGTCACCATTATAAATTCCCTCAACTATAGGTAACTGGCTCCATCATAGTTACTAGAATACGTGGACAATATATAATTCAAAGATGTGACTCTGTTGCCCCATGTTCAGACAAAGCTAAAATCAAATCCAATTATCGATCTAACTCAAATCTTATACTATATCTCGTTTTCACTCGTTAGCTGTTACCTCATCCCCCCTCAGTTCTTTCTACCATTCTTAGTGTCCTACTGCCAATGACTTTCCACATGTTACCTCCTGTCATTGCCTATTTTAACCAAGGTGAGAGAGCTTTTAACAGTATAAAAGGAAAGGAGTTAAGATGAGATCTATAATACTGGCTGTTGTCCATCAGTTCCTAGTAAAGGCTTTTCAACTGAGACTAGCTGGTATATCATGCAACAAAATATGATTGTTCTCACATTTAGATTTTTGCTGGGTTAGTATATTCTTTTCTGGCCTAACAATTTTCAGAAGTTCATTGTGAACATGTGCCTTCCAAGACCCTGTCTATTCTTAACATTTATTTTCCCCTCCACTTCTGCCCACTAGAGGATCATGTGTCAATTTCAGTTTTGCAGCTTACTGATGGATTGACTGATTTGAAAAAAGACCTTACATACTAAAGTGGTAGGGGAGCACAGGCTATAGAAAATAGCAGGTCCTGGGAGAATGTGGCTAGGAATACATTTAGATGGCCCTGGAACCAAGAAAGTAAAGAAACTTAATTGTTGCAATTTTTTACAATGAGAGTATTTTTCTATGGTATGAAGTTTAATCAATATTTAAGCAAGTCCTTTACAGGCACAAGTATATTTCTTGAAAGTTTGGGAAAAAGGGAAAAGCATTGGCTCACAAGCACTAAACATAAGTTACTAGAAATTTTAGCAATATTATGAGAAAAAAGAACAACAAAAAAGAAAGCTAATTGTTTTTGTACCTTGGGGGAATTACAATGCCTGTCCCATAAATTCAACCTTTAAAAGCTTGGTGGCAGCTTTTCCTCCCTCTTTTCTTCCCTTCCTTCTTCCTTTCCTTCTTTCAGTCTTCCAGTTCTTGACTCTGTCTTTAATTAGTGACTTATACTTTCATTTTCCAAGACATCCAGTTAGTTAAGGCAAGGAAGTGTAGCTTCATTTCTTTCACACTTAGTTGATATTTTTTTTATATACAAAATTTAACATTTTACAATATTATCCCTTGAAACTCCGGTCTTTCCTTAACTTCAGTATTGCCAATTACACCTGCCTCTTTCCGTACTAGCCTGGGCTACAGTTATTCATATTTTCTTCTATTAATCTGTCTTCTGTTTTGCGTCTTTTTAGACAGGGTCTTCTTGAACCCCAGCTTTCTGCAACTCACTATGTAGACACAGCCTCGACGACTTGAACCATAAAGAGGATCCACCTGCCTTTGACTCCCCAGTGCTCGGATTTAAGCTTGTGCACACCATGCCCTGTCTTTGATCTGTCTTCCTAAGAAAAATAATTTGTCTCTTGCTCATTTCTGAACATTTAGTAACAATACAGCAAGCAAAAATTTTCTTTCAAAATAGGCTGGATAGCAGTGGATTTTTCTATTAATGTTGGATATATGGAAAAACTTATTAAAGAATTTGATTATCATGTTTCTAACAACATATAAATAAGAGTTGAAAATTTAATATTGATGAATACTTGATGGACTTTACAACTCTAACCTACAGTAAAAACAAGTCTCATTAATTCTGTGGTAGATACTGACCTAATTCTATTTCGATCTTAGTCTAAAAAAAATCTAATGAAGAATCCTGTAGAGGCACTGAAATATTTTCAATTATGAATGAACATAGGTTATTTAATATAAGTTTCAATTGTCCATTTCTCAAGAATCAATGGAAAGATCCATAATAAATTTGAAGTGTAAGTCTCACACAAAATGGCTCATTTACACATAAACATCGCTTCAGAATTGAAAAACTTTTCTGTTATGTAACCTCAGTTTAAAGTAAAGCCCTATACAGCCAAATAACATTGAGTAGAAAAACTGCATTTGTCACTGAGTGAGATAAAGGCAGAACATTTCTTTCACTCCATTTCATTTATTTATTCTCATGGCTCTTCCTTCCTGTTAACTTTCATATCTGGTTATTATCATAGGTCTGCCTAATATGATAATACGTTTTTGAATTACTCTCTGTTCTCTCAGCACTCTGGAGTCATGGTGGATCATGACAATGTCCACACCACTGAGCTGTAGCCAGTGTTGACCTCAGCTGCCGTATTTTTGCTCTTTACCCCACAATCTCACTTCATTATTGTAAGATATCGATGTTTTATGAATAGTTGTTGAATGAGTAGATAATATAATGCTTCCAATACAGAGTGAGAGTAAAAAATAACTATAAAATCTAAAAATAAATAAAATTCAGAAAAGTATACTGTATAACACATTAGGAAGGATTAGAAAACTGCTATGCTTGGGTTAAAGTGGTTTAGTGGATAATATTAAGAGATTTCTGGCATTTACAGTTAGAACTTAATTCAATGAGAGAATGGCAGGCTGAAAAAAGGGCTTCCAATAGCGAATATATTCTGAAAACCCAGAAGCAATGTAGTTGTGGATATATCATTTGCGTATGATTTTCAACCTTTGAGTAAGATGACTAGCTTCCTAATTTTTACCCTAAACTTCATATTATCTCAATCTGTGAATCTAACATATGTTCTTCAATGTTCACATAAAAAGAGGATTATTTTTCATGAGATTATATCTCTGGAAGTTTATACTGAGTAACTCATGGAAGGGGTATATATTACAGCAGATCTTGTGTATGTTCGGATCTAACAAACTAATAGTCATTTATACATCTGAGTATAATTTTAATTACTTCTTTATTTTTTTTTTTTCGTTTTTTAACAATAAAGTAATTAATTTATGAGTAAAAAGCACCCTTCATGTAAAACAATTTTCAAGCAGTTGTGCCCAAACCCACACAGCCAAGGGCTCCCACCATCCAGCTGGGGATGGTGGGGCTTGTATGTACATTCAAATTGATCAAATAAGTGTCCAGACTATATTGCTGTAGTTCATCATTCAGCCCAATCGCAGGCCTTTAATTCTACCACACACCCTCTTCCACAGATTGTTCCCTAGGCTTTTAGAAAAGGGGCACACGGGGTGTAGAGATGGCCTAGCGGTTAGAGCGCTGTGATGCTCTTACAGAGGACCCGGGGGTTCGATCCCCAGCCCCAATGTCGGGCCGAGACCCATTGAAAACTTCCATTTCCAGGACTCACTCCAAGTTCCAGGGAATCCGCAGAGACCCTCTTCTGACCTCTGCGGCCTTCCACGGCCACGGTGCTGCACACACTTGATGAGATCAGTACATTTCATACACATATGGAAATTAATAAAAATTTAATTAAAAAAAATATTAAAAAAAAAAAAGAAGAAAGGGGGCCACAGGTGCATGAGAAGCCAAACAGTCTCTCTGGAGCTGTTGTTTTGGACTCTGTCAATTCTGGCTGTTTCCTTTCATGGGCTGCCCGTTTGCCCAGAATAACCTTCAGTTTATAATGAAGCACATCAATTAGATAATAGGTATTTAAACAGCACTACTAGCTATGGTAGGTTACTTTGAATAGACACAGCTATATGATATAGACAAGATATGGATGGTTTATTGTTAATCCAGAATTACCGCTTTTTTGTTAAATATGATAGGGTCTTCTGTGGCTTATAACCATCTCCTAACCACTAGAGGCTGGTAAGCTTGTGGCATCAGCCCGTGGGTTATTCCTCCAAGAAGAAAGCTCATAGCCATTTAGGTTTGGGATATACATGCATATGGCTTCCACTGCACTTGCACAGTATTTCCAGGCAGGTGAGGTTGTAGCTGGTGCTGACAGAGGATTCCTGCTTGACTCAAGGAGAACTATATTTGCTTTATTGGTTTAGTGGCCTTTGGTTAACACCATCTGTATCCAGAGACCAACTGTCTACTTGCAAGCACGGTTATCAATGTCTTTCCCATGCTTACATCTTCTGGTCTTCGACAGCAGGGACTTGCCACCTCTCTTCTTGCAAGCATCCCAGTTTATAGGCATGAAGCCTTTAACTTTGTTTTGGGGGGGGGAGCTTGCTCCCCTGGCCAAGATTTCCTTGGTAGAATAATCAATTGCTGATATAAGAGCTCTCCTTTATTAATAAATTTTGGCTTAAGTGCATGTCTTAAGGAGACTTTAGTATCCTATTTTGTTCTGAATAGATAATAACCCTTTTCAAGTTCTTATCTATCCTCAATTAAAGAAGGCAGTTTTACCGTTTTATAAGAAAAAAACAAAACTTTAAAAATTAAGTTTGCTTCCCAAAGTAACAAAATACAGTCACTCAAAACAGCATAGGTGAACTTTATGAAAGCTGTGCCTTNTATATATATATATTCATTTATATATTTATATATAAATTCCTTTATATATAATGTTATATATATATAATGAATATATATTATATATAACATTATATATATAATGTTATATATAATGTTAAACAAACTATTTTCTCCCTATTTTTGTCTCTTTTATTGAAGTTTTGTGCATTCATAAAACATTTCTCAGTCAAATTTAGACCCATTCCCCCTTCAATGCCCCAATGCATTCAGTCACATATGTCTTGCAACTTTTTCTAGGTCTTTTTGTGGGCGGTATTTTTGAGACAGGGTTTCGCTTTAAGTCCCAGCTAGCCTGGAGCTCACTCTGTAGAGCAGGCTGGACTTGAACTCACAGAGATCTGCCTGTCTCTGCCTCCTGAGTGCTAGGATTAAAGGCATGCACCACAATGCCTGGCCTTTTTCTCAGTCTTTAAACAATTTTTGATGCAAGAGTTTACTGTTTGGGGTAGAAGTTTACTGTTTCACTCAGTTCTTTGAACCAGTATTTTCTTGTTGTTTTTATTCCTTCCAATTTGTATCACTCCAAAGTATGTAAATATACAGGTCACACATATACCAAAATTATGATGTCTGAAAATAAACTACAGGTTAATTCCAAAACATGTTTAGGGATTCAGTTTTTGGTCTTTTTGAGCAGGGTCTTCCCTATAGACCCAGCTGTCCTGGAACTCACTATGTAGACCAGGCTGGCCTTGAACTCACAGAGATCCCCCTGCCTCTGCCTCCCAAGTACTGGGATTAAATGCTTGCACCTCCATGCCCACCTAGGGATTCACGTTTTAACAGTATAGTTGCAAATAGGTAAAAAGCAGGTAAAAATAAACATTCCTTTACATTCTTACATTATGTAGCAAGTTGATGTATTTTTTAATGTACTTTTATACAGTATCATCAGGTATTATATTTATTCAAAAGCAAGAAAAATTACTCAGTTTGTCTTACAAATAGAACCGGGCGTAGTGGCGCGCGCCTTTAATCCTAGCACTTGGGAGGCAGTGGCAGGCGGATCTTTGTGAGTTCAAGGCCAGCCTTGTGTACAGAGTGAGTTCCAGGACAGCTGGGGCTACAGGGAGACCCTGTCTCGAAAAGACAAAAAAAAAAAAAAATACGGATTTGGTGCTAAGATCCACAAATGAGGAACATCATATGCTTTTTTTTTTCTTTCTGTGACTGCATTATTTCACTTAGCATAATGGCTTCTTCTTCCATTTACTTGCAAATTTCATGATGTCATCTTTCTTTATCGCTGCATAGAAATCCATTGCATAGATATACCACATTTTCTTTATCCACTGGTCAGTTAAGCGACACTTGGGTTGCTTCCAGCTCTTTGCTCCTGCAATAAGATGAGTTCTATGACTGGGTCAGATGGTAGATTAATTTTGAGTCTAACAATTCTCCACACTGCTTTCCATATGGATGGCAGGAGTTTGCATTCCCACCAGCAGTGGAAAGTTTTCCCCTTCCCCACAACCTCTCCAATATTTGGTATCATTTTTTATCTTGAACATAGTGAGTATTACCAGAGTAAGATGAAATCTTAAAGCATTGTTTTGGTCTTTTTGAGATAGGGTCCTCCTGTAGCCCCAGCTGTCCTGGAACTCTCTATTTAGACCAGGTTGGCCTTGAACTCACAGAGATTCACCTGCCTCTGCCCAGAGTGCTGGTATTATAGGTGTGCACCACCACAATTAAAGTGGTTTTAATTTGCATTTATTTAATTATTAGCAATGTTGAATACTTTTTGAGATGTTTCTGAGCCATCCTTCTTCATTTGTGAAGTGTCTGTTCAGCTCTTTACTCTGTCTTTTGATTTGGTCATTTGTTTTCTTGCTTTGTTTTTTTGAGGAATTTATATACTCTGGATGTTAATGGTCTGTCAGATGTATCACTGGTGAAGGTTTCCTCCTATTCTGTGGGTTTTGTCTTCACTTCTTTGGTTGTTTCTTTCACTGTAGAAAAGTTTTTAAATTTAATGATATCCCACTTGTAAATTTTTGGCCTTATTTCTTTTTTATAATACTTTTATTGATGTTTTATGTATTTCAGACATCATTTCTTAGTTCTGTTTAGACACATTCCCCCTTCCCTTCCCCCCACCCTACCCAGGTCTTGCATTCTGCCATACATATCTTTCATAAGGTCTATTGTTTGGGGCAGAATTTAACCATGTCAGACTGTTCTTTCACCCATTCCCCATCTTGTTGTGGTTCCCTCCCCATTGTATTGCTCCAAAATATGCCTATATAAATGGCATATGTGTATTAGAGTAAACTGTATGTTAACTCCAATATATGTTTAGGGGTTCATATTTTTCCCTTTAATTTTATATTAGTCTAAAATATGGATATATTCTTTTCATCCATAACATTAAATACCGTGTCAGAAAGTATGTGGTAAGTTAACTCTAGGGCTCATTAAGAGATTCACCTTATAACATCACAGTTGCTTTCAGATAGAGATATAAAAATAATATTGCTCAGCTTGTCTTTCAATTGGGGGATTTGGTGCTAGCATCCACAAATGAGAGAAACCATTCCCCATTTCTTTCTTCTTACAAAGTTGCTGCCTGATTTAGAAAGTCTTTTCCTACACCTATGTCTTGTAGGTTACTGCCAACATTTTCTTCTATTATTTTCAGAGTTTCAAGTTTCACATTGTGGTCTTTGATCCATTTGGAGTTGGTTTTTGTACAGGGTAAAATGTAGGGCTTTCATTTTATTCTTCTGCAAACGGTGATCCATTTTTGCCCACACCATTTGCTGAAGATGCTGTCCTTCCTCCTTTGAGTATTCTTGGCCCCTTTGTCATATATGACGTGGCTGAAATTGCATGTGCTCAGGTTTGGGTCTTTAATTTTGTTCCATTGATCTACAGGTCTGTTAAAAAAATGGCATGGGGTGGAGAGAGGGAAATAGGCTGCTGGTTGGCCCTGGCATGGGAACTGTTGGAAACTGATTAGTACTGGGTGAGGGAAAGGAGACTTTCCCTAAGCTTTTTAGATAGGCTGACTTTACTTGCACCAAAAGATAGCTTCACCATCTGTCCTGGATAGCTTTAGTGTCAACTTGACACACCTGGGTTGAGGGAGCCTCAATTGGGGAACTGGCTCCATTGGATTGACTTGTGGCCACATCTGTGGAGTATTGTCTTGATAGTTGGGTAATGTGGGAGGGCCCAGCCCACTATGGGTGGTGCCACTCTGGGCAGCTTGTTTCGTAACACATAAGAGGGGAGGCTGGGCATGGGCCAGAGGAGCAAGCCAGTAAACAACATTCCTCCATGGCCTGTGCTTCAGCTCCTGCCTCCAGATTCCTGCCTTGGGCTCCCTGAGTGATGAACTGTGACCCAGGAGATGTAAGCTGAATAAGCCCTTTCCTCCACAAGTTGGTGTCGGTCAGAGTGTTTTGTCACAGCAATGGAAGACAAACTAGAACACCCTCTTTCACTATGATCTCTAAGAACTGGGTGAGTGAGGTTTAATACAGGACGCCAGAGAAGGCAAAGATCATCCTTATTTTTATTTATTTATTTATTTGTTTGTTTTATTAATTTTATTTCTGTATGTGTATGAATGTACTGTCTGCATGCAAGTCTGCACACCCGTGTCGTGCAGTGCCGTGGAGGTCAGAAGAGGGTGTCGTATTCCTCTGGAACTGGAGTTCTCCTGGAATTGGAGTTACAGACAGTTCTCAGCTGCCATGTGGGTGCTGGGGATTGAACCCAGGTCCTCTGCTGGGGATCCAACCCAGGTCCCCTGCAAGAGCAATTGGTGCTCTAACCACTAGGCTATCTCTCCAGCCCCGATAATCTTTATTTTTATGAGAAAGGAACCACAATTCATTTGGGTTCAAAGGAACACCCACGATTACATATTTTAAATGTAAGCTAAATTTAAATATAAACTTGACTCCTTTTTATATGGGTATGTAGACAGTTCCATAGGTAAATAGATCTATAGTGTGGTGGTTTGAATGAGTGTCCCCCATAGGCTCTAGGTATTCAGACATTTGTCTCTAGTTGGTGGCACTGTTTTTGGAGGTCTTGGGGTATGTGGCCATGCTGGAGGAAGTGTGTCACTGGGGGCAGGCTTAGTGAGTTTTAACAAGCCTCGTGGTCTACAGTTGCTCTCTCTCTGCTTCCTGTGCTCTTTGCAAGATGTGACCCTTGGCTTGCTGCTCCAGATCCAGCCGCCATGCCTCCCGCCACAATGGACTCTATTTCCCTGGAACTGTCAATTGTAAGCTCAAATAAACTCTTCCTTTTATAAGTTCCTTGGTCATGGTGCTTTATCACAGCAACAGAAAAGTGACTAATACAGTAATTTGGTACCAGAGAGTGGGCTGTTGGCTGTGAAGAACCTGACCATGTGGATGTTTGGAGAAATGTGGAAGACTTTGGAACTTTGGGCTAGAAAAGCTGTTGACTACTGTAAGCAGAGCTTACAGGCCATTCTAGTAGAAGCCTGGAAGAAAGCATGGCTGCAAAAAATGTAGTTCCAGAGGAAAATAAAGACTTAGGCAGCAACTGGGATATTTTGATAAAGAGTCTGGCAGCAGTTTGCCCACAGCCCAAATGCTTGCCTGATGCTAAGTTGAAAAGCAATGGACTGATGTCTTTGGCGGAGGATATTTCAAGACAGCCTAATGTAGAAATGGTGGCGTGGCTTTTAATGGTGAATATTATACAGATCTACAGTGAAAAAGAGCAAATGGGGCAGAAGGAAATGCAGAATGTACAGTTTGGATCTGAAAAGTACACTAGGAAGATTAAAGGTGTGGCCAAGGCATGTGAAGGAGAGGCTCCCTTTCATAAGGAGACTAAAGTGATTAAGGAGAGGCCTGGAGATTTACAAGTAAACAAAAGAATCAGTACCTTCAGGGCAAGACCACACCCAGCTAATCCTCCAGCTTTTGAAAGGAAAATACTGAAAGCGTTTTATACTCCAACAAGTCCAGGGCAGAGAAAAATTGCAAATGTGGTTAAAGTAGGAGAGAGTCCATCCCGAACTTGCAGCCAGATTCGGCAATTTCATTCACGTGGTGCTGGCTTTAGAGGCATGAAGTTTGCAAGAGTGAAGGGGTCATCAGTTCTTCCTCCACGGTTTCAGAGAGCCACAGAGGCCAGGCAGAGTGCAGCAGGGGCGTCCCTGAATAAAGAAGGCCCTGATAGGCCATTGCGTGAAGCTGTGAGTGTGAAGCCTGGTTGGCAGCGGAGACCCCAAGAAGACATTCGAGATGCCAGACCTGTGAGATATTTGCCAAGGAGAGCTGCATACAGGGAGTGGTACCAGCCTAAGAAAGAGATGTATGTTGCAAGCAAAGCTGGAAGAGCTGAGCCATCTAAGCCCTTTGGAAGTCAAGTCCCAGAAGTTGCATGTGGAGCTACTGGACTTGGTGTTTGCCCTGCAGGTTTTCGGTCTTGTTTTGGTCCGGTATTTCCTCACTATGCCTCTATTCCTCCCTTTTGGAATGGGAATGTATATTCAGTTCCACTGTATATTGGGAGTATGTAATTTGTCTTTTGATTTTACAGGAGCTTACAGTTAAGAGATTGGCCTGAGTCTCAGAAGAGACTTAGACTGTAGACTTTTGAATGGCATTGAAACTGGTAAAGACTATGGGGACTTTTAAGGTTGGACTAAATGTATTTTGCATTTTATATGGTCAGGAGCCTATGGGGGCCAGGAAGTGGAATGTGGTGGTTTGAATGAGTGTCCCCCATAGGCTCTAGGTATTCAGACGCTTGTCTCCAGTTGGTGGCGCTGTTTTTGGAGGTCTTGGTGCGTGTGGCCGTGCTGGAGGAAGTATGTCACTGGCGGCAGGGCTTAGAGAGTTTAACAAGCCTCGTGGTCTACAGTTGCCCTCTCTGCTTCCTGTGCTCTTTGCGAGATGTGACCGTTGGCCTCCTGCTCCAGATCCAGCCGCCATGCCTCCCGCCACAATGAACTATAATTCCCTGGAACCGTCAATCGTAAGCTCAAATAAACTCTTCCTTTTATAAGTTCCTTGGTCATGGTGCTTTATCACAGCAACAGAAAAGTGACTAATACATATAGATATATAGATAGATACATATTTAGATATAGAAATGAACAACAATGGCAATATAAATGTATATTAGTCTACATTTTATCACTATGATAAAAGTCCCTGCTATGTCAAATGAAGGAAAAAAAAATTTACTTTGGCTTATGGTTTCTGATGTTCTTGTCCGCAGTCCCTTGTCCCATCTTTGGGCCTATGAGAGCCAAAACATCATGGTGGGAAGTAGGAAATGGCTAGGAAGAAAAGAAGGAAGAGCATCAGGAAAAGACTGAGTCCTCAACGTCATGGCATTAAGCATTTAGTCCTTCAATATAATCTCAGCTCATTAGTATCCGTTACTGGGCTGGAGCGATGGCTTAGTGTTTAAGAGTGCCGACTGCTCTTGTAGAGGACCAAGGTTTGATCCCCAGCACCTACATGGCAGCTTAGCTGTCTTTAAACTCCAGTTCCAGGGTAATCCAACACCCTCTTCTGACCTCCACAGTATTGCAGGACATGGGTGCACAAACGTACATACAGACAGTAAATTCATACACATAAAAAATAAAAATTAAAAAAATATCCATTACCTCCCCATAGTGCATTGAATTATGAACCCATCAATATTTCAATCCACTGATGAGGTCAGAGTTGTAAGTAATTATCACTGATTTTATAAGGGCCTTGCCTCTGAGCCTGGATACAACAAGCCGTTAACACCTAGTTTATGGAAGATATGACTGGTCTAAACTCTAAGGAAAACTATCATGATGAAAAAATATGCTGATAACTGCAAATGGAAAAATGTTTATGTTTATATTTTAAAATGTTACAGCAGTATGAGAAGTTACTCTAGAAATTAATAGATTAAGGAATTATAAGCTTATATACTTTATTCTTAGTCATTTCCTTGGTAATTAGCATCTTATCATTAGGATACAATTATAAACATAGGAAACCTTACTTAAATGGCTTACATTCCTTGTATGGCCATATATAGGTATATCTCTTCTATTTAGCTAATATATAATTTGCAAGTTATATATATATATATATATATATATATACTCCCTTTAAATGAAATATGTACTAAAACTCTGTGATGGTCAGACTTCATTGTTACCTTGACTAGTTTTAAAATCATTAAGAAAACTGATATATACCCCTGGGTATGTCTTTGAGGGTTGCCCAGAGAAGATTAACTGATGGGTGAAGTACTACATTGAATGTGGATGGCACAATCACATGAGCTGGCATCACAGAGTTAAAATGACAGAAGAATGCTAACAGGGTGCTGTACTTTTCCCTGAAAATATTTTCAGATATTTTATCACAATGATAAAAATAACTGATATGGACAATATATATTTGTTCATAATTACCTTCATTATTTAAAACATATATTAATTACAAAATGTGTTAAATTTTGGTTGGGCATGTTGGCACACACCTTTAATCCCAGTACTCAGACAGGCAAATCTTTGTGCTATTGAGTCAACCTGATCTATATAGTGAGTTACAGCCCAGATGGAGCTATATGGGGCCAGGTAAATCCTTTATGGTTGAGTATAAGCTATCTGGCTTCTTTCCCTGATAGGCTAGAAGGTTGGTTTCACTCTGAAAACCTAGAATGTGGCCAGGAGATGGGAACTGCTCCCACTTGCCATATGAACATCAGGTATATTTAGCTCAGCCCCCAGGGGAGTGTAGCTTGAAGAGTAGCATTCCTAAAGTTTATCCTTCTTGAGGCATGTCCATCCTGTCCTCTGGAGGCAAATGGTGCAAGCTATAAGCTTATCTGGGGGAGGGGTGGGGTGCTACACTATTCTGGCCATAAAACTTAGCCATTTCAGAAGGCACATAGGCTGCCCCTATGACCCACCCACCTCCTGGTCCAAAAGTCCAACAAAGCTATATAAGTGCATAAACCCTGTGCAATAAATGAGTTTTGCTTGCTGACACAACTCCCCAGTCTTTCTTCAGATTTCTTTGGGTTCTTTTGCCATTCTGTGGATTATCCTCTTCTCCCTCCTGCTTTCCTCCTTGTGGCCCCCAGGCAGTCTAGCCATGATCCAGAATGACCGCCATACCTAGGGCTGAGAGGCTGGTGACCTGGGAGGCAGGAACTTCACAACATGGAGAAAGCCAACAGAGCTACAGGGAGATAACATCTCAAAAATAGTATATTGAGTTTTATCATGATGCTTTCTTTTTCCAGACAGTGTCTCCCTATAGCCGCAACTGTCCTGGAACTCTCTCTGTAGACCAGGCTAGCCTTAAATTCACAAAGATCTGCCTGCCTCTGTCTCCCAAATGCTGGGATTAAAGGCACGCACCACCACACAGGGCATTATTTTCTTTTATGTAAGCAATGTACATGGATCATAATCACCCACCTCATCCTACCATGTTCAACTCCCATATTCATTGATTTCTCAAACTGACTTCCTTCTTCTATAACTTTTCTTTTAAAATGAAAAAAGCTAGATTTTCATAGAAAAGGCATGTGATGTTTCCTTGAATCTGGCCTAATTTGATGAAGATGGTAATCTCCTTCTTCATCTGTTTTCCTAAAAATGATATAATTTTATTTTCAGGCCTAAATAATAATCCAGTCATATATATACATATATATATCTTATTACTATATATATATTATATACTGTAATATATATGTATAATATGACTTTTATATTTCATAGACATATGAATGTGTTGATTCACATAAGATGATTCATCTGGTATTTTGAATAATTCTCTGATAATTAACCATGAAAGTATATGTATTTCTATTTGTATGCAAATATTGAGCTCTTCATATTGACATCTAGAAGTACTTTGACAGGATCAAATTGTAGTTCTACATTTTTGGACAGACTTTCATGCTGATATCCATAGTGACTAGATTACTTTCTTAGTTGTAGTGTATAAGGATTCCCTAACCATTGGTATCATATTTTATATTTGTATTCTTGATGATAGCTATTATGACTAGGAAAAAATGTAATCTCTTAAGTAGTTTGTATTTTAATTTTCTCTGTGGATAATGGCTTTGAACATGTTTTTATGAATGTTTAGACAATTTTGAGAACTGTCCAATTCATTTTATCAATTACTAATTTGACTTTCTTTGCTGCTTACTTTTTTGATTGATTAATATGTTCTGTACATTAATTTGTTGTCATTATCACAGCTTACAAAGATTTTCTTCCATCCTGTAGACTGTCTTCACTATGGTAATCCATTGCTTTCTTAAGTAGAGACTATTTGATTCAATCACATCTTCCAATCTTCGCTACTAGGTCATAGTCTATAAGTGTACTATTTAGAAAAGTATTTCCTGTGTTTATATCTTGAAGTCTTTTCCATATTTTTCTTATTACTTTCAAAGTCTTAGGGTGTACATTAAAATATTTGATGATGCTGAATTAATTTTTGTACAGGGTATAAGATATGGATCAAATATCATTTGTCTATGTGTCAATGTGAATATTTTTGAACACTTACTGACTAGATTGCTTCTTAAGCAGACATTTTTGGCATTGTGATGAAAATTCAAATGACTGTAACTCTGTGGGTTTATGTCTGGGTTCTCTATTCTATTGCATTGTACTACACGACTGTATTATGTCACTACCATGACATGATTACATTACAGAGTCATGGAATGACTCTGTAGTGTAATTTGAAATTATTATAAAATATTGAGTATTGCTCATTTTGCTCAGTACTGATTTGACAATTTGGAATCCTTTGTCATTCCATAAGATTCTTACTTTCAGGTCCTACAAATTATAAACATTACTGGTCTACATATAACTCTGAAACCTTGTAACTTATACATATTGTTTAGTTTGGACAATCTATGTTGATGCAAACAAAATATTAGGGAAAATAGAGCTTCTATGGAATGAAGAACAAAAGGACACAGCAATTTAATTATAGCCTGATTCCCTTAGGTATTTAAAGAAAAAATTATTGGCATAATTAGTATAAGTTATTATAGTTAATGACCATTAAAGAGACTTTGTTTTCAGTTCATCCTCATAGTTCGTAAGTTCTCCAGTACATGCTGTACTGATATGGCACCCTGAAACTTTATAAGAATACATTGTAAAGTCCTGAACTTGCTAGAATCAGGGCTCAAGTAAGAATCCAGTACTAAAAGTGAATAATTCCAGATAAAACAAGAATTAAAATGAGACTGTAATGTAGAGGAATAAAAATATTTCAAAACAGTTGGCAAAGAACACCTTGAAATATCAATTACTCAAAACCATGCTCCATGTTGACACTTCCTAGTATCTAGGGCATCATGATATTTTACCACTTTGTAAATTCCTTTGCTCTTCCCAAATCTGAAGAGGAGTCAAGGATATTTAAACAGACACTTGAATTTTGGAGCATATCATGCAGATATTAGCTGATCATTAAGAAATATGGATGGTGCTAAATTCTATAAAGACATACAGCTCCAGAAAAATCTTAAATTAAAGCAAGCCCATTTGAATCTAATCCTATCTAAACAAGGAGCTTGAGAAACTATGAAACGTGTTGACATTATTTTATCCAATTTTCCCATTTTGTGTCATTTAAATTAATAATTTCTTCTCTTATCCCTCTTCACAAATTATTTTATGCTAAGTGAAGTAACACGGTTCCAGAAAAACAAAAGACAAATGGTATCCCTCATCTGTGAATGTTAACAGCAAGTATCTAGTTGTAAGGCAAACTGAGCTACATTAATGTTATAGTCCTCATTATCTGAAAACAATTGTGCTCTTATATTTTGAATCCCTAAACAGGTTCTAGAACTAACCTACCATTTATTTTCAGACCTGTTGATTTTTGGTATATGATGGCAGGTATATACTCTTTCAGAGTAATATAAAATTAAAATGGAAAATGCAAATCAAGAAATATGACATGGAAATAACATAGTTTGTTTTCAAAAGATACAATTTTAATATAGGTGCAGTATATCAGGCTGGTGTAACAGCCTTTCTGGGTGCTTAATGACTCTACTTAATGCCCATACCAATTTGGCTGAGGGACCTAAAGGATAACTTTGTTCCTTGCCCTCAGAGGTCAACCAAGTCATAGGGGACTATGCATGCTGGCATCTCTTGAAATGTCCTGCAAATGTGGGTCACCAGTCTTCCTGCTCAGGGAGGTCTTAGAGAGCCACTAATGGGACTTCATCCAGTGTCCAGTCTATAAAGAAGAAAATCTGCTCATGCTTCAGAGAAAGGAAGCCTGGTCTAGCAAGACCTGATTTTGTCCTCAAGTAGATGGGAATGGTAAATAAAAAGCTGAAAGGAACCAGGGGCTCCAACCCTGCCCCCCAAACAAAAACCCAAGAGACCCCTGAGGACAAGATCCTCAACTGACCTCAAGAAAACCAAAACCTTGGTTATTCCAGGCTAACTGTATGGCCTTAAGTATCCAAAGGGAAAGTAAAACCAGAAATAGTAAGTCCAGAGAAATCGTACTTCAAATACAATTTAAAATTGTATCTGAAGTACAATTTTAAAATTGTACCTTTTGAAAACAAACTTGAGATCTTAGTAAAAAGACAAAAAGAAATATGAGAGAGCACTCTTGTTTGGCCTGTCTTCAATTCTTACTGGCAAGTGCATCTACCCTGTGGCTGCTTTTGCCACTCTTCAAAGATATGAAATGTAGGAATGAAACTTTTGTCTGGCTCTAGGTAAGGAACTGCAGGCCCTGGGGCTTCATGAGTTACCTCTGTGAGATTGGGATAGGCAGTATTTCCTGCTTCACCTATCTCTGCAAAGTTCCAGACCCTGATGGCCTCTTCCCTTAAGGTATTGAGCAAAATGTTGCACCTCTAGTTTACTGATTGCACAAACAGCAGCTCTGCAGCCCCCTGGTACAAGCCAAGGTGGCTTGCCCTTCCCTTCCTCCTGCCCCCCCACTTCCTTGCCCAGAGCACAGTAGCCTTTAGTATATAAACACATTGCTGGCTTGAATAAAACTGAGTCTCCTGGACCATTTCTCTGAGTCTGCTTCTTTCATGTCTTGTCTCTGGGTAACTTCTCATGGTCCCCTCCCCACTCCTTGCCAGAATATCAGCCTAGGAACTGTTAGCCTGCCAGCAGGAAACAGCTCTGAGGCTTAAAGCCTGTGAAGCTGACAGCCTGGTTCTGGGAGGGAAGAACATCGTGTGGATTGTGGCCATGCGTGATTAAAGGACCAACAGACAATATGTTTTACCAACAATGAGACACAGCTTTTTTAACCTTCCAAGAAGGAATGAAGACTCTAGTCTCTCCAAGATCCTCCAAACCTTCAATGACAGATGGGGACTACTGAGATACCCATCTTGTGGACTAAGCATCTAAGGTGATTTCAGCCTTGTCAGAGTATAGACTACATTGTTGGACTACACAGGCTGTATCATGGAGGCCAGTACAGGGTGATCAAGACAGGACACATACTTACTGGAATTCATTTGGGGAACCATGGGAGGGAAAGACCCCAGTGTGGGGCACAAGGGCAGGATTGATAGTTGTTTGGACTTGCCAAGGAGGAATCTTTGAGCACTTCCTTAAGGAAAACATGACAAATTTTAGAAAAAAATTCTTCTAATTAGATCTTATATATATATATATATATATATATATATATACATATATTACAAATTAGAGAGAACAGCAACAAAAGAACTGGAAAAATCTCTGGAAAGACTCAGAAAAAATGTAAGACATACATGGCAGAGTGCAGGGACTCAGGTGGGGTGGGAGATATGGACAAGGAAGTGACTATAAATTCGATTCAGAAAGGATGTATGATTTATGGAAAAAGTTTATAATAAAAAAGAGTAAGTTGCAAGGGTATGGTTAAGAATAAACTCAAACATACTAGCTCAGTATTTGGAGGTTCCACTACCTAATTCTGACATCATAGCTAATTTTTCCCAACCTAGCAGATCAGAGTCTATTTCCTCCTATATTCAACTTGATCAATTAATATTTAAGATAATTTAAAACAAAACTTATTATCCTTATATTTCTATTGATCAGAAATTTTATGGTAGTATAATCAGGTAATATTGACAAGAATTCTCATCTGTTAGACATTATGTCAGTCAAACCCATTGTCAGCTGCATTTGAACTGGGGCAGGGATATCTTCCAGGGGAAATCACTGGCAGGAAATTTGGCACTGTTTTTGGCTGCTGGCCTTTTCCTATCTTCATAGTGTTCACAAACAGTGACAAAGGAATTGTACTGTGTATGCCTCTCTACTTGTTCCATGAAGAATTGTCGGATTGTATTACTTGACCTTCACTTAACCTGGCCTACTGTATTTTTGTCCAGTAAGAAAAGAAAATTAATTTCGTCCAAAAGAATCCTTATGGCTACTTACTTCAACACCCTAATTCACCTTTAGAATCTTAGCCACAGGTTAGCAAATAAAACAATTTTTTTTCGAAAAAAAAATTTACAAAAGAAAAACCTAAGTAGCTGGTTAGAATCAGCTTTGTACTATTAACATTTGATGGGAAAATGACATTCTCAGGCTCCTATGTCGAACAACGATAACAAAGAAATGTATAAAACATGGGAGTTTAAATATGAGACAGTCCACAAACTTATAGTTACTCAATATGGTGAAGAGGAGTTTAAGTGATTCTCCTAATTTTAGGGTAGAAGACATTTCAGATAGACTCTAAATTATTAAAAAATACTACAAAGAGTGTGTCTATGTGTGTGTGTCTATGTGTGTGTGTGTGTGTGTGTGTGTGTGTCTATATGTGTGTGTGTTGTGGTGTGAAGAGCAAACTCATGTATAATGTTCACATATTTTTTGAGTAATATTTAGTAGAAATGCGGGTTACTAGAGAGGTGACTTATTGATTACAGGCACAGAACCTGAGCTTGATACCAGCATTCGCATTGTGTTGATCACAGCTGCCTGTGATGAGAGATTTAGGGGTTCCAGCATCCTTTTGTTGCCTCTTTGTTTACTGACATATATGCAACATAAAATAAAAAATGAAAATATTTTAAAAAGAATAATGAGTTAAAATTGGTTAGTTCTGCTGAAATTAAGATTGTTGGGGCTGTAGGTGTTTGGGCACAACAGCCTGCAGATAGGTTTTGCATGAAGGATGCTTGTACTCATGGATTATCACTTATAGCTAAAAATGAAAAAAAGAAAACTGAAGAGAAAGCATGCAGCGAGATGTTTATGGCAGAATGCATGATTCTGGGATGGGGTGGGGGTGGGGGGGAGGAAGGGAAATAGCCTGAACTGAATCTGGAAATGTATGAAATGCACTAAAACCATCCATAAAATAAATTTAAAAAAAAAAGAAAAGAAAATTCTAAAAAAAAAAAAACAAAAAAATAGATTGTGTTCTTTTAAAGCATTCTAACGACCATTTTAGTTCTTTTAACCATTCACTAGACATTCATTTTATTTGCAGTTTGTGTTAGAAGATCTTAATGTACACTAGATGACCTAATTGATTTGATTTGTACACACTTTAGTATAGTTCTAGATTTTCGTTATTAGTAATTAATGTAGGAAGGTTTATAGCTTCACACAATAGAAAACATTTAAACCCAAATCCCCGACGTGTTTCAGTGATCTGTGCATATTACTATATATAGTAGTATATATAGACTATCATATATAATATTGTTGTTTTTTTTTCTTTTTTTTTTTTTCCTCTTCCTTCTCCTCCTTGGTCTCATGTAGCCCAGTCTTGCTTCAAACTCACTATGTAGGCCAGACTGACCATAATCTCACAGAAAACTACTCAACCTCTGCTATCTAAGTGCTGGATTAAAGGGGTGTGTTACCATCCACAGCTTTTATTTTTTATGTGAATGTATTCTAGAGAGTTTTAGGTAAACAACACATAAGGGTATATACCACTATTGAAAAAAAACATAAGTATACATTTAGAAATACAAAAGACATCTTGGATCATGCGTCAATGTTCTTAATGTGAATTTACCACAATTAACTGGTTTAAAAATTTATGAACTTGCACAGAAGGACATCTGCTTAAAAATGCTTGACCAGAAAGGTTTTAGCATTTAAGGCAGAATGCATGAAATACTGTGGGGGAGGCAATGGAGAGGACATAGACAGGGAGAACCAAATTTGACAAAGCTCTCTTATATGCACAAAAACTCAATAAAATTTTTAATAATTCATAGGTTCTACAAAATTCCAAAAAATTCAAAGAAGTGGGTTAACAGTGAATACTTAGTTATTCTTCAATATTCTTACCTGACATTCACTCAGAATGATTAAAGAAATTAATTCTGTATATTTCTAAGGACTTATATCTTCAACCCATAGCATCCTCTCTTCAAAGTATTCTGTACTTTCTTTAGTCCTTTGGTCAGAGGTCAGTTTTCTAGACAAGTGCTTTTCACAAACCTTCACTGGAATGCTCAGTTTGTAAGCCATAAAAGATTACTAAACATGTGCATATTTTTCTTCTTTCAATAATCAAACAACTTAATGTAGTTTTCTGTCATTTATATGTATCTCTACAATTTAATTTGGATAAATTAAAGATTACTTTACATTTTTTTTCTTGAAAAACTTTGCAGCCTCTTCAACTTCATTAAAACATTGTCCATATGATCAGGTTCTACTAACTAATTTCTGATTTTCTATTCAATTTCTCCATCTTCAAAACATGATAATTCTGGAGAACAGTGGATGCTGCCAGAATCTCATTTGTTTTCCAGACACAAAATGAATGTAAATGTACTTTAAATATAGGTGTGAAATTTTGGGTACAATTTTCTTTTGTTTGGAACCTAGTAAATGTATTAGATCTTTTTCTAAATGTGAATATAACAATGTCTTCCTCATTGTTCTTTACATGATCAGCATTTTCTCATTTTCAAATTGGGAGGAAAATGCTTTCCAAGTGTGAAACTGTCTGGTCAAGGGTAACATGGTTGACACTGTTAAAATACACATGGTTTTTAAAACTAGATAATTTCCTGTTGTTGTGCTTTCAAGTAAATTGTCAATCAAATGTATTTTTAAACAATGAGGACAAAGACAAGAACTGTGCATTTTAAAAGGACTAATCACCCAAGTATACAATTTTGATGTGCTGTGAAAGAGCTAATTTTTAGAGGAGGATCTATGTGTTTTATAATCCTCATCCAGATATATGCTATTTTCATAGAGGGATGAGAATTTAAAGCATAAATGACTTGTAGTTTAGGATACTTGTATTCCTGTGAGAGTTCTGCCTAGATCACTTAGCAACAATTTCTTTTTTTTTTTTTTTTGAGAAATCTTCTAGAACAATGCTTTTTATTTTTTTTTTAATTAATTTTTATTGATGCTTTGTGCATTTCGTACATTTTTTCCAATTCAGTTCAGGCTTATTTCCCTTTCCCTCCCCCCCCCCCCCACCCCATCCCAGATCCTGCATTTTGCCATAACTGTCCTGCATCTTTCTCTCAGTTTTTTTTTTTTTCATTTTTAGCTATAAGTGATAATCCATGAGTACAAGCATCCTTCATGCAAAACCTATCTGCAGGCTGTTGTGCCCAAACACCTTCAGCCCCACCATCCAGTGGGGGGTGACAGGTTGTTTGTTCAATCAAGTTGATCAAATGAGTGTCCAGACTACATTGCTGTAGTTTCACCATTCACCCCAATCGCAGCCCTTACATTCTACCACGCCCCCTCTTCCGCAGGTTGTTCCCTAGGCTTAGAAAAGGGGCACAGGTGGATGAGAGGTTACCAAAGGCCACTAAACCAATAAAGCAAATATGGGTCTCCCTGAGTCAAGCAAGACTCCACCGTCAGCACCAGATACACCTCACCTGCCTGGAAATACTGTGCAGCAGAGGCAGCCATGTGCCTGTATATCCCAAATCTAATTGGCTATTGGCTCTCCCCTTGGAGAAATAACCCATGGCTGATGCCACAAGCTTACATCCTCTACAGGTTAGATGTTATAAGCCACAGTAAGACCCTGTCATATTTAACAATTTCTGATATAAAACTATTTTGAATAATTTTTTGGTTGCAATAAATTAGGTAAGGGACAATCTCTGGAAGTTCCTGGTAACATTATCAAATATCTTAACTCAAGTCTCTGAGAAAGCATGATGTACTCCACAGATTTGCTCAAATAAGCTAAGAGTAGTGAACTCTGGGACAGTTTAATTTTCACTGGTCAGCACAACAACCTTTGCATAGGGAACCCATAGACCTGCTTGTAAATTACAGACATTTTTGCTGGTCCATAGACTTATTGGACATAATGTGTGTCAAAATAATCAACAGTATAATTTTTCTTACTGAATGAACCATGTGTACATGGCTAGACATTAGAAACCTGAAAATCATTAGGTACTGTTATGATTATGAACAAAGTATTTGTGCTCAGGTTCTAAAAGTACTAGACATGAACGTAAACCAGTAGTCATAATTCCTTTCCCAAATGTGAGTTGCAGGAAGAGTAATTTTAAAAGGATAATCTCATAACATAATACTGACAAAAGAAGTTCTCAGTCAGATTTCACCTTTCTTCATAGGATGAAAGATATTCAAACACTTAAAATTATTCAGCAGTTAAGTTCTATTGAGAGTTGTTCAAGAAACTACAGAATTTTTAGCCTCCTGTCATGCCACCAGTGACATATGGATAAAGGGTATATTAGACAGTAGAATGATGCATGAGCTATTTCTTTGGCATCCTTCTTTGTACATGCTTTGCAATTGCACAGATCTGGGTAGAATTCAAAAATAGAGAAACTTAGGGAAAAAGCACTAAAGAGAGAGACATTGTTTAAAATTTGTAAATGAAGATAAGGATAGGGGTTTGGGTCTGGCTTGGGTGCCATAGTGAAGTCATGTGTTGGGGACTCAGGTTCCAGACTTGCTAGGACCACCTGAAACAGCACAGTGCTGCTCCAGACAGGTAAAAACGTAGAACAGATTGACTCTCGGGGTGCTGGACAATTGATTTGCTGGTTTGTGGCAGAGGGGCTGGTGGCCAGTGGGCCTAGATCTGAGCCCTAAGCCCTTGCAGGGTGTGGCTGCCCGGTTGCCTTGCCCTTCCCCCTTGCAGCCAGAAGTGGCTCTGGGTTTGGGTCTGGCTCGGGTGCCACAGTGAGTTCCTGTGTTGGGGGCTCAGGTTCTGGACTTGCTAGGATCATCTGGAGTAGCCTGGTGCTGCTCCAGACAGGTACTGGGGTGCAGGCTAAGTCAGGCTCCCCCACCCAGCAACTGGAATTGAGGAGGGAGTATCCAGTGGATTTTTTAGGAGAACCCTCAGAACAGGAAAGGAAGAGTGACTTAGACTTCCAATATCCAATATATAAACAAAAGTGAAAGCCTAAAAACTAGATAAGTCAACACTCCATAAACAAGCAGGGGGAAAAAGAAAAAAAAATGCATCAAAAGGAGGCAAGCAAAACAAAACAAGCCTTCAGCATTCAACACTGAAAAGGCATTTGTGATTTGAATCACAAAAGGAAAACCCACATGCCAGGGACAGGAGGAAAGGACAACATGGGAAAGATGCAGGACAATTCCACACCAAGCTCTACCAACCCTGTAGGAGATAGCTACAATGGGATCCCCCTGGAGGTGACCCCAGAAACAGACCTTAGAGGAATAATTGCAGACCTATGCAGAGAAATTAAAGAAAATAAAGAAGAATTCAGAGAACTAAACAGAGAGAATGAAAAACTCAAAAAGAACCTAGAGGGATACAATGACAAACTTCAAAAGGAACTAAAGGAAGGGATTGACAAATTCCAGAAAAAACTAGAGAGAGAAAAAAACAAACACCTTAATGAGGTAGAAACACTGAAAAAGGAAGCCAACCAACGAAGTAAGGAGCACCAAGAAGAGATTGAGAAACTTCAAAAGGAAATGGATATATTAAAGAAATCACAGGATAAAATGAAAAAGGAAATAGAAAGCCGGGCATGGTGGCATACGCCTTTAATCCTAGGACTTAGGAGGCAGAGGCAGAGGCAAGCTGATCTTTGTTATTTCAAAGCCAGACTGGTCTACAGAGTGAGTTCCAGGACAGCTGAGGCTACAGGGAGACCCTGTCTCCAAAAGACCAAAAAAAGAAAAAGGAAATAGAACACTCATCCAATCAAGAAGAAAGGAAAGGAAAAAGCCTCAGAACTAGAATGGAGGAAGCAGAACAAAGAATATCAGACCTGGAAGATAACACAGAGCAACTAAAAAGCTCAAATAAAGAATATGAAAAAAATTAAAATACACAAAATTGGAACAACCGGGAAATATGGGACACCATGAAAAGATCAAACCTCCACATCATAAGAATAGAGGAAGGAGAAGAATCTCAAGACAATAGTATTGATCAGATCTTCAACAGAATAATAGATGAAAATTTCCCTAAGCTAAAAACAGACAAACCCATACAAATGCAAGAAGCTCATAGGACTCCAATCAAGATCAGAAAAGAAACTCACCATGGCATATCATAGATAAAATGCTAGATGCCCAAAACAAATATAAAATTCTGAAGGCCACAAAAGAAAAGCAAGTCACATACAAAAGGAAACCCATCAGAATTACAACTGACTTCTTGGCACAAACCATGAAAGCAAGAAGAACATGGAGCAAAGCATACCCAGTGTTAAAGGACTATGGATGCCAACACAGAATAATTTACCCAGCAAAAATGTCAATTACAGTTGAAGGAGAGAGAAAAATCTTCCATGACATAAACAAGATGATAGAATACATGTCCAGAAGACCAACTCTCCAGAAAATACTTGAACCAATTCAAAGGGCAGAAGAGAGGAGCAACTATCCTCAAGCACCTAGGAAAATAAACTAATAAAAAATATAAACATAGGAGTAGAATCAGAGACTAAAAGTACAAATGGATAATAAGGTGAAAGGAAGCAACATCCATCTTTCAATTATAACCTTAAACATTAATGGGCTGAACTCCCCAATCAAAAGGCATAGACTGGGAGAATGGATTAGGAAACAAAATCCATCTATATGCTGTCTAAAAGAAACCCATCTCAATTTCAAGGATAGGCACCAACTTAAGGTGAAGGGATGGAAGAAAATATTCCAAGCAAATGTTACTGAAAAGAAAGCAGGTGTTGCTATTCTAATATCAAACAAAATAGACTTCTAAGCAAAAGAAATAAAAAGAGACAAAGACGGCCATTACATCTTTATTAAAGGAACAATTGATGATGAAGATCTCACAATCATGAATATATACGCACCAAACACAGGTGCACCAAACTTTGTAAAGACAATTCTTCAGGATCCCAAGGCTCAAATTAATCCCAACTCACTAATAGTAGGGGACTTCAATACCCCACTAAGTCCTTTAGACAGATCAACAGGACAAAGGATAAACAGAGAGACATCTGAACTGAATGATACAATACACCAAATGGAACTCACAGACCTCTATCGAATATTTCACCCAAACACCAGAGAATACACTTTCTACTCAGCACCCCTCAGAACATTCTCGAAAATAAACCATACACTGGGACACAGGGAACAACTCAACAAATACAAAAATATTGAAACAATCTCATGCATTCTATCAGACCACAGTGTAATAAAACTAAATATCAACACCAGGATAAACACTATAACCTACAAGAACGCATGGAGACTAAACAACACTCTCCTGAATAATGAATTGGTCAAGGAAGAAATAAAGAAAGAAATAAAAACATTCCTGGAACTGAATGACAATGATAATACAACACAGCTAAGCCTATGGGACACTTTAAATGCAGTCCTAAAAGGGAAGTTTATAGCTCTAAGTGCCTAAATTAAAAAAAAAAAAAAGAACAGAAAGAGCAAGTGAGAATCTAACATGCAGTAAAAAATACTTGGAGACACAACAACTGAACCTAAACGCAAGCAGACAGAGAAAAACAAAATCAGCAGCAGAGATCAATGAAATAGAAAACGAGAGGAAAACATACAAAAAAAAATCAACTGAATCCAAAAATTGGTTTTCTGAGAGAATAACACAGATAGCACACGTCTCTAGCCATTCAGTTAAACAAAAGAAAGAAGGAGCACTCTAAATCATAGCATCCGTGCGAAAGGGGAAATATCACACAGAAAATGAAAATATCCAGAAATCATACAGGAATAACTATACAAGCAACAACATATACAGTTGCAAAAAAAACCTAGAAGAAATGGTGCAATATCTGAAATCCTGGGAATCCACCAAAAAGCTCAAACCAAGAAGAGATCAAACATCCTAAACTCAGACCAATAATTATATAGGAAGAAATTGAAGGCTGTATAAACACACCTCCAACCAAAAACATGCCCCAAGCCCCTGGTTTCACCGCCAGGAATTCTATAAAATATTTCCAAAAGGACTTACAGCCCATTACCTAAGTTGTTTCAGAAAACCAGGTAAAGGATACAACCCAAAACGGAGAACTATAGACCCTCTCCCTAATGAACACAGATCCAATTCAAAGGATACTGTTATCAATTCGCATACAGACCCACATCAACAAAATCATCCGTCAGCCCACTTGGATTCATACCAGAGTATTGCACGAGGATGTTCAACTACAAAAAATTCAATCATATATATTTTTTTCAATCAGCATATAAATTGATGTGAAAGACAAAACCACACCAATCATCCTAATGAGTGGGAGAAAGCCTTTGCACAAATAAGGCACCCTTTCATTTTAAAGGTCCTTGGAGGGAATTGGGCTGGATAAGGATCATTCCACCAGTTTGTAATCAAAGCCATATACAGAAAACCCACAGCCAACTATCATCTAAAGGGAAGAAAATGAAACAGAAGCATTCCCCTTAAGGGTAGTGAACTCGGCTAAGGCTGCCCCTGTCACCACTCACTTTTCATATAGTGAATTTGAAAATCGACCTGTTCTCACCCATAAGAAAAATAAGAATTAACAGGAGTTCTAATTGGGAAAAAGGAAGGAAATAAGCCTTCCCTTGTGCTGATGATATGATTGTCATTAAAGGGGACGCTAAGAACTCGACCAGGAAACTCCTAGAAATGTTAAGAGCTTCAAGTAAAGTGGCAGGATACAAAATAAATCTAGAAAAATAGTAGCCTTTTCTTTACACCAAAAATGCAACTGAAGAAGGAATACAAGGAGACCTTCCCACTCACAATAGCCTCAAAAACAATAAAATACCTAGGAACAAACCTAACCAAAGACACCAAGGATCTCTACAACAAAAATTTTAAACCTCTGAAGAACGAAATTGAAGAAGACATCAGAAGATGGACAAACCTCCCATGGTCATGGATTGGGAAAATAAATATAGTAAAAATGTCCATTATACCTAAACTCATGTACAGATTTAATGCAATCCCAATTAAAATTCCAAGGACATTCTTCACAGGCTTGGAAAAAATTCTTAAATTCATATGGAACAACAAAAGACCCCGAAGAGCCAAAGCAACCCTGAGTGAAAAGAGCAATACAGGGGGGAATTTCTATACCAGACATCAAACTATACTACATGGCTATAGTCATAAAAACATATTTGTAGTGGCACAAAAACAGACCTTTAGCCAATGGAACAAAACTGAAGATCCAAACTAGAGCACATACAATTTCAGCCACCTCATATTTGACAAGGGGGCCAAAAAGGCTCAGTGGAGGAAACACAGCATCTTCAGCACATGGTGTTGGCAAAACTGGATCACCACTTATAGAAGAATGAAATTAAACCCCTACCTCTCGCCCTGTACAAAAGTCAATTCCAGATGGATCAAAGACCTCAATGTGAAACCCAAAACTCTGGAGGTAATGGAAGAAAAACTTGGCAGCAGACTACAAGACATAGGCATAGGAAAAGTCTTCCTAAATCAGATAGCAACTGCACAAGAAATAAGATTGACAATTGACAAATGGGACCTCATTAAACTCAAAAGTTTCTGTACAGCAAAAGAAACAATCAGGAAAGTGAAGCAAAAACACACAGAGTGGGAGGAAACCTTCACTGCTGATACTTCTGATGAGCATTAACTTTCAGAATATATAAACTACTCAAAAACAAAGAAGAAAACAAATGACTAACTCAAAATATGGAGTAAAGAGCTGAGCAGAGACTTCACAAGCAATGAAGTAGAGATGGCTGAGAAACATCTTAAAAAGTGTTCATCACTAATAATTAAGGAAATGCAAATTAAAGCCACTTTAAGATATAATTTCACCCTGATAAGTCTGGAAAGGGTCAAGAAATCAAATGATACTAAATGCTGGAGAGTGGGTGGGGAAAGGGGAACATTCATCCACTGCTGGTGGGAATACAAACTTGTACAATCTCTGTGGAAAGCAGTGTGGAGAACCTTTGAAAGACTCAAAATGAGCCTACCTGACCTACCCATACTACTTTTGGTAATATATCCATCAGACTCTTCCTACTACAGAGATACATGTACAGCCATGTTTATTGCAGCTATCTTCACAATGGCAAAGAGCTGGAACCAACCCAAGTGTTTCTCAACCAATGAGTGGATAGAGAAAATGTGGTATATCTACATAATGAGTTTTGTGCAGTGGTAAAGAAAGATGACATCATGAAATTTGCAGGTAAATGGATGGATCTAGATTTTGTGCTAAGTGAAGTAACATAATCCAAGATAAACAAAAGACGAATGGTTATCCTTCATCTGTGGAATCTAGTACCAAGTACCTAGTTGTAAGACAAATTGAGCAAAATTAATGTTATAGTCCTCATGACCTAAAGATAATTGTGCTCTTGCATTGTGAAACCTTAAACAGGTTCTAGAGCAGACCTAATATTTATTTTCAGACCTTGGGTTTTTGGTACATGATGGAGGGTATGTGTGCTTCTTTTAGAGTAATATAGGATTAAAATGGAAAGATGTGAATCAAGAAAGACAATATGGAAATAACATAGAGTTTGTTTCCAAAGGATACAATTTTAATATAGGTGCAATGTAATAGGCTGGTGCAACTTAGCCTTTTTGGGTGCTTAAAGACCATACTTAACTCTCATACCAATTTGGCTGAAGGGAAACCTTTGTTCTTTTCCCTCAGAGGTCAACCAAGTCTTACGGGATTATGCATGGGAGCATCTCTTGAAATGTCCTGCAAATGTGGGTCACCAGTTTTCCTGTTCATGAAGGTCTTGGGGAGCCACTAATGGGACTTCAGCCAGTGTCCAGTCTATAAAGAGGAAAGTCTGCTCATGCTTCAGAAAAGAAAGCCTGTCTAGCAGGACCTGATTTTGTTCTCCAGTGGATGGAACTGGTAAATGAAAAGCTGAAAGGAGCAAGGCGCTCCTCCTCCCCCCCCAAATCCCCCCGAGAGACTCTGAAGACCAGATCCTCAAATGTCCTTGATAAAACAAAAACCTTCGTTAATCTCGCCTAACTGTGTGGCCTTAAGCATCCAAAGGAAAGTAAACCAGATATAAATAATCAGTAAGACTATAGAAACTGCACTGCAGACATAGAACTTGAGATCTTAGTAAAAAGACAAAAAGAAAAGAGAGAGAGAGTACTGTTGTTTGGCCCGTCTTCATTTCTTACTGGCAAGTGCATGTACTCTGTGGCTGCCACAGCTTTTGGCACTCCTCAAAGACATGTGACACAGATTTTCAGCCCTCCAATATGGACTGAGGAGTCATGTCTCTCCAAGAACCCTCCAAATTTTCATTGCCAGATGGGGACTACTGAGATACCCAGCTTGTGGACTAAACCGCTAAGGGGATGTCAGCCTCGTCAGAATATAGACTGCCATTGTTGAAGTACCTGGGCTGTATCATGGAGGCCAGTGCAGGGGGATCAAGACAGGACAAGTGCTTAATGGACTTCATTTGGGGGACCATGGGAGGGAAAGACCCCAATGTGGAGCAAAAGAGCAGGATTGATGGCTGTTTGGGATTGCCAAGGAGGAAACTTTGAGCACTACCTGAAGAAAAACACGATACCTTTTAGGAAAAAAATAATCCTCCAATTCTAGTGATATGTGATACTCGTATGTATATATTCATGTATATATATACATATATACATGATCTATAATTATAATACCATATACACATATATATACATATATATGTATATGTGTATATATATATATAACTATATATATGTATGTCTACTGCAGCAATACAAGTTGGAGAGAACAACAACAAAAGAACTGAAAAAATACTCTTGAAAGACTCAGAAAAAGATGCAGAGTGCAGGGACTGAGGTGGGGTGAGGTGAGAGGCGTGGAAAGGGAAGCGACTCTATATTCAATTGAGAGATGATGCATGACCTATGGAAAAAGTTTAATAACAATAAAAAAATACCCCCCAAAAGAAAACGCATAGGTAGAAAAGGTCTATCATTACTTACATTGGGTACATATACATATATATTTTATGTGTATATTTCTGGGATTTATGTGTATGTGTATAAGTCCCTTTCTGTATGTATGTATGCATATTTAAAATATCTTTAAATATATGTATACATAACAGCTAATTTTGTCAACATGACATTCCTGGGGAAGGAGGAACATTAAATGAAATATTGTGTCTATCAGCTCATTTTGTGTGCATGCTGGTGGGCCATTTTCTTAATTACTAAATGATAAATGAGTGACCAGTGTACTCTCTGCAGTGTCAGAATGAACAGATGGACCTAGGTTGTCTCAGAAAGGTAGATGAGAAAGGCAGGTGGAATCAAGCTATTAAGCAGCATTGGTCTATGTATTCCTCTTTAGTTCCTATGTACAAGTGACTGACTTGATTTCCTGTTCTGCCTTTCCTTTGTAATGGACTGAAAGCTGTCAGTGGAAAAATGCTTTACTTCCTTAGGTGCTTTTGGTCAGTGTTTTAACATAGCAATAGACATTAAACTAGGACAATAATATACAGCATGTATTCTTATTTATATCAAGTACTGAAACTCCATTAGAAAAGCAATAAAGCAGAAAAAGAGGGGCAGCGAAGAAGAGGTCCTGTGAGTTGAACTTTTGCTGATTTACACATAGTACTCAGAGAAACTTTTAATGAGGCAAGTAGATCATAGAATTAGGTGGAACATGTCTCAGACTTGGCTTACCCATGTGGACAATTTTAAACTTTTTTTTTCTTTTTGTCATGAGTGATACAGTTAGTCATGTAGAGCTCTGGGAAGAAAAAATTGCATAGCTTGACATATGTATTAAAACCCCTCTAGCTGATGTGTGGAGAATGGACGGCATAGGAGAATGTACAAGCAGAGAAAGCAGCTGGGGACCTTCATGATAAATAATCTAGCGATGAGACGTCAGTGTCTTGGGGAAAATAGGAGCCTTACAAATTTTTTACATTTTTTTACAAAGTCTGAAACCTTAACTGTGCATTCTTACTAGAGAATCTCATTTTGCTTTGTGTGGATCTCCCTAATTTCTACCATCTGTATATTAAAACTTTGTTCTCTGTACATAACTATTCACATTTGTATGATTATCATTATGATAAATTTAGAAAATGCTTTGTTTTTGGTACACACAGAAATTTTCACATGCAGTAAAGCATGTTTAAATATCTCAGTATTTATTTATTTATTTATTTATTTATTTATTTATTTATTTATTTTGGTCTTTTCGAGACAGGGTCTCCCTGTAGCCCCAGCTGTCCTGGAACTCACTCTGTGGAACTGGCTGGCCTTGAACTCACAAAGATCCACCTGCCTCTGCCTCCCAAGTATTAGGATTAAAGGCATGCACCACCAAGCCTGCTGGCTATTTGTTTATTTTTATTGATGTTTTGTGTATTTTAGATATCACTTTCCAGTTCAGTTTAGACATAGTCCCCTTTCCCTTACCCATACCCCACCCCAGATTATGCATTCTTCCATACACATCTTTTATCTTTCTCTCAGTCTTCTTAAAGTTTTTCTTTGTAAAGGTTCATTGTTTGGGGCAGAATTTAATGTATCAGTCCATTCTTTGACCCAGTGCCTGTGATGTAGTCCCCCCCCATTGTATTGCTCCAAAATATGCCTATATAAACATCATACATGTTCCAGAGTTATGTTCTCCAGTAATAAACTGTATGTTAACTATAATATATGATTAGGAGCTCACATGTTTCCCTTTAATTTTATAGTACTCCAAAATTGGATATATACTTTTCACCCATATACATACATTACCATGTCTTACTTCACAGGATAAATGTTTTGAGTTCCATCCATTTACCTGCGAAGTTCATGATATCATCTTTCTTTTCCACTGCATAGACCTCCTTTGTGTAGATGTACCACATTTTTGTTATCCACTCCTCAGTTGAGGGTCATCTGGGTTGCTTCCAGCTTCTTGCCTTTGTGAAGAGGGCTACAATAAACATAGATGTGCATGAATCTTTGCAGTAGGATGATCCTTGGGGTATATACAGGAGTGGTATGGATCATTTTGATATTTTTTCCATTTTAAAAACAAAAATAATTTTAAATATAACAATTTCTTGGCATTGTTCAAAACATTATTTTGTAATAATCTTCTTACAAAGGAAAATTTCCAATCTTGGTTTTATTTAAAAAAATCCTAGAACTTGGGACGCAGAGGCAGGCAGATCTTTGTGAGTTCAAGGTCAGCCTGGTCTACAGAGTGAGATCCAGGACAGCTGGGGCTACAAGGAGACCCTGTCTCCAAAAGACCAAAAAAAAAAATAAGGAAACCATTAAGCTACATAGAGATGAGATAATATATAGCCTATGGAGCCACATGAGAAATGTTTCATCTGCTTTCTTATTACACAGACTGTGGTTTATCTACACTGCTTTCCACAGTGATTGCTTACAATCCCACCAGCAGTGAATGACTGTTTCCCTTACCCCACAACCTCTCCAGCTTTTGCCATTTTTGTTTTCTTGATCTTATCCAGTGTTATTTAAGTGAGATGATATCTTAGAGTGGTTTTAATTTGCATTTCCTTAATTAATAATGATGTTGAACCATTTTTAAGATTTTTTCTGCCATCTTTAGTTCCTCACTGGTGAAGTTCCTGTTCAGCTCTTTACTCCATCTTTTGAGTGAGTCATGTGATTTGATTTCTTTCTTTTTTTTTTTTTTTTTTTTTTTTTTTTTTTTTTTTTTTTTTTTT
>VZQC01000216.1:4084698-4095985 GCA_009823505.1 Rhizomys pruinosus | reverse complement strand
GAAAAAATACTCTTGAAAGACTCAGAAAAAGATGCAGAGTGCAGGGACTGAGGTGGGGTGAGGTGAGAGGCGTGGAAAGGGAAGCGACTCTATATTCAATTGAGAGATGATGCATGACCTATGGAAAAAGTTTAATAACAATAAAAAAATACCCCCCAAAAGAAAACGCATAGGTAGAAAAGGTCTATCATTACTTACATTGGGTACATATACATATATATTTTATGTGTATATTTCTGGGATTTATGTGTATGTGTATAAGTCCCTTTCTGTATGTATGTATGCATATTTAAAATATCTTTAAATATATGTATACATAACAGCTAATTTTGTCAACATGACATGCCTGGGGAAGGAGGAACATTAAATGAAATATTGTGTCTATCAGCTCATTTTGTGTGCATGCTGGTGGGCCATTTTCTTAATTACTAAATGATAAATGAGTGACCAGTGTACTCTCTGCAGTGTCAGAATGAACAGATGGACCTAGGTTGTCTCAGAAAGGTAGATGAGAAAGGCAGGTGGAATCAAGCTATTAAGCAGCATTGGTCTATGTATTCCTCTTTAGTTCCTATGTACAAGTGACTGACTTGATTTCCTGTTCTGCCTTTCCTTTGTAATGGACTGAAAGCTGTCAGTGGAAAAATGCTTTACTTCCTTAGGTGCTTTTGGTCAGTGTTTTAACATAGCAATAGACATTAAACTAGGACAATAATATACAGCATGTATTCTTATTTATATCAAGTACTGAAACTCCATTAGAAAAGCAATAAAGCAGAAAAAGAGGGGCAGCGAAGAAGAGGTCCTGTGAGTTGAACTTTTGCTGATTTACACATAGTACTCAGAGAAACTTTTAATGAGGCAAGTAGATCATAGAATTAGGTGGAACATGTCTCAGACTTGGCTTACCCATGTGGACAATTTTAAACTTTTTTTTTTCTTTTTGTCATGAGTGATACAGTTAGTCATGTAGAGCTCTGGGAAGAAAAAATTGCATAGCTTGACATATGTATTAAAACCCCTCTAGCTGATGTGTGGAGAATGGACGGCATAGGAGAATGTACAAGCAGAGAAAGCAGCTGGGGACCTTCATGATAAATAATCTAGCGATGAGACGTCAGTGTCTTGGGGAAAATAGGAGCCTTACAAATTTTTTACATTTTTTTACAAAGTCTGGAACCTTAACTGTGCATTCTTACTAGAGAATCTCATTTTGCTTTGTGTGGATCTCCCTAATTTCTACCATCTGTATATTAAAACTTTGTTCTCTGTACATAACTATTCACATTTGTATGATTATCATTATGATAAATTTAGAAAATGCTTTGTTTTTGGTACACACAGAAATTTTCACATGCAGTAAAGCATGTTTAAATATCTCAGTATTTATTTATTTATTTATTTATTTATTTATTTATTTATTTATTTATTTTGGTCTTTTCGAGACAGGGTCTCCCTGTAGCCCCAGCTGTCCTGGAACTCACTCTGTGGAACTGGCTGGCCTTGAACTCACAAAGATCCACCTGCCTCTGCCTCCCAAGTATTAGGATTAAAGGCATGCACCACCAAGCCTGCTGGCTATTTGTTTATTTTTATTGATGTTTTGTGTATTTTAGATATCACTTTCCAGTTCAGTTTAGACATAGTCCCCTTTCCCTTACCCATACCCCACCCCAGATTATGCATTCTTCCATACACATCTTTTATCTTTCTCTCAGTCTTCTTAAAGTTTTTCTTTGTAAAGGTTCATTGTTTGGGGCAGAATTTAATGTATCAGTCCATTCTTTGACCCAGTGCCTGTGATGTAGTCCCCCCCCATTGTATTGCTCCAAAATATGCCTATATAAACATCATACATGTTCCAGAGTTATGTTCTCCAGTAATAAACTGTATGTTAACTATAATATATGATTAGGAGCTCACATGTTTCCCTTTAATTTTATAGTACTCCAAAATTGGATATATACTTTTCACCCATATACATACATTACCATGTCTTACTTCACAGGATAAATGTTTTGAGTTCCATCCATTTACCTGCGAAGTTCATGATATCATCTTTCTTTTCCACTGCATAGACCTCCTTTGTGTAGATGTACCACATTTTTGTTATCCACTCCTCAGTTGAGGGTCATCTGGGTTGCTTCCAGCTTCTTGCCTTTGTGAAGAGGGCTACAATAAACATAGATGTGCATGAATCTTTGCAGTAGGATGATCCTTGGGGTATATACAGGAGTGGTATGGATCATTTTGATATTTTTTCCATTTTAAAAACAAAAATAATTTTAAATATAACAATTTCTTGGCATTGTTCAAAACATTATTTTGTAATAATCTTCTTACAAAGGAAAATTTCCAATCTTGGTTTTATTTAAAAAAATCCTAGAACTTGGGACGCAGAGGCAGGCAGATCTTTGTGAGTTCAAGGTCAGCCTGGTCTACAGAGTGAGATCCAGGACAGCTGGGGCTACAAGGAGACCCTGTCTCCAAAAGACCAAAAAAAAAAATAAGGAAACCATTAAGCTACATAGAGATGAGATAATATATAGCCTATGGAGCCACATGAGAAATGTTTCATCTGCTTTCTTATTACACAGACTGTGGTTTATCTACACTGCTTTCCACAGTGATTGCTTACAATCCCACCAGCAGTGAATGACTGTTTCCCTTACCCCACAACCTCTCCAGCTTTTGCCATTTTTGTTTTCTTGATCTTATCCAGTGTTATTTAAGTGAGATGATATCTTAGAGTGGTTTTAATTTGCATTTCCTTAATTAATAATGATGTTGAACCATTTTTAAGATTTTTTCTGCCATCTTTAGTTCCTCACTGGTGAAGTTCCTGTTCAGCTCTTTACTCCATCTTTTGAGTGAGTCATTGTCATTTGGAATTTCTTTCTTTTTTTTTTTTTTTTTTTTTTTTTTTTTTTTTTTTTTTGAGGAGTTCATATATTCTGGAAGTTAATGCTCTGTCAGATGTATCACTGGTGAAGGTTTCCTCCTACTCTGGATTTTTTTCTTCACTTCCCTGATTTTTCTTTCTGCTGTACCACAGCATTTGAGTTGTCCCACTTGTGAATTGTCCAACTTATTTCCTGTGCAGCTGCTGTCTGACTTAGAAAGTCTTTTCCCATGTCTATGTCTTGCACATTGCTGACAACTTTTTCTTCTATCACCTTCAGAGTTTTGGGTTGCACGTTGAGCTCTTTGATACATTTGGAGTTTATTTTTCTACAGCCTGAAAGGTAGGGACTTAATTTTGTTCTTCTACATATGGTGATCCACTTTTGCTAGTACCATTTGCTGAAGATGTTATCTTTCCCCTAATGAGTGTTTTTGGTCCCTTTATTGAATATGAGGTGGCTGAAATTGTATGAGCTCAAGCTTAGATCTTTAGTTTTGTACCATTGGTCAATGGGTCGGTTTTTGTGCCAGTATTGGGCTGTGTTTATGACTATAGCCTTGGAATATAGTTTAAAATCTAGTAAGGTATTCAACTTTTCACTCGGGGTTGCTTTAGCTATTTGAAGTCTTTTGTTTTTCCATATGAATTTAAAGATTTTTTCCCAAATCTGTGAAGAAACTCGTGGGGATTTTAATTGGGATTGCATTGAATCTGTATATTAACTTTGGTAGAATGGACATTTTTATATGTTAATTTTTCCAATCCATGTGCATGGGAGGTTTTGCCATCTTTTGTTGTCTTCTTCAGTTTCCTTCTTCAGGGGTTTAAAATGTTTGTTGTAGAGATCTTTGGTATCTTTGCTTAGGTTTGTCCTCAGGGATTTTATTTTTTTGAAGCTACTGTGAGAAGTTCTTCTTATATTTCTTCTTCAGTTGCTACTGGTTATCTAGATTAATTTTGTATCCCATCACTTTACTAAAACTCTTAATTGTTTCTATCAGTTTTTGGTTGAGTTTTTATAATCCCTTAGGTAAACTATCATATCATCTGCAAAAAGGGATAGTTTGACTTCTTCTTTTTGAATTAGTAATTACTTAATTTCCTTTTCTTGCCTTATTGCCCTAGCAAGCGTTTCAGGCCCTATATTGAAGAGGAGTGATGATTTGGGTCAGCCTTGTCCGGTTCCCACCTTTAAGGGGAATGGTTCTTATTTTTCTCCATTTCGGCTGTAGGTATTTTTGTATTTGGATTTGATTATGTTGAGGACTGTTCCCTTCAGTCCATTTCCCTCTATAACTTTAAACAGGAAGGGTTGCCATATTTTGTCAAAGGCTTTCTCTGCATCAGTTGTCATCTGTCCATTTATGTGTTTTATGTTATTTATTGATTTATGTATGTTGCACCATCCCTTCATCTCTGGCATGAATCCAACTTGGTCGTGATGGATGACCTTTTTGATGTGGGTCTGTATGTGATTTGCAAGTATTTCATTTAGAATGTTTGCATCTGTGTTCAATAATGAGATGGGTCTATAGTTTTCTTTTTTGGTTACCTTTGTCTGATTTTGATATTAGAGAGATGCTGGCTTCATAGGAGTTTTGTATATTTCCCTCTGTTTATATCCTTCTGAATAGTTTGAGTAGTAATGGTTGAAATGCCTCTGTAAATGTTTTATAGAATTGTGCTGTGAAACCATCTGGGCCTGGGCTTTATTTAGTTGGGAGGCTTTTCTTATTAGGTTCTCAATTTCCTGAGATGTTATGGGTCTGTTTAAAGTGTTAATCTCTTCTTGGTTAAGCTTTGTTTGTTTCCAGGGTTTCAGATATTCATACATTTCTCTTAGGTTTTCAAACTTAGTAGAGTATAAGTTTTTGAAGTATTCTCGTATGAATCTTTACTTTATCTGTTGTGATGTTTCCCTTTTCATCAAGAATACTATTAATTTGGAGTTGCTCTTTCTTTCTTTTCATTAACTAGGCTAGAGGTCTCTCTATCTTGTTTATACTTTCAAATTAGCAGCTTTTGGTTTCATTTATTTTTTGTATTGTTTTCTTTGCTTCTATTTCATTGATTTCTGCTCTGATTTTTGTTATTTCTTCCTGTCTGTTTAGGGTACACTTGTTGTTGTCTCTCTAGTCTTTTTAGCTGTAGTGTTAGATCATTTATTTGTTCCCTTTCTGTATTTTTTTTTTAATGCAGGCACCTAGTGCTATAAATTTCCTCTTAGGACTGCTTTTAAAGTATTCCATGGGTTTTGTTGTGTTGTATTGTCTTTTTCATTTAGTTCCATGAATACTTTTATTTCATTCTTCCTTTATTCCCTGGCCCGTTCATTATTCAGGACTGTGTTGTTTAGTCTCCATGTGTTCTTGTAGCTACTCGGTCTTATTCTCGTGTTCATGTTGAGCTTTATTACTCTGTGGTCTGATAAAATGCTTGAAATTCTTTTGATGCTTTTGTATTTGTAGATGTGTTTTCTGTGTCCCAGTATGTGGTCAATTTTGGAGAATGTTCTATGGGATGCTGAGTAGAAATTATATTCTCTGATGTTTGGGCAGAATATTCTGTAGATGTCTGTGAGGTCCATTTGTCGTATTGTATTGTTCAGTTCAGATGTCTCTCTGATTATTCTTTGTCCAGTTGACCTATATAATGGGCTCAGTGGGGTATTGATACCCCCACTATGAGTGTTCTGTGATAAATCTGTGTCTTGAAGTCCTGTATAATTGTGTTTATAATGTTTGGTGTGCTTTAGTTTGGTGAGTATATATTTATGATTGTGAAATCTTCATGGTTAATTTTTCTTTGATAAGTGTATAGTGGCCTTCTTTTTCTCTACTGATTAGTTTTACTTTGAAGTCTAATTTGTCTGATATTAGAAGAGTGATTTCTGCTTGCTTTTTTTAGTACCATTTGCTTGGAATATTTTTTCCATCCTTTCACTTTGAGTTGGTGTCTGTCCTTGGGGGTGAGATGGTTTTCTTGTAGACAACTTACATATCGAGTATTTTCTGGTGTTATTATTTTTTTGAAATATATTCCTTCATTTTGTTTATGCCATGAAATATTTTTCTTTCTACTTCAACTATAATTGACATTTTTGTTGGGTGCAGTAATCTGGGCATCTAAAGTCATTTAGCACTGGGAATACTTTGGTCTATATTCTTCTGGCTTTCATAGTTTGCACTGAGAAGTCAGCTGTAATTCTGATGGGTTTCCCCTATTATGTAACTTGTTGTTTCTCTCTTTTGGCTTTGAGTATGTTGTCTTTGTTTTGCATATTGTGTGGGGAGGTTTTTTTCTGGTCTTGTCTATTTGGTGTTCTCTGTGCTTCTTGTACTTGTGTAGGTTTGTCTTTTTTCAGTTTGGGAAAATTTGTTTTTGTTATCCTGTTGAAGATCTGATCAATACTGTTGTCTTGGGATTCTTCTCCTTCCACTATCCCTATGATGCAGAGATTTGGTCTCTTCATAGTATCCTGTATTTCCTGCTTATTTCACACTTCTGTTCTTTTTTTAATTTTTCATAATCTTCACTTGAGAATTTTAGTTGTTCTGTGTTATTCTGAAGGTCTGATATTCTGCTTCATTAATTCTGTTTCTGAGGTATTTGCCCATCCTTTCCTATTGATTGAATGAATGTTCCATTTCCTTTTTCATTTCTTCCTGTGATTTCTATAACATTTCCACTTCCTTTTGGAGCTTGTCAGTCTCTACTTGTAGCTCCTTGCTTTGCTGGTCTGTTTTATTTTCATTTCAGCCTGGGATATTTTCGGTGTTTCCACTTCCTTGTGGAGTTTGTCATTCTGTTCCTCTAGATCTTTTCAGAGTTTGTCATTTTTCCCCTCCAATTCTTTGCGGAATTTATCATGTTCCCTTCTAGAAATGTCCTCAGTTTTTCATTTTCTACCCTTACTTCTCTGATTTGTTCCTTATATTCTTTGATTTCTCTGAATATGTCTACAACTGTTCTTCTAAGGTCCATGTCTTGGTTTCCTTCCAGGGGTATCTCGGTGTAAGTACCTTCTCTAGTACTGGCAAGTATGGTGTAGATTGATCATGGACTTTTCCCATGTTATTTTTTCATTGTGGCTTTGGTGTGTGGGTTTATTTTTTGTTTGGATTCTGGTGCTAGTCTCATATATTATTATGGAGGATTGCTTGGTCACTCACTGTATTTCCTGTTGTTCAGTTTCTTTATGCTGGCTGTGGGACCTAGAATCACTAACATGGTGCCTACTGGATTGTCTGCACCACAACTCCACCAGCTTACTGGAGCCTCTGCACCACTGCTCTATGGGGTGGGAGGTGGGAAGTGTGTGGGGGGTTGATCCCTTGGCCTGTGCATGGCCCATGTCAATCACAGGGGAGGCAGGGCATAGCTTCTGGCACTGGGGTGCAGGTCTCCTGGTTTCCCAGCCCACCTAAGCAGTCACTGGGCCCCTGGCTGGCTGCTTAGGGTGGCTGGGTGGCTCTGCCCATGTCAGTCTTGCAAGAGATGGGTCATAGCATCATGCTTGGACCCTGAAGCACACGTCTGGGTGCTGGCTTATGGGTCCCTCGGTTTCCCAGCCCACCTGAGAGCCCACTGGATTCCTGGCTGGCTGCTTACCTCAGTTTATTTTTAAATAATTTTCTTTCTTTTACATTTAAATATAAGTTTTATAGTGTATAATAATTATTTTATTCCCCAAGTTTTTAGTAGTATCTCTATTAGAATTTCCTATTTTTGGCACTTGAGTTACATCAGTAAATGAAATTTAAAAAATAATTTTTTCTGGCATACAGATTGTATTTACTGGCCAAAATTATCTAGTAACTAATAAGAAGTAGTAGTCAATGCAAAACTTACAGCAGAAGAGATAACTGGAATGATGAAAAACAGAAGTATGTAAGTTTGATAGTAGCTTGAAAAACAATCCTGTTCAGAGTGGACCTCATCAAAATGGAGTTGCCATTATATTTTTTCTTTAAGTTTAATCATAAACTGTGCATATCTGTTAATATGGCTTTGTTTAACCCCTGAAATATTACCTAGATTATTTCCTAGAATTGAAATGAGCAGGTTTAAGGAAAAGTTTACTGAGTAGCATATGTATGTGTGTGTGTGTGTGTGTGTGTGTGTGTGTGTTGATCCTTTATACAGAAAATGTGTGATTCCTCCAAAAAATGTGTCCTCAAACAACATAATGCAAGTAACTAAATTATTTTGGAAAAAATTCATAAATCAATTTAAGTAATAGCAAGCAAAGTTTAAATTATCATTTCAACATACCTTGCTAAATATTAACATTTAACAAAATTTAGAGAGCACATGTTAAGTTTTATTTTGACTTTTCATTACTGTTAGCTTTGTTTATATTCCTTGATTTTTATTTATAATATTTTCACAATGTTGTTAATATATAAATTATTTCAATTTATTATTTGATAAAGCAACAGTTGAAATATTTTATTACTCTATTAGACTTTATTTTTTGTTTGGGGTACTATATGTATTTTTAAATAAATCAGTTCTAAGTATAATATATATTATCTCTGTTTTTGTTTTGCTTTGAAAATAATTTTCAGTAATTTTTCTTCATTTTATTTATTTACTTTTTTGTTATTTTTTAATGCTTTTATTGATGTTTTGTGTATTTTAGACATCATTTCTCAGTTCAGTTTAGATATATTCCCCTTTCCCGTCCCCCCACCCCACCCCAGATCATGCATTCTGCCATAAATGTCCTGCATCTTTCTCTCTGTCTTTTTTTTTTTATATTTAGGAATTCACATTTTCCTCCTTTAATTTTATATTACTCTAAAATATGAATACATACTTTCCTCTCCTATACAGTAATTACAGAGTCTGAAAGTAAGCAGTGAATTGATTCTATAGCTCGTTAAGAGATTTACATTATGACAACATAGTTGCTTTCAGATAAACAGAAATATAACAATAAGTTTAGCTTGCCCTTCATCTGGAGACCTGGTGCTAGCTTCCACAAATGAGGGAGACCATTCACCACTTGTTTTTCTGGGACACTTAGCATAATGGTCATCCATTTACCAGCAAATTTCATGATGTCATCTATCTTTATCACTGTGTAGTACTCCAGTGTGTAGATATACCATATTTTTGTCATCCACTAGACAGTTGAGGGGCATTTGGGTTGGTTCCAGCTCTTCTCTATTGTGAAGAAAGCTGCAGTAAACATGGATGTGCATGCATCTTTGTGGTAGGATGACGCTTGTGGGTATATACTCAGGAGTGGTCTCCTGTTGTAGGTCTGCCTAGATGAAACTAGCTATCTAGAACAGGGTGATGTTCAGTTCACCTCTGCCTACCTCTGCCTCCTGAGAGATCGAAGTAACATGAGGCCCTACCTTGCTCAGCCTTAGATATTCCCTGTACTATGTTTTGAAAACTCTACATCTTTTTATATTATATACATTATTTTTCTACACCCAGGAATCCAATAACTTTCTATTTTCTTTTTGTAAATATATATACTTTCTTTTATTTCATTTTTTAACAATAAGTAATAATTTATGAGTACAAGCATCCTTCATGTAAAACTAATATGCAAACAGTTGTGCCCAAACCCACACAGCCCAAGGGTCCCACCATCGAGCTGGGGGGGGGTTTGTATGTACAATCAAGTTGATCAAACAAATGTCCAGTCTATATTGCTATAGTTTCACCATTCACGCCAATCACAGCCCTTACATTCTACCATGCCCTCTCTTCTGCAAATTGTTCCCTAGGCTTAGAAAAGGGGCACAGGTGGGGGCTGGAGAGATGCCCTAGCGGTTAAGAGTCCTGACTGCTCTTACAGAAGACCCAGGTTCGATCCCCAGCACCCACATGGTGACTGAAAACTATCTTTAACTCCAGTTCCAGGGTAATCCGTAGCCCTGTTCTGAAATCCGCAGCAATGCACAACACGGGTGCACAAACCTACATGCCGACAGTACATTCATATACATACAAAATAAATAAATAAAAAAGAAAAGGGGCACAGGTGGATGAGAAGCTTTCTCTGGAGCTGTCGTTTTGGACTCTGGTCAGTTCAGGCTGTTTCATTTCATGGGCTGACAATTTGTCCAGGAATAACTTTTCAATCCTACTAATGAAGCACAAGCAATTAGATATATAGGTATTTAAACAGTACTAATTGTTATGGCAGGTTACTTTGTTATAGACACAGATGATTGGATGGTATGCTAATCCATGAATTACGTTTTTTCTGTAAAAGATGACAGTGTCTTACTGCGGCTTATAACATCTCCTAATGGCTAGAGGATGTAAGCTTTTGGTATCAGCCATGGGTTATTCCTCCAAGGAGAGAGCTAATAGCCAATTAGATTTGGGATATACAGACATATGGCTGCTACTGCTGCACAGAATTTCCAGGCAGGTGAGGTATAGCTTATGCTGACGGAGGAGTCTTGCTTAACTCAAGGAGACCTATATTTGCTTTATTGGTTTAGTGGCCTTTGGTAACACTCTCTGGTATTCCAGAGACCAACTGTACACTTGCAAGTGCAGTCTCAATACATCTTTCCCATGCTTACATCAGGTCTTCGACAGCAGGGCCTTACCACCTCTCTTCTTGCAGGTATCCTGGTTTACAGGCAAGAAACCTTTATCTTTTGGGGGTCTTGGATCCCCTGGCCAACATCTCCTTGGTAGAATAATCCATTGTTGATATTAGAGCTCTCCTGTATTAATATAATTTGCTTAAATGCACAGATTAAAGAGACTTTAGTATTATGTTTGGTTCTGAATAGAGAATAATCCTTTTCACAGTTCCTATGTCTATTAGTCAAGTAAAGCATGCAGTTTTACTGGTTTTATAAGAGATTACCTCCATATCAGTTGGCTCCAATTTACAGTTAGAAAAGTACCTTATCGCCATCATATTCCTCCTTTTCCTATGAAAAGGAGGTAAGAAAGTCTCTCATTAAAACTTTGTGGCACCTGGAAGGTAAGGTTCATTAGGACTCATTATAAACAGTTGTTACAAATAGGATCCAAAGAGAGGTTTGATGCCTGTAGCAGACTGAAGCTTTTCTTCCTTTCAATGTTCAGAAGGGCCAACCTCTCTGCTGGCACTTCCTGGTACATCCTACACAATGCAAAGCTGTATCTTTTCTTTCTCAGTCATTTTTTTGACAAAAAGGTTTAATATATATCTGTACCCCCACTTTTTATTTTAAGTTTTTATTTTTTGACCCATGAGTCTCAAAAAGGCAGTTGTAGTAAGTCCAAAAACACCACTGTGATGGTTAATCCTGTGTGTCAACTTGACTGGACTAAGGAACAAATAAGAGAAAAGGGATGTTTGGATTGGACCACCCAACCTGGATGGCCCACCCCAAATGTGGGTGTTACCTT
>VZQC01000216.1:4028879-4083594 GCA_009823505.1 Rhizomys pruinosus | reverse complement strand
GAGAAATCAATAAAAGCATAACTGCAGAAGTAGAAACCTAAATCAAAACCGCAGATGGATAATAAGGCAAAAGGAAGCAACACAAACCTATCAGTCATAACCTTAAATATTAATGGACTAAATTCCCCAATCAAAAGACATAGACTGGGAGACTGGATTAGGAAACAGAATCCATCGATATGCTGTCTACAAGAAACACATCTTACCTTCAAGGACAGGCACCACCTTAAAGTGAAAGGATGGAAAAAAATATTCCAAGCAAATGGTACCAAAAAGAAAGCAGGTGTTGCTATTTTAACATCAGACAAAATAGACTTCAAAGTAAAAGAAATCAGAAGAGAAAAAGAAGGGCATTACGTCTTTATCAGAGGAATAATTGACCATGATGATTTCATAATCATGAATATATATGCACCAAACTCTGGTGCACCAAACGTTATAAAGACAATTCTCCAGGATCACAAATCACACACTAACCCCAGTACACTCATAGTAGAGAACTTCAATACCCCACTGAGCCTTTTGGACAGGTCAACCAGACAAAGAATAAACAGAGAGACATCTGAACTGAATGATATGTTACACCAAATGGACCTCATAAACATCTACCAAATATTCCACCCTAATACCAGAGAATACACTTTCTACTCAGCACCCCAGGGAACATTCTCCAAAATCGACCACATACTGGGACACAGAAAAAACGTCCACAAATACAAAAAGATTGAAATAATTCATGCATTCTATCAGACCACAGTGCAATAAAGCTTAATATCAACACCAGGATAAACCCTGCCATATACAAGAACATGTGGATACTAAACAACACACTCCTGAATAATGAATGGGTCAAGGAAGAAATAATGAAAGAAAATCATTCCTGGAACTTAATGACAATGATAACACGACACAACAAAACTTATGGGACACTTTAAAAGCAGTCCTAAGAGGTAGATTTATAGCCCTGGGTGCCTACATTAGAAAAACAGAAAGAGCACAAGTGAATGATCTAACACTGCAGCTAAAAACACTTGAGAGACAACAACAGATGAACCCTAAACACAACAGACAGGAAGAAATAACAAAACTCAGAGCAGAAATCAATGAAACAGAAACAAAGAAAACAATACAAAAAAAAGTCAATGAATGCAACACACAGGGCTCGATCTTCTTCACCATTGATGAATGCATTCACCTTGTATACAATCAATTTCCAGATCTCTTTTCACCTTGAAAACTGAAACTGCATCTATTGTAAACAAACAATTTGTTCCTTATTCCTATATTTGGTGAGTTTATGGCAAATTGATCTTGAACAAAGTTTCCAAGAAAGCATAGTGGTTTCTTATGTGTCCAAAATAATCTTGGGAAAATGTGTAGTTATATGCAAAATAATGAAATCAAATCCCTATTTCAAAACATATACAAAATCAGTTTATAGTATATTAAACTTTAACTGTAAAATCTTTAAAAAAATTACACATACAGGGCTGGAGAGATGACTCAGCGGTTAAGAGTGCTGACTGCTCTTGCAGAGGACCAGGTTCAATTCCCACCACCCATATGGTGGCTAAGAACCATCTTTAAGCCTGGCGTGGTGGTGCATGCCTTTAATCTGAGCAGAGGCACGTGGATCGCTGTGAGTTCAAGGCTAGCCTGGTCTACAGAGTTCCAGGCCAGCTGGGGCTATAGGGATACCTGTCTCAAAAAACATAACAAAACAGTATCTGAACATGAGTACCTGTGTTTAGCTGAAGGCTACATAACAAGAAACACAGTCTTAGACAGGAGAAACCTTCCTTCAAGTCATTGGTCAGGGTAGTCCAAGAGACTTCCAAAATAACACAGGCTATTGCCACAGCCCTTGATTCCCTCCCAGAACTTGAAGGTAAGACCCTACTGCTGAAGACTGGAATACTTCCAACAAGAGGACTTGGGACAGTGGAGCTGGGGCTGACCTGAAGACTAACTGACCTGAAGACTAGCTCTCAGAGTTTGAGAGGATGATATGAAAGCTGCTCAGGGAGAGAATCAAGGGTCCAACCCCAGCTTTAAAGCCTGCCCTAGTTACTTTCTATTTCTGTGATAAAAACACAAAATTAACTTGAGGAGGAAAGGGTTTATCTTATATCTCCCAAGTATAAGATTGCCGAGGGAAGTCAGAACAGGAACCTGGAAGGAGGAGCTGAAGCTTAAACCATGGAGGAATGCTGCTTATTGGCTTGTGATCTGTCTGCTTTCTTATAAAACACAGGACCACCTGCTCAGGGTGACACCACCAACAGTGGGCTGGGCCCTCCCACATCACTCAACAATCAAGAAAATGCCTCATATACATGCCCACAGACCAAGCTAATGGAGGAAATTCCTCAACTGAGGCTTCCTCTCGCCAGCTCTACCAAGTTGACAAGTGAAGCTCTCCAGAACAAAGCCCAATAACCACAGCAATGACGAGCACAGCAAACTACATTGGTGCAGTAGTGGCACATTTATCTTGATGGTAACTAACACTTATCTAATTGGACTTAAAGCCCACTCAATGGGAGGGAACTCATGGATGGAGAGGTCATGGATCCGAGAGAAAAACCTGCATATGTTACATCCTTACACAAATATAATTTCTTGCTCTATGCTAAATATGGATCCTTATATCTACAGACAAGTATACCTGTCACCACTCATCAAAGAAACTTCTTTTTGCAACAGACGGAGACTATCACAGACTTCCCCAGCTGGTCACACAGATAATAAGTGTCTGTGAGATTGCTATCCCTAAGGGGCACATCCACAGTGGAACCTATACACCTAAGGCTCACAGAACACAGTGGGTACTAATGTACCTGTCAACTCTCACCAGCAAAGTGTCCTCATGCTCCCAAAGGCAGTGAACTCAGAAGGCCACAGCTGGTAAAAGTACAGAGAATAAGGGACTTCAGATTGGGTGTCCCTGGATAAGATTCCTATATTAAACCTCACCCACTGAGGGCTCACGAACCACTGAAGAAGGCGTGGAAAGGTTGTAAGATACAGGAGTGGTGCATGACTACAAGGAAACAGAGTCTTCCGGATTTCTGGGAACTTGCTCATATGAACTTACAGCAATGGTCTCAGCATGCACAAGACCCACGCAAACTCAATCAGACAAAAACCCAGTTCAGAACTGGGAAAGTGGATACCTGAGAAATTGTTGGCAGCTAATTAGCGCTGGATTAGGGAAAGTGTTTTCTTTAAGGGAGTGACACCTGATATGCTGAACAGGCTGTAGTGGATGAACTCACACTGAGGGACACCTGGGGACACACACTTAACTCAGTAGTCCTTAACTTAGATAATAGAATGTATGAAATCTGGTGGGTGGGTTATGCAGGAGGAGATGCAGTTATGCAAGGGTCTAAATATGATTAATATCTCTTGTATGAAAGGCACAAAACTTCAATAAATATATATAGTAAAGAAAAAAAGATTTAAATTGCAAAATTTTTGAAAAAAAACGTTTCATATATACCTGTATCCCCACTTTTTATATTAAGTTTTTATTTTTTGACCCATGAGTCTCAAAAAGGCAGTTGTAGTACACATACCTATAGGCAGGAATAAAGGCACAAATTTCATCAAATTCACTCAAGATGTTTTGAGTGACTGTATGTCATTAACTTGGGAAGCAAACTTAATTCCTTAAGTTAAATCATCCTACAGGTAAAAGAGAATGCAACAAGATGGTACTGTACAACAGAAAAAGTATAGAGAACATTTTTATATGCCAGTCCCAAAGTTATTGTTATACAGATTTTAAGTAAAACAAATGTGGACAACAAAAATTTATATTTCCAATTAACTCGGATGCTTTACATTTTTATCAAAACCTTTAAACCAATGTGGTTTAATATACACATATTTATTTTACTAAGTCATAAAACACCATGTAATCTGTAGACATAGACTGGGCAAAACTGGATACTTGTTGAATTCATGTCAATTAAATATACATTAATCAAATATAGACCTGTGTCCCTCTCCCAACCCTCCCACCCCTCCCGGTTCACCATTTCAGTCAGTTTTCAGATGCAATCTTTCTGTTGTTCTTTCAATATGCATCCCTCTCCACAAGAGATATTTACAACCGGATTATTGACGCTAGCATCCACAGATGAGGGATACCATTCGTCGTTTGTTTTTTGGGGACTGTGTTACTTCACTTAATATAATATCTTCTAGCTCCATCCATTTACCTGCAAAGTTCATGATGTTGTCTTTCTTTACTGCTGCATAGAACTCCATTGTGTACATGTACCATATTTTCTCTATCCATTGGTCAGTTGAGGGGCATTTGGGTTGGTTCCAGCTTTTTGCTATTGTGAACGGAGCTGCAATAAATATAGCTGTGCATATATTTCTGCACAGAAAGATGAGTCTTGTGGGTATACGCCCAGGAGTGGTATGACTGGGTCAAATGGCAAGCTCATTTTGAGTCTTGCAAGAGTTCTCCACACTGCTTTCCATAGTGGATGTACAAGTTTACATTCCCACCAACAATGGATGAGTGTCCCCCTTTCCCCACAACCTCTCCAGCACTTGGTATCATGTGTTTTCTTATCCTGGCCAGTCTTATCAGAGTGAGATGATATCTTAAAGTAGTCTTAATTTGCATTTCCCTAATTATTAGTGACACTGAACAAGTTTTAAGATGTTTCTCAGCCATCTCCAATTCCTCCTCTGTGAAGTCTCTATTCAGATCTTTGCTCCATCCTTTGAGCTGTTCATTTGTTTTCTTTCTTCTTTGTTTTTTGAGTAGAATTGGAAATCAATTCTTTTTCAGATGTATCTGCAGTTAAGGTTTGCTCCCACTCTGTGGGTTTTCTCTTCACTTCCTTGATTATTTTGATGTACAGAAGCTTTTGAGTTTAATGAGGTCCCATTTCTCAATTGTCAATCTTATTTCTTGTGCAGCTGCTGTCTGATTTAGGAAGTCTTTTCCTATGCCTATGTCTTGTAGTCTGCTGCCAACTTTTTCTTCTATTCCCTCCAGTTTTGGGTTTCACGTTGAGGTCTTTGATCCATCTGGAATTGACTTTTGTACAGGGCTAGAGGTAGGGATTTAATTTCATTCTTCTACAGTTGGTGATCCAGTTTTGCCAACACCACTTGCTGAAGATGGTTTCTTTCCTCCATTGTGTCTTCTTGGTCCCCTTGTCAAATATGAGGTGGCTGAAATTATATGTGCTCAGGTTTGGAACTTCAGTTTTGTTTCATTGATCAACTGGCTTGTTTTTGTGCCAGTACCAAGCTGTTTTTATGACTATAGCCCTGTAGTATAGTTTGAAGTCTGGTATAGAGATCCTCCCCCCTGTATTGCTCTTTTAGCTCAGGGTTACTTTGTCTATTCATGGTCTTTTGTTTTTCCATATGAAATTAAGGACTTTTTTCTAAGCCTGTGAAGATACTATTGGGGATTTTGATTGGTATTGCATTAAATCTGTACACGAGTTTGGGTAGAATGGACATTTTTAATATATTTATTTTCCCAATCCATGAGGATGGGAGGTTTGTCCATCTTCTGATGTCTTCTTCAAGTTCCTTCTTCAGGGGTGTAAAATTTTTATTGTAGAGATCCTTGGCATCTTTGGTTAGGTTTGTTCCTAGGTATTTTATTGTTTTTGAGGCTATTGTGAGAGGGAAGGTCTCCTTCAATTCCTTCTTCAGTTGCTTGTTGTTGGTGTAAAGAAAGGCTACTGATTTTTTAGATTTATTTTGAATCCTGCCACTTTACTGGAGCTCTTAATCATTTCTAGGTGTTTTCTAGTCGAGTTCTTACCATCCCTTAAGTAAATTATCAGATCATCAGTGAAAAGGGATTGCTTGACTTCCTCTTTTCCAATTAGAACTCCTTTAATATCCTTTTCTTGCCTTATTGCCCTAGCAAGGGTTTCAAGCACTATATTGAAAAGGAATGGTGACAGGGGGCAGCCTTGCCTAGTTCATACCTTTAAGGGGAATGCTTCTGTCATTTCCCTATTTAGGATGATATTGGCTGTGGGTTTCCTGTATATGGCTATGATTACATTGAGGAATCATCCCTTCAATCCAATTCCCTCTAGGACTTTAAACATGAAGGGATGCTGGATTTTGTCAAAGGGTTTTTCCACATCAATTGAGATGATTGTATGTTTTTTGTCTTTCGGTCCATTTGTATGTTTAATGATATTTATTGATTTTCGTATGTCGAACAATCCCTGCATCTCTGGTATGAATCCATTCTGGTCATGATGGATGATCTTCTTGATGTGGGTATGTATGCGATTTGCCAGTATCCTGTTTAGAATTTTTGCATCTGTGTTCATTAAGGAAATGGGTCTATAGTTCTCCTTTTTGGTTGTATCTTTGCTTGGTTTTGGTAATATCGTGATGCTGGCTTCATAGAAGGAATCTGGGAGAACTCCCTCCATTTGCATTCTTCTAAACAACTTGAGTAGTAATGGTTGTAAGTCTTTTTGAAATATTTTAAAGTATTCTGCTGTGATACCATCTGGGCCTGGGCATTTTTTGGTTGGGAGGCTTCTTATTACATCTCAATTTCTTCATATATTATTGGTCTATTTAAGCTGTGGTATACGCACTTTTTATATTAAGTTTTTATTTTGTGACCCATGAGTCTCAAAAAGGCAGTTGTAGTACAACATACCTATAGGCAGGAATAAAGGCACAAATTTCAATCAAATTCACTCAAGATGTTTTGAGTGACTGATGTCATTAACTTGGGAAGCAACGTAATTCCTTAAGTTAAATCAGCCTACAGGTAAAAGAGAATGCGAACAAGATGGTAAACTGGTACAACAGAAAAAGTATAGAGAACATTTTTATATGCCATCCCAAAGTTATTGGTTATACAGAATTTTAAGTAAACAAATGTGGACAACAAAATTTATATTTCCAATTTTTTTTTAACGCGGATGCATTACCTGTTTTAATCAAAACCTTTAAACCAATGTGGTTTAATAATACACATATTTTGTTACTAAGTCCTAAAACACCATGTAATCTGTAAGACAGTAGTCTGGGCAAACTGGATACTTGTTGAATTCATGTCAATTAAATATACATTACTCAAATATAGACCTGTGTCCCTCTCCCAACGGGCCTCCAAGGCCACCCTCCACCCGACGTTCACCCATTTGCAGTCATTTTCAGATGCAATCTTTCTGTGTTGTTTTTTTTATATGCATCCCGCTCCAAACACTGCAGCTAAAAACACTTGAGAGACAACAACAGATGAACCCTAAACACAACAGACAGGAAGAAATAACAAAACTCAGAGCAGAAATCAATGAAACAGAAACAAAGAAAACAATACAAAAAAAATTCAATGAATGCAACACACAGGGCTCGATCTTCTTCACCATTGATGAATGCATTCACCTTGTATACAATCAATTTCCAGATCTCTTTTCACCTTGAAAACTGAAACTGCATCTATTGTAAACAAACAATTTGTTCCTTATTCCTATATTTGGTGAGTTTATGGCAAATTGATCTTGAACAAAGTTTCCAAGAAAGCATAGTGGTTTCTTATGTGTCCAAAATAATCTTGGGAAAATGTGTAGTTATATGCAAAATAATGAAATCAAATCCCTATTTCAAAACATATACAAAATCAGTTTATAGTATATTAAACTTTAACTGTAAAATCTTTAAAAAAATTACACATACAGGGCTGGAGAGATGACTCAGCGGTTAAGAGTGCTGACTGCTCTTGCAGAGGACCAGGTTCAATTCCCACCACCCATATGGTGGCTAAGAACCATCTTTAAGCCTGGCGTGGTGGTGCATGCCTTTAATCTGAGCAGAGGCACGTGGATCGCTGTGAGTTCAAGGCTAGCCTGGTCTACAGAGTTCCAGGCCAGCTGGGGCTATAGGGATACCTGTCTCAAAAAACATAACAAAACAGTATCTGAACATGAGTACCTGTGTTTAGCTGAAGGCTACATAACAAGAAACACAGTCTTAGACAGGAGAAACCTTCCTTCAAGTCATTGGTCAGGGTAGTCCAAGAGACTTCCAAAATAACACAGGCTATTGCCACAGCCCTTGATTCCCTCCCAGAACTTGAAGGTAAGACCCTACTGCTGAAGACTGGAATACTTCCAACAAGAGGACTTGGGACAGTGGAGCTGGGGCTGACCTGAAGACTAACTGACCTGAAGACTAGCTCTCAGAGTTTGAGAGGATGATATGAAAGCTGCTCAGGGAGAGAATCAAGGGTCCAACCCCAGCTTTAAAGCCTGCCCTAGTTACTTTCTATTTCTGTGATAAAAACACAAAATTAACTTGAGGAGGAAAGGGTTTATCTTATATCTCCCAAGTATAAGATTGCCGAGGGAAGTCAGAACAGGAACCTGGAAGGAGGAGCTGAAGCTTAAACCATGGAGGAATGCTGCTTATTGGCTTGTGATCTGTCTGCTTTCTTATAAAACACAGGACCACCTGCTCAGGGTGACACCACCAACAGTGGGCTGGGCCCTCCCACATCACTCAACAATCAAGAAAATGCCTCATATACATGCCCACAGACCAAGCTAATGGAGGAAATTCCTCAACTGAGGCTTCCTCTCGCCAGCTCTACCAAGTTGACAAGTGAAGCTCTCCAGAACAAAGCCCAATAACCACAGCAATGACGAGCACAGCAAACTACATTGGTGCAGTAGTGGCACATTTATCTTGATGGTAACTAACACTTATCTAATTGGACTTAAAGCCCACTCAATGGGAGGGAACTCATGGATGGAGAGGTCATGGATCCGAGAGAAAAACCTGCATATGTTACATCCTTACACAAATATAATTTCTTGCTCTATGCTAAATATGGATCCTTATATCTACAGACAAGTATACCTGTCACCACTCATCAAAGAAACTTCTTTTTGCAACAGACGGAGACTATCACAGACTTCCCCAGCTGGTCACACAGATAATAAGTGTCTGTGAGATTGCTATCCCTAAGGGGCACATCCACAGTGGAACCTATACACCTAAGGCTCACAGAACACAGTGGGTACTAATGTACCTGTCAACTCTCACCAGCAAAGTGTCCTCATGCTCCCAAAGGCAGTGAACTCAGAAGGCCACAGCTGGTAAAAGTACAGAGAATAAGGGACTTCAGATTGGGTGTCCCTGGATAAGATTCCTATATTAAACCTCACCCACTGAGGGCTCACGAACCACTGAAGAAGGCGTGGAAAGGTTGTAAGATACAGGAGTGGTGCATGACTACAAGGAAACAGAGTCTTCCGGATTTCTGGGAACTTGCTCATATGAACTTACAGCAATGGTCTCAGCATGCACAAGACCCACGCAAACTCAATCAGACAAAAACCCAGTTCAGAACTGGGAAAGTGGATACCTGAGAAATTGTTGGCAGCTAATTAGCGCTGGATTAGGGAAAGTGTTTTCTTTAAGGGAGTGACACCTGATATGCTGAACAGGCTGTAGTGGATGAACTCACACTGAGGGACACCTGGGGACACACACTTAACTCAGTAGTCCTTAACTTAGATAATAGAATGTATGAAATCTGGTGGGTGGGTTATGCAGGAGGAGATGCAGTTATGCAAGGGTCTAAATATGATTAATATCTCTTGTATGAAAGGCACAAAACTTCAATAAATATATATAGTAAAGAAAAAAAGATTTAAATTGCAAAATTTTTGAAAAAAAACGTTTCATATATACCTGTATCCCCACTTTTTATATTAAGTTTTTATTTTTTGACCCATGAGTCTCAAAAAGGCAGTTGTAGTACACATACCTATAGGCAGGAATAAAGGCACAAATTTCATCAAATTCACTCAAGATGTTTTGAGTGACTGTATGTCATTAACTTGGGAAGCAAACTTAATTCCTTAAGTTAAATCATCCTACAGGTAAAAGAGAATGCAACAAGATGGTACTGTACAACAGAAAAAGTATAGAGAACATTTTTATATGCCAGTCCCAAAGTTATTGTTATACAGATTTTAAGTAAAACAAATGTGGACAACAAAAATTTATATTTCCAATTAACTCGGATGCTTTACATTTTTATCAAAACCTTTAAACCAATGTGGTTTAATATACACATATTTATTTTACTAAGTCATAAAACACCATGTAATCTGTAGACATAGACTGGGCAAAACTGGATACTTGTTGAATTCATGTCAATTAAATATACATTAATCAAATATAGACCTGTGTCCCTCTCCCAACCCTCCCACCCCTCCCGGTTCACCATTTCAGTCAGTTTTCAGATGCAATCTTTCTGTTGTTCTTTCAATATGCATCCCTCTCCACAAGAGATATTTACAACCGGATTATTGACGCTAGCATCCACAGATGAGGGATACCATTCGTCGTTTGTTTTTTGGGGACTGTGTTACTTCACTTAATATAATATCTTCTAGCTCCATCCATTTACCTGCAAAGTTCATGATGTTGTCTTTCTTTACTGCTGCATAGAACTCCATTGTGTACATGTACCATATTTTCGCTATCCTGGTCAGTTTAGAGGGGGCAATTTTTGGGTTGGTTCCACCAGCCTTTTCTATTGTGAACGGAGCTGCAAAAAATCTAGCTGTGCAATATATTCTGCACAGAAGGATGAGTCTTGTGGGTATACGCCAGAGTGGTAGGACTGGGTCAAATGGCAAGGCCACTTTGAGGCTTGCAAGGTTTTCTCCACACTGCTTTCCTGTGGCTGTACAAGTTTTAACATTCCCACCAACAATGGATGAGTGTCCCCCCTTTCCCCCAAACCTCTCCAGCACTTGGTATCATGTGTGGTCTTGATCCTGGCCATCTTATCAGAGTGAGATGATTCTTAAAGTGTTTTTTTTTTAAAAAAAAAAAAAAAAAAAAAAAAAAATTTTTTAAGATGTTTCTCAAGCAGCCATCCTCCAAGTTCCTCTCTGTGAAGTCTCTATCAGATCTTTGCTCCATCCGTTGAGCTGGTTTCATTTGTTTTCTTTCTTCGTTGTTTTTTGAGTAGAAATTGGAAATCAATTCTTTTTCAGATGTATCTGCTGTGAATGTTTGCTCCCACTCTGTGGGTTTTCCTCTTCTCCTCGCTTTGATTATTTGATGTACAGAGCTTTGAGTTTAATGAGGTCCCTTTCTCATTGGTCAAATCTTAGTTCTTGTGCAGCTGCCGTCTGGTTTAGGAAGTCTTTCCTATGCCTATGTTCTTGTAGTCCTGCTGCCAACTTTTTCTTCTATTCCCTCCAGTTTTGGGTTTCACGTTGAGGTCTTTGAATTCCATCTGGAATGTGACTGGTTGTACAAGGTCTAAGGTAGGGATTTAAATTTATTCTTCTACAGTTTGGTGAGCCAGTTTTGCCACACCACTTGCTGAAGATGGGTTTCTTTTCCGGTTTCTTCCTCCATTGTGTCTTCTTAGGTCCCCTTGTCAAATAGGAAATGGCTGAAATTTTATGATGTGTCAGGGTTTGGACTTCATTTTGTTTCATTGAGCAATGGCTTGTTTTGGAGCAAGTACCAAAGGGCCCCTGTTTTATGACTATAGCCCTGTAGTATAGTTTGAAGTCTGTATAAAAATCCCCCCCCTGTTATTGGTGCTTCTTTTGCTCAGGGGTTCTTTGTCTTATTCATGGTCTTTGGTTTTTCCATATGAAATTAAGGACGTTTTTTCTAAGCCTGTGAAGATACTAATTGGGGATTTGATTGGTATTGCATTAAATGTGTACACGAGTTTGGGTAATGACATTTATTTTAATATATTTTTTTCCAATCCATGAGAGGGGAGGTTTGTCCATTTCTGATGTCTTCCTCAAGGTCCTTCTTCAGGGGTGTAAAAATTTTTTTAGAGATCTTTGGTTTCTTGGGTTAGGTTTGTTCCGAGGTATTTTATATGTTTTTGAGGATATGTGAGAGGGAAGGTCTCCTTCAATTCCTTCGTTCTATTCAGTTTGCTTGTTGTTGGTGTAAGAAAGGCTACTACTGATTTTTTTAATTTATTTTGAATCCTGCCACTTACGGGAGCTCTTAATCATTTCTAGGGTTTTCTAGGCGAGTTCTTACCATCCTTTAAGTAAATTATCAGAATCATCAAGTGAAAAGGGATAGGTTGACTGCCTCTTTTTCCAATTAGAACTCCTTTAATTTTATTTTATTTCCTTTCCTTGCCTTATGGCCCTAGCAAGGGTTTCAAGCACTAGATTGAAAAAGGAATGGTGACAGGGGGGGCCCCGCCAGACTTGCCTAGTTCTACCTTTAAGAAGGGAATGCTTCGGTCATTTTCCATTTAGGATGATATTGGCTGTGGGGTTTCCTGTATATGGCTATGATTACACTGGAAATCATCCTTTCAGTCCTATTCCCGCTAGGACTTTAAACATGAAGGATGCTGGATTTTTTTTTTTTTTTTTTTCCACATAAATTGAGATGATGGGTATGTTTTTTTTGGTCTTTCAGTCCTTTTATGTGTTATGATATTTATTGATTTTCGTATGTCGAACAATCCCTGCCTTTGGAATGAAGCCATCTCTGGGTCATGATGGATGATCTTCCTTGATGTGAGTCTGTATGGGGGGATGTGTATGGGACGATTTGCCCAGTATCCTGTTTAGAAGATTTTGCATCTGTGTTCATTAAGGATGGGTCTATAGTTCTCCGTTTTGGTTGGATCTGTATCTTGCGCTTGTTTTATTGTAATAGAGTGATGCTGCTTCACAGAAGGCAATCATGGGAGAACTCCCGTCCATTGTTCTTCTAAAACAACGTGAGTAGAATGGCGGTGAATTAAGTCTTTTTGAAATATTATTTAAAGTAGTTCTGCTGTGATACCTTGGGCCTGGGCTTGCTTGGGGCATTTTTTTTTTGGTTGGGAGGCTAACTATTACATCTCAAGTTCTTCATTAGTATTATATGGTCTATTTAGCTGTGTCTGTTCTTGGTTGAAGTTTTGGTGTTTCCCAGGATTTCAGATTTCAATCCATTTCTTGCTTCAGGTTGTCAAACTAGTAAATAGGTTTTTTGAAGTATTTCCATATGATTGTCTGGATCTTTTCATTTCTGTTGTGATATCTCCCCTTTCATCAAAGATTCTTTGATGTGGAAGTTGTTCCTTCCCTTCCTTCTTTCTTTTGGTTAACTCGGTTAGATCTGTCTATCTTGTTTATTCTCTCACAAGAACCAACTTTTGGATTCATGGACGTTTTTGTATGGTTTTTTCTTTGTTCTATTTCATTGAATCTCTTCTCTGATTTTTGATATGTCTTCTGTTTCTGCCGCATTTAAGAGGTTCCATTTGTTGTTGTCTCTCAAGTGTTTTCAGCTGAGTGTTAGATGCATTCACTGTGTTCTTTCTTTTTTTTTTTAATATAAAATATAAAGTGAAGAACTGGAGCAAACTTATGGTCCCAGTGTTAAGGGACTCTTGGATGCCAACCCAGAATACTTTACCCGCAAAAATGTTGATATAGATTGAAGGAGAGAGAAAAAATCTTCCAATCGTATAACATTATAACAAGATGAAGAAATAATGTCCAGAAAACCAACCTTTCTGAAAATACTCTTGAAGCAATTCAAAGGGCACAGGAGAGAGCCTAAACTATCCTCAAGCACTATGAAAAGAACAACTAATAAAAAATAACCATAGGAGTATAAATCAGAGAACTAAATGTCCAAATGGATAATAAGGTGAAAAGAAGCAGCATCTCTCACTTAATAATCTTAAATATTAAGGGACTATGCTCTCAAACAAAAGACATAGACTGGGAGAATGGATTAGAAACAAAATCACTATATGCTGTCTACAAGAAACACATCTCAATTTCAAGGATAGGCACCAACTTAAGGTGGAGGGATCGTAGAAGAATTATTCCAAGCAATGGCAACAAAGAAAGCAGGTGTTGCTATTCTAATATCAGACAAACAGACTTCGAAGCAAATAAATCAAAGAGACATGAGAAGGCCATTACAATCCATTACATCTTTATTAAAGAAGAACAATTGGCGATGAAGATCTCACACAATCATAAATATATATGCACCAACGGTGGTGCACCAACATTATAAGAAAATTCTTCAAGATCTCAAGACCAGACTTAACCACAGCACATCTAAAAAGTAGGGGATTTCAATCCCCCACTAAGTCCTTTAGACGGATCAACAATTAGGAGTATAAAGTCAACGGATAAAGTAAATACAGAAGAACAATCTGAAAAAAAAAAAAAAAAAAAAAAAAAAAAAAAAAAAAAAAAAAAAAAAAAAAAAAAAAAAAAAGAGAACATGAACTGAAGATACAATACACCAAATGGACCTCACACAATCTAGTTTACTTGATTCCACCCAAATACCAAGAATGACAATTTCTACTCAGCACCCTATGAATATTCTCCAAAAATAGAGCATATCTGTGACACGAAAACCCTCACACAAATCAAAAAGATTGAAATACTCTGCATGCCATTCTATCAGATCACAATGCATTAAAACGCATATCAACACCAGGATAAACCCTACAACCTACATGAACACATGGAGACTAAACAACACTCTCCTGAAGAATGAATGGATCAAGGAAGACATAAAGAAAGAAATAAAAGCATTTCTGGGACTGAATTACAATGATAATACAACACAACAAAACCTATGGGACACTTTGAAAGCAGTTCTAAGAGGGAAGTTTATAGCTCTAAGTGCCTACATTAATAAAACAGAAAGAACTTTCTATTTTCATGTAGTGTTTATTTTGTTCTTTATCCTTTCCTTTTATTATTATCTAATCCTTTAAAATATATCAGATTTCTTTAGCTTGCTCCAATACTTGAGAATACAACCCAGTACAATTTCTCTTCAATTACAGTGACAGACTTAGTCTTTACTCTTGAATTTTCATCATTCAAGCAACTGATGAATTATTTTGAGAGACATAATTGCTTTGAGAAATTTTCTCTTTATATTTCTTAATTGTTTCTATGTCTATAAAATAACAAACTCAGGGTAAGAATTTTAAATTTATCCAAAAAATTCATAGAATATATTTCATTACATTCAGCAGTCCTCTCCCATATGTAACTCTACTACCCACTCCTGACTTCATATCCTTTTAATAATGTTTCACTTTTTAAAGAGTATCAAGTATAATCTGTGTTCCTCAAATGCTTTTGAATGTAGGTCTATCTCTTGGAATTTGCTCAACTACAAGACAACCCACCACTAAACAAAAATAGATTGTCAGCTAGGGTGGGTGATGCTTGGACACCTCCCTTATTGATATTGGACGTTTAGCACAAATTTTAGGCATGCTGCTACAAGCACTATTGGCTCATTTGTGCAAATGTCCAGTGTATTCATCACTGTGGCTCTTAAAATTTTCCCATCCACACTTCACCAATGACCTCTGAGCTTGGAGAGCTGAGGGTGTGGTATAGGTGCCCCATTTAGGATGAAGCAATCCATACATTTTTATTTTATCTATATTGAATAGCTGTGGGTCTCTTTGTTAATCATCATCTGTTACAAGAAGAAATTTCTCTGGTGAAATTGAGAGATACACCAATCTATGAGTATTACAGTAAGTCTGCTGGAGTGAGTTTAGTACCATGTCTATTCAGTATAATCATTCTAGTAGCTTCTATCCTACTGTCTATGAAAGCCACATGTTTTTTATACTAATAATAGTGTAATTTTGCAATTCCATCTTGTGAATTGAGCCTTAAATCCAATTAGACATTGGTTGGTTACTCCCATATTATTCATGATACTGTTACACCAGAGAGCATATCTGGTCAGGTTAATCATTATTGTAGCTCACAGGGATTACACCTGGATAAGGTTGATGTTTTCCTCTCTCTTCAAAGAGCATGCACAATGCCTTCTAGTACTATGGAAGCTAGAGGACTTTTGAAGAAGTCATTAATAAGTCAGTAAAATGACTTAGGGAAGTGTCTTAAAATGTATACATATACAGTACAAAAAAGTTTACATATAGTTACACTGTAATGAGAGCTCCTATCTGACAACACTAGGAGGAAAATAAAAGGCACAGGGCAAAGAATGGGCTAATTATTTGGGATTTGCTGACCAGTGAAAGTCCATCTTCCCTCAAACAATATTGGCTATTGTCATTGCTCTTGGTTATCTTACAGAACTTGATGGTAAAACCCTATTGCTGAATATAACACGCATTCAAGTCAGAGAACAAATGAGCAGAACTTAAGCTGGAACTGACCTAGAAGCTTCACCTCTACCTTTATGTTTTTGATAGGGTAGTAAATATAATCCCTCCAAATCATCAATTTTATACAGTGATATACTTGCAGATTTTTATTTATTTTAATTTTAATTGAATTTTTATTTCTATACCATAAATTTGTTATTAGTAACCCCTCCCTGATCCTCATATACCTCTCCCTAATTTAATGTATTCAATTATATATAATTTTTCTCTGTTCTCTGTTCTCTTGTTCTCTGCACATTGGCTAGTTGAAGATTTCTATGTTAATTACCACCTGCTGCATAAGAAAACTCTCTTGTGAGAGTTGAAAGATTCATTCATCATATGTGTAGAGACCGTACTGAAAATTGTCACAGCTAATTGTCACACTGCAAACTATTCTCTTGATTTTCACCAGTTGTGAAACTCTGCAGGAAGCTTTCTTTTTATGCAGAACAGAGACCATGCAGCCCTACTAAAGGAGATGGGGACACAGTGTCTGCTTTGTGGGGGGCTGACCCCTCAGTGCAGAGGCCAGCTGGCTACTTCCTATAGCCCGGCCTGGATGATGCTTTCAACCCAGGCCTTTAGTCTCGACCCACGAGACACATTTCCACTCTTGGCCATGGCTTCTCACCTGCCCAGAGCCTGGACAGGAATTTCAGGCTGATGGCTGATCACCTCCCTTCAGCCCATACCCACTCACAACATCAGCTACCCAGATTGGTGATCCGCAAAGGAATCTCTTTCCAGCCCACTGGCCACTCGAATGAAAAACAGGCCTACCTTAGCTTGTATGAGTGCAATAATTAATTAAATAACGTCCGGGGAATTCTGTAATGATGTTACTATGAAATTCAAGTTTATTCCTTGCTACAGCCTACTTTTATAAAATAAATGATGTCAGTTCCCAGAGCCAATCATAGGTCCCCCAGTTGCTGCCACTGCACATGGTTGCCCCACCTAGCATGATGCACCTAGGCCATGCTTCTTGCTCCTCCTTGGGGTGGGGCCCTACCCTCAGGCACACAGTGCCCTGAGGCATGCTATTTGGAAAGCTAGCCCACAGTTCAAGCTGGATATCCCTACAAAACTATGTTAGTTTCCATTTGTTCCAAAAAAAAGTTTCTTTGATGATTGGTGAGAGGTACACTTGTCTGTAAATATAAGGAGGGATATTTATAATACAGCAAGAAATGAAATTTGAGGAATGCCACAAAAGTGGGTTTTCTTTAGGATCTATGACTCTCTAGCCATGAGTATTTCATTATGTTTATAGTATCACCACGCATAAGTTCCCTCCAATTGGTCTGGCCTTAATTCCAATTAGACAGCTGTTGGATATCCACACTATTGAAGTGTCATTACTATCCCAATAGTAATATTTTGCTGGATGAGTTACTGTCCTTCTTTAGGCTTTAGAGCTGGTGTGACCATTGATTAGTTTTCTCTCTTGTCAGCTTACCTAGTATTATTCTCTGATAATATGAGAGTTAGTTTCCAAAGAGGAGGCTTCCAGATCTCTTCCAGCTTGATTGCACCAAGTCCTTAGTGTGAAGGGTGGCCTGCCTTTAGGAGTAGGATCTTACATTCAAATTCTGGAAAGCAATCAAGGCCTGTGGCAATAGCCTGTGGTATTTTGGGAGTCTATAGTGGCCAACAACTAAAAGAGACATTTCTCCTATAAGACACTAAAATTTTTGTTATATAGCCTTCAGCTGTACAAATGTGATCTCTCTCTCTCTCTCTCTCTCTCTCTCTCTCTCTCTCTCTCTCTCTCATACACACATAGTATTTTAGTAGGATTTTAAATTAATATATTTCTCTCCGTGTTTTCACAATATCAAAGCATTATGTATGTCACTTCTCCCTTCCTCTGTTTAATTATCTCCATTCTCTCCCAAATTCTCCCTTGAAAGTAACTATCTCCTACTATTCCCCTCTCTCAGGCTCCTTCTTTTTCTTAATGCCCATGGTTTACTTCCATTTTCTTGACTCCTGAAGTTGCTTCAGGATATATACTCACCTCTACAGATTTGAAGCCAAGATTCACAAATAACAGGGAACATAAATTGCTTGTTTTTCTGAATCTACATTATTTTACTTAGAATAACAGTTTCCAGTTCATTGCATTTTTTTCTGTAAATTTCATGGTTTTATTTTTCTTTACCACAAAGCAGAACTCCTTTATTTCAATGTACCACATTTTCATTGTTCATTCATCAGGTGAAGGATATTTAGCTTATTTCCATTTTTCAACTATTGTGAAAAGAGCAGCAAGAAAGTTGTGTGATCAAGTATCTCTGTAGTAAGATAGGCACTTTGTACATAGCCCAAGAAACAATATAACTGTATCATGTGGTATGCTTTTTTTTTTTTTACTTTTTAAACAGTTCTTCATAATGTTTTCCATATTGGTGGCAGTGATTTGCAGTCCCAACAATGGTAGATGAAGGTTCCCTTTTTCATGCACCCACCCTAGTATTTAGAAACATTTATTCTCTTGATCTTAACTATAATGTCAGAAGGTTAAGTAAAATGTTAAAGTGTCTTTGATTTACATTTCTCTAATTACTACGGATCAGTAGTCTATCAACATACAAATAACAAGCACTTCCATTTGCAGTAGCCTCAAAAATAAAATTAAAATATAAATAAAATAAAATAGGAAGGGATAAACTTAACAGAAGACATTAAATACCCCTTTAATGGAAACTTTAAATCTTTGAATAAAGTGATTGAGGAAGATACAAGTAGATTGTAGAAGGAAATAACTCCCATACTTATGGACATATTTAATTATATTTCATACAATATGAAGGAAGCTTTCTCTGTCATTATATATTCACATATTTTTAAAAATATTGTCCTATTTTCCTCTTAGGCATCCAGTATATTGTTAAACACAAGTGATGAGAATAGACAATTTTTATGTATCCTAGGAAAAGTGTTGTTTTTTTTTTCCCCAGGTTATGACTATCACAATCTCATCACAAAAAGTGAACCAAACAACTGCTTCAATTCACTGTGTAAATACATTATGGATAATACACTTTAAAATAATCCAATTACACCTACCAATCAAAAGAGGGATGAGTGATGTGAATATATGATATATTAAGATTAAGATTAATCCCTGTAGACAGAAGGCCCAGAAGTCTGTCTTATCTTGTGGACAGTCTGCTTATATCCAAAGGAGTACAGTTTTACTTCAGGAAATATTGCTTGCTTAACAGTCTGCATCTAGTTGACTTTTTCTTCAGGATGGTGCAAACATCAACAGATCCCCATTAACAGTAGGATTACTGTCATAAAGAGACACCTACTTTACTTTCTTAAAGTTCAGATGTCACAAGTGCAAGGTGTCATCTCTGCTGGTTCATTCTGAGGACCCTGCAAGAAAGATCCTCCTGGCTCTTCTCTCAGGTCTGTGGAAGCTTGTTCTCCTCCTATTCACATAAAACCTCTCTTTGCATGCATAATTGCATCCAGCTTCCTTCATCTTGTGAGATCATCAGCTATCCTGGTAGATCAGAATCTCTCTAAATGTACTCAATTTAATTTATTGGCTTCTGTTTGTGTAAATAGTATCACATTTGGGTTCTGGGAATTACCACTTCAACATCTATTTTGGAGTATTGACCCAAGTAATAGCATTTATAAAGTTTATGAGAACATGTCAAGGAACACATGCTGAGTTTTGTAAAATGCATTTCTAGTGTCTGTTACCTCTCCAACAATTTTCTCCTGTATTTTGTCATAAGCTGGGCTCACTAAATAATTTTTTTAATATTTATCAAAAGCTCTTTGTTAACTGTTTATCAGGTACCTTCAATATTGTCATGGATAATGTCAAGGACCATTAACCCTTAGTTTTCTTTCATTGATATGTTTGCCTGGTTTTGGCATAAGGGTAATTATTAATAAAGACTGTATAAATGAGTTTTGAAGTCTTTACAGAACTGCCTTCTTTCTTGTATGTCTGATAGGTTATTTCATTAGCACATTCTTGTCTTAGTGCTTTCAGTGAAGTAGTTTAAATATAACTCAAAGTCATTAATCCACAATGAAACTGCAGCTCATTTTCACATTCTTTAAATGAGTGTGGTGGTTTTACTGTGTCTGAAAAATGGAAATCTAAGTCAGCAGATGCTGTATAACAAAAGGAAAGACTGACACCCTGCAATATTTAAATATTCATATCTGCAGACTAACAGCTTCTCTTTAATTTTAAGAGGAGTTATTTGCATTAATTGTGAATTTTGCTAGTTTCTTCCCTGAGTCAGATTTTAGTTACTTTTAAATATACTAGTTCTTTAATTTCCATTTCTCTGACAAATATATAGTCAAAGAAAAGTAAAGAGTTGCTGCACCAAGGCCAGCCTGATCTACATAGTGAGTTTCAGGCAACCTGGAGCTGTAGAGAGATCTTGTCTTAAAAATAAAACAAACAAAAAATTATAATTCTATTGGTCATTTTGTGAGAATAAAAGATCACAGTCTCAAACATGTTTACAAAAAGGAAGTGAGTATAAAGTAACAAAGACAAAGGATACAGTTTTTAAAAAGGAAAGTCTGTCTCTTCAGGGGACTATAATATAAAAAAAAAAAAAAACAAAAAAAAAAACAACCTTTTGTATTCCTGCCAAATTCACAGGTAAAACCTAGTGCTGTATGTCCCAATGTGTGTTGGTTATTCCTCACAAGGAAACTGATTTCTAAGGAGAGGGGTAATGTCTCAAAAAGGAAGTTCTCTATCCCTCCCTCCCTCACTCTTCCCTCTGTCCCTTCCTCTCCTTCCATTCCCCTTTTTCTGTACCTTCATGTCCCTCCCCATCTCTCTGTCTCTCTCTGTCTCTCTCTCTCTCTCTCTCTCTCTCTCTCTCTCTCTCTCCTCAACCACTGTCCATTTACCTTTTGTGACATAACAAATAAAAGGCCATGGCCAAATAAAAAGACTGTGCTCTTCAGAAATCAGCACATTGATCCTGAACTTGTTTCTAGAGCTATGAGGATGAAACTTTCTTCTGTAAGCCTGCCAGTACTTGGAATCTTGTTGCAGCATTATGCACTAAGATGAGGTTTGAAATTATTTTGAACCAAAGGTTAAAGAAAGGCTGGTGGGAAAGTGGTTGAACTATTTTGGCCTCTTTTTTATCCTGTCTTGTGCCAATTCTCATACACTGAAGAATACTAAAGGGGAATCTGAACACTTAAGGACTTTTGTCCCATCTCAAGCTGAGGTAGTGCAAAGACCTGCTTAAAGTCAGTAATAAAACTGCGTTGTGCTGATCAGTGTGCATGCAGATACAGAAGGCCTGCAAGAAAGTTGGTTCCAAGCTGAGGGCATGAGAGAAACACCTAGTTCAGATTTTCTTTGGTTCATTATTAATTGTTTTGTTAATTGTTGTTAATGTAACATATATAAGATCATATCCCTTCTTCTAGAAAATATAAACATGGCAATATACCGTTTAGCACAAAAGCAGTTTAATCAGTTTATAGATTTACTTCCTAAAGACTCAGAAAATTAGGGTAAAATAATTTAGTTCCCAAAGTAAAATTTCCTTTCACTGTGAGAACTATACTTTCATTTAATTTACTAAGTTGTATTTAAGTTACTTATTAGGGTAATATATATTTTAATGTCAATGCTAACAAGAAATATCAGATAATATTCATTTTATGTATTTATTTTATATGTATGAATGTATTGCCTGTATGTATGTAAGAGCACAAGTGATGTGCAATCCCATTAGAGGTCAGAAGAGGAGTAAGATCCCCCAAAATGGAGGTACAGATAGTTGGTAGCATCCATGTGGGTACTGGTATTCCAACCCACATCATCTATAAGAGCAGGAAGTGTTCTTAAACACTGAGCCATCTCTGAAGCCCCAGTTGGTATCTTAAATGAAACTCAATAGACTAATAATGCTAGTTAAAGTTTACCTAAATATGAAAAGCTAGTAATATATTTTTATACCACTTTTAGCTAGATTTGATATTGTGAATCCAAAATTGAATTTTAAAGATTAAATTATTAAGAACAATAACCATTTGAATATATATAAACATTGTCAATATTTGTGTCTTTAATGTAATATGAAATAAAATTAAATGTTATATTCTGATATTAGTAAATTTTCTTTAACTAATTGAATATAATGTATATGTCCCATAGATCTTTAGAAACCACATATTTTTCAAAGATTATATGTAATTTCTGTTGAATTTTCCATTTTCAAACAATATTATTTTAAAAAGAAATTTACACTGAGCTAAAATTCTCTGTGGAAACTAATACATCATCATACAGGCTATATGATCATTTTGTCAAACTGCATTCTAAATAGTTCTAAATATATGATATATAGATATTTAAAAATCTATATATCATAGAGTTTTATTTCTGTCCTTAATATTGGTCAGAGAAGTTTCTAGTGAATACAGACTCAGTACTGTTTAAATGTTTACAATTCCCATAGTTTCATAAAAATAGAGGAAAATAATTTAGTTCCAAATTAAAATTTCCTTTAAGTGGCTAACTGTATTTTCATTTTATTTACTGAGTGAAATTTATATTAGGGTAATATATATTTCATAGTTGATGTTAATGAGAAAAGTCAGATAGAATTCATTTTACTTATTTATTTATTTATTTATTTATTTATTTTTTACTTATTTATTTATGTGTATGGGTGTATTGCCTGACTGTGTGTAAGGGCACACGTGTTGTGCATGCCCAGCAATGATTAGTTGCATTAATCTGTAACTATAAGTGCTTACCTATAGATGAAACATCCATATCAGCACCCTCTTTCCCTCTAAGTCTCAAAAAACATCAAAGAAAATTTTCATCATTTTTAATTATTTAAATTTCTTGTTTAAGCAAAGTATTTGATACTCCTCTCTTCACATATAATTTTAAATTACTGAATTTATTTTTCTTTTGTTTCTATTTGTTCATGAGAATTTCATGCATGTACACAAGTAAATAAGATCAAATTCACTCCCTAGAGAGAACCTTAAATTCCCTCAAATTTCTCCTTATAGGTCCCCTTTCCAATGTCAGTCATAAGATAATATTAATTGGTTTTAATAATAAAACCATATTTGTTATCTTAACTTATGTTTAATGTATAGGAATACTATTTTAACTTCTGCAAACTAATCCTGTTAATATTTATTTATTTATTTATTTATTTTTTGTCTTTTTTTTGAGACAGGGTCTCCCTGTAGCCCCGCTGTCCTGGAACTCACTCTGTAGACCAGGCTGGCCTTGAACTCACAAAGATCCGCCTGCCTCTGCCTCCCAAGTGCTAGGATTAAAGGCGTGCGCCACCACGCCCGGCTAATATTTATTTTTATTTCTTCTAATAATTAATGCATAATGATTAGTTTGTTTAAATTAACTTAATTTCTGAAATACTAATTAAAATAATAAAATGGTAAATAACTATATGGTGTTTTAACAAACTATTATTTATACATATTGCCAATATGTTTATGTAGCTTTTGAAATAGAAGGAGCTTTCTGTTTTTAACTAGATTTTTGCAAATTTCACAAAATATATTTTGACCATATTTGAATCTGCTTTCTTATATGTCCTACCATTACTAACACCAACCCAATTACATCTAATGATAATATATATATATATATATATATATATATATATATATATGACGTATGTGTACAAGGGACCTCACATCTATCAATTGTATCAATATATTGTGTGTGTTTATTGTTTATAAACTATAAAGTTAGCTGGGCATGGTGGCACATGCCTTTAATCCTAGCACTCAGGAGGCAGAGGAAGGCATATCTTTGTGAATTCAAGGCCAGCCTGGTCTACAGAGTGAGTTTGAGGACAGCTGGGGCTACAGAAAGACCCTGTCTCAAAAAGAGAAAAAAAATCCTATAAAGTTAGGCATTCCCTGCATGCCCTTTGTTGTTGGTTTATTCACTGGAGGCTGGTAAACCTACCAAGCGAGATATCTATTTTTACTCTCATATTAATGCTTTTAAATACAGAGCCACTTTGGGATAAATTACTTCTTGTTTGAAATGGACTCATCACCCAGAGTAGCTGAATATTAAATAGGAGGAGATAAGATTGCAGCCCAGCTGCACAATGAATTTCTCTGTGATACTGGCATTCCCAAGGAAGGTGCATGAGCCTTGGGAATTCTGGGACTTTGGGAAGGGCAGAGATGTATAAAAGGCCCACCACCAGAGGCTGAACCCTCTCTCACCATTTCATGATGGGGTACAGAGTTTGAGTCCATGTGTGGACTTTGGATTTACATGTTGGCGGGGAAGGGAGCTGCTACATGTATATGTTATTTCTATTCACTTTGTAGGCAAATCAGAGTAAACTGGTTCGACTTCTGTGAACTGTGTTTCAGAGAGCCTTTCTTGAAGATCTTGGGAATCCAGGGGTGGGGGGGGACATCCCTGGTGGAATCTTAATTATAAATTGGCATAGTCATGGCAGGATTAAACAGAGCCATAGAAGGGTTTGGGAATAGACAATCCAAAGAATCAGGAAAAGTGATGGAACTTTCTTAGGTTCAGATAAAAGATGCCAGTAACTGAAGGAAAGGTAGTTGAAGGGAAAGAATGGGCAAAGGAAATTTTGATATGGTTAGCCATCTCTGTGGGCCTGATGGGAGTAGCAGGGGTGGCATTTGTAGTACAGTGGATAGTGGGATGCTTAGCTAGGTGGAGACATCCAAAGCAAATGACAGAAATGGGAGAAATCTCAAGAAGGAAATCCACGTGTAGGTGCTATGGAGTAGCACACTTGCTATACTGGATTATGATGCATTGAGGGCACCCGAAGGTTGCGAACAAACTTTGCAAGCCCTGGGAGTAGGACACCAGGAGCCAAGATATCAGCAAACCACAGCAGAGAGAGCATGACCACTGCTATGGGTGATAAGGATTATCTCCAAGACAAAGGCAGGAGCTCAGAGGGTAACCGGAGATATGAGAGAAAAGTTAGAGCAAGAGAAAACTAAGAGGTTGTCTTCTGACCTCGCAAGTAAGTTTCATAAAGGAGAAAAGAGGTAGAAGGTGTCAGCCTGACACTTTTTGTAGCTAGGAGACCCAGGGAAAAAAATGACAACAATGATAAAAAGGAGAATGCCCTAGGAGAAATGCCAGATGTCTCATATGTCAACCTTTGATACAAAGAAAGGAAAAATTCATGTCTTACGATGTTAATGGGGGCTTGAGCCATGACCCAGAGGGGAAAGCTAAGGCAGTCAGGAAATAGTATTAGAATTGTTGAAATTGGGAAAAGTTTTCAAGCATGCAGTGAAGAAAAACCTCTACACCAGGCTTGTTAGGCTGTGCTACCCCCTGAGTGGGTGGAATTATGTTAAGTGCTGCAGAATCTGGGCAGCTAAGTAAGATAACCACCCATCATGCTTTGAGACATAAGCTGCATAGACTGAGACAGAAAAAGGGAAATAAGTCCCTAATGCATTGACTAATAATAGCCATTAGGGACACCTGATCATCTACAACAAAAATTCCCCTAAATACCAGGTGAGGGGAAGTGATAAAAAAAGGGCAAATGCTACTAAAGGAACTAGGTATGAGTAAAGCAATATATAGTGTCCAGTGTACTAGACCAGATAGAGATATGTTTACCAGTGATTTAAGAAAAAGCCTGATTGAACAAAGACCCTGAGAGTGGTGTGAAATTTTAATGGCTATGCTGAGCCCATTGACAGGACAGAGTCTGTATGAAGTGAGGAAGGCTATATCTAATCTAGGTGACTTAGGCCAGCATATAAACTGTTTGTAGAGGAGTGAAGCAACCTAGAGGAGATATAAAAAGGACTTAACAAAACACAAACAAAAAAAGGCAGTCTCCTTAGGTTAGTAGGAGGCAAATGTGGCAGGATCTGTGTAAAGTCAAAGTTCCTAAAGAAAAATTTGATGAAAAGCCAAATTCTGAAGTCAAAAGCCTCTGGAAGACTTTAATGCCTGAGGAACAGGTCACAGGAGGTGTAAAAAGAAGAAATACTGTTTGGGGGTTGTATAAGTCACTTTTTTGTTGTTGTGATAAAACACCATGACCAAAGGAACTTATAAAAGGAAGAGTTTATTTGAGCTTACAATTGACGGTTCCAGGGAATTAGAGTCCATTGTGGTGGGAGGCATGGCAGCTGGAGGTGAAGCAGCAAGCTGAGGGTCACATCTTGCTATGAGCACAGGAAGCAGAGAGATCACAAGGCTTGTTAAACTCACTAAGCCTGCCCCCAATAACATACTTCCTCTAGCATGGCCACACCTTCTAAGACCTCCAAAAACAGTGCCACCAACTGGAGACAAAATGTCTGAATACTTAAAGCCTATGTGGGACACTCATTCAAACCACCACATTCCACTCCCTGGCCCCCATAGGCTCCTGACCATATAAAATGCAAAATGCATTTAGTTCAACCTTAAAAGTCCCCATAGTCTTTATCAGTTTCAATGTCATTCAAAAGTCTACAGCCCAAAGTGTCTTCTGAGACTTAGGCCAATCTCCTAACTGTAAGCTCCTGTAAAATCAAAAGGCAAATTACAAATTCCCAACATACAGTGGAACTGAATACACATTCCCATTCCAAAAGGGAGATATAGAGGCATAGTGAGAAAATACTGGACCAAAACAAGACTGAAAACTAGCAGGACAAACTCCAAGTCCAGTAGCTCCATGTGCAACTTCTGGGACTTGACTTCCAAAGGGCTTAGATGGCTCAGCTCTTCCAGCTTTGCTTGAAACATACATCTCTTTCTTAGGCTGTTACCACTCCCTGTATGCAGCTCTCCTTGGCAAATATCTCACACATCTGGCACCTCGAATGTCTTCTTGGGGTCTCCACTGCCAACCAGGCTTCACATTCACAGCTTCACGCAATGGCCTATCAGGGCCTTCTTTATTCAGGGACACCCCTGAAGCACTCTGCCCAACCTTGGCAACTCTCTGAAACTGTAGAGGAAGAACTGATGACTCCTTCACTCTTGCAAAGTTCATGCCTCTAAAGCCAGCACCACGTGAATGAAATTGCCGAATCTGGCTGCAAGTTCAGGATGGAATCTCTCCTACTTTAACCACATTTGCAATTTTTCTCTGTCCTGGACTTGTTGGAGTAGAAAACGCTTTCAGTATTTTCCTTTCAAAAGTTGGAGGATTAGCTGGGTGTGGTCTTGCCCTGAAGGAACTGATTTTTTTGTTTACTTGTAAATCTCCAGGCCTCTCCTTAATCACTTTAGTCTCCTTATGAAAGGGAGCCTCTCCTTCACATGACTTGGCCTCACCTTTAATCTTTCTAGTGTACTTTTCAGATCCAAACTGTACATTCTGCATTTCCTTCTGCCCCATTTGATCTTTTTCACTGTAGATCTGTATAATATTCACCATTAAAAGCCACACCACCATTTCTACATTAGGCTGTCTTGAAATATCCTCTGCCAAAGGCATCAGTCTGCTGCTTTTCAACTTAGCATCAGGCAAGCATCTGGGCTGTGGGCAAACTGCTGCCAGACTTTTTATCAAAATATCCCTGTTGCTGCCTGTCTTTATTTTCCTCTGGAACTACATTTTTTGCAGCCATGCTTTCTTCCAGGCTTCTACTAAAATGGCCCCTTAAGCTCTGCTTACAGTAGTCAACAGCTTTTCTAGCCCAAAGTTCCAAAGTCTTCCACATTTCTCCAAACATCCACATGGTCAGGTTCTTCATAGCCAACACCCCACTTCTGGTACCAAATAACTGTAGTAGTCACTTTTCTGTTGCTGTGATAAAACACTATGACCAAAGGAACTTATAAAAGGAAGAGTTTATTTGAGCTTATGATTGACAGTTCCAGGGAATTAGAGTCCATTGTGGTGGGAGGTATGGCGGCTGGGGCTGGAGCATCAATCCGAGGGTCACATCTTGCAATGAGCACAGGAAGCAGAGAGAAAACAACTGGAGACCACAAGGCTTGTTAAACCCACTAAGCCTTCCCCCAATAACGTACTTCCTCTAGCATGGCCACACCTTCTAAGACCTCCAAAAACAGTGCCACCAACTGGAGATAAAATATCTGAATACTTAAAGCCTATGGGGAACACTCATTCAAACAACCACAGGGGTGGATAAAGTACCCCCCAAGTGAAACAGAGTACCTTTCATTGCTGAGAAAAATCTTGCTGGTGGTGGGAGCATTTTGCCTGGGGTTTCCTCCAGCAGCCAGATCGTGTCAGAAAAAGAAAGCAGGTGTTCTGATGATACCCATAAGACAGTCCCAGGACTTTCCTGGTGCAGCTAATCAGCAAGTACAGGAGAGGCAATAGGAGAAACATCCTTCCTTGGTCCTGTGCAGGGTTAGGAAGCTTGAGGCAGGCCTTATTGAAACTAGAGTAATACAGGGAGGCTACAGGTAAAAACCCCAGGATACTGGATAAGTTCCAGAAAATAACTACAGGTACAGAAGAACTAACTAAATTAATGCTTCTCATTCATGCTGTTGGACCCAACATGGATCTTTTGAGACAATTGGCACAAATAGATAAAATCTTCCCATGCTATGATGGAACTGGTTCAAGCTTAATTTAATGCCTAATGTTAACGTCTGAGTGTAAAAATGGTTGGAGATATACCCCAACCATTTTACAGATGTAAAAATGGTTGGAGACATACCCCATACACCTGAAGAAGCAAAGATAAAAGTAAATTCAGTAAGGAGGGGTACCAGGCCAGGTATAACTATGGAAACTTTGGGAACTTTATGGTTACATATGATGTATTAGTAGATAAAGGTTTCAGTACCAGGCATGGACTGCCTTTCTAGGAGCTGTTGGCTGGGGTGGCTCTAAAGCCCTCCAAAGTCCATTTTACCTATGACTTTGGGTACACACAAAAGTGGATAAAAAGACCCTATTGCTGAAGAAATTATGGGATGTGATTATGAGAAAGGAAAGTTATGCTGAGAACTTGTAGTACAAATGGATACCTGACCTTCAGAATGCTGAAGGGCACTATGCAAACCGCTGGAAAGAAATGGTCTCTGAAACTCTATCGACCTCACATGCTGCAATTCTCCAAAGAATACATAAGTGCAATAGAGGTGGCCAAGGTATGTGCACCCAGAAAAAAAAAAAACAACTAATTGGATATAGGGCCCTCTCCTTTGCAGGATAGGATGCAGGACTGATACTGCAAACACAGTGCTTCCTAATGGTGGAAAACTTTATAGGCCCCATTAAAACACTGTAATGGAGGATTAAGATAGGATCCAAACATTTATGTATGTGCCAATAGAGTAACTGGATATAATAGTTAATGCTTATTTAAATGTCTGTGCTTTTGGCTATTTGTGTTTTATTTAGAAGAGATAAAAGGGCCAGGCATGGTGGCACACACCTTTAATCCTAGTACTTGGGAGGCAGAGGCAGGCAGATCTTTGTGAGTTCAAGGCCAGCCTGGTCTACAGAGTGAGTTCCAGGACAGCTGGTGCTATAGGGAGACCCTGTCTCAACACCCCCCCCAAAAAAAAGACATAAAAGGGAGACTCCAGAATAAGACAATGGCCCATTGAGAACAGAACTTGGACAGATCTGGGAATTTGATGAGTCACCTCAAAGATTATCTTCCACCCTTCAGAGGCCCAGGACTCTGGTGGAAGAGGTTGGAGCATCTAGTTTGTAAGGGACAGAGAAGGGAGGTGGAGTGTGGGATAAATGATTTCTTCTTTGAAATAGGTTCATCACCCAGAACAGCTGAGTATTAAATGGGAGGAACTATGGTTGCAGCCCAGCTGCAGTAGTTTCTGAAGAATGCTGACATTTCCATGGAAGATGCCTGAGACTTGGGGATTCTGGGATTTGGGGGTGGGGTGGGGGATGTATAAAAGGGCTAATACATGATGTTGGACCCTCTCTTGCCATGTTCTCACCAGGGTTAGAGGTCACTGAGTACATATGGGGCTTTGGATTTACATGGAGGAGAAGGAAGTTGCTACTTGGTGTATAAGATATTTCCATTCACTTTGTAGGCAAGCCTGAACAAACTGGTTAAACTTCCCTGAACTGTGGTTCAGAGAGCCTCTCTCTGTCTCTGTCTCTGTCTCTGTCTCTCTCTCTATATATATATTTATATATTTTTTTTTAATTTTTTAATTAATTTTATTTATTTCTGTATGTGTATGAATGTACTGTCTGCATGCAAGTCTGTGCACCCATGTTGTGCAATGCCGCGGAGGTCAGAAGAGGGTGTCGGATTCCCCTGGAACTGGAGTTCTCCTGGAATTGGAGTTTCAGACGGTTCTCAGCTGCCATGTGGGTGCTGGGGATCAAACCCGGGTCCTCTGCAAGAGTGGTCGGCGCTCTCAACCGCTAGGCCAACTCTCCAGCCCATATTTTTTTATGTCTTTTTGAAACAGGGTCTCCCTGTAGCCCCAGCTTTCCTGGAACTCACTCTGTAGACCAGGCTGGCCTTGAACTCACAAAGATCTGCCTTCCTCGGCCTCAGGACTGCTAGGATTAAAGGCATGCTCCACCATGCCCAGCCTTCAGAGAGCCTCACTTGCAGGTCCTGGGAACCCAGGGGCTGGGGTACGTGAGAAGCCATATGCATGGGCATCTTGGGGTAGAATCTTAATTACAACCACTCTTATAACCTATCATCATGGTATGAATACTCTATGAAATTTGTATTGAATGACACCATGTCTTATTCTTTACAATTAAAGTAATATGTTTCTAACATACCAAATATCTTCAGAGGACTTAGGTCTTAAAATTGTTAACATCCATCAGTGCCTAGGAAGCAATCATCTACCTATTTATGTATTATCTATATCTATCTATCTATCTATCTATCTATCTATCATCTATCATCTATCTATCATCTATCTATCTATCATCTATCTATTTATCATCTATCTATCTATCTATCTATCTATCATCTATCTATCTATCAATCATCTATCATCTATCTAGAGTTCTTTTATCTATGTTTTTGTATTTGTCTGCACATGTGTACAGGGGAATGCATACCATGACACATGTGGAAGTAAAAAGACAACCTTTAGTGTCATTTCTTGCCTTCTTCCTTCTTTAACAGGGTCTCTTGTTTTTTGCAGCTTTGTATGTCACTATTAATTGGGCCAAGATATATTAAAATATACCATAAATAATTATTTATAATATTTAACCTGATAATGTTAATAAGTGACAACTTGTTTCCCTTTTTACTATCATTTATGTTGACTTATTTTGTAGAGCCCAATCTTATTTATAAAATGAAAGTTATTATAAAATATTTTTTGTGTTAAAATGGCAGCATAGTCATACAACTCCTCCTGGATTGCATATGGACTCTATGTGGGGCTACTGACCAATTATTGTGGATTTTATAATGCACTGTATGATTCTTACACAGCAACAAAATTGCCTAATGATGCAGTTTTCAGAATATATATCCCACCATTAAGAAACTCATATCTTTTTATGAATATGTAAATATGAATACAAATTGCTGTTCCATTATGCTGTGACTTGAAAATTAACATATTTCAGATTAAAAATATTAGCATGGCATTCCTTGTATGCCCTGCTTATTTTACAAATAAATTCACACTAGTTTCCAATATTGCCTCCTGGCAATTGTGCCATTCTGATGAATGAACATTCTAAACATCCCCTAATAAGCTTAATCATTAATTACTTATAATAATTGTATCATAAAGGATAATTGACTTCTTAGTGATTTCTGTATTTTTTATGCCAGTCAAAAATTGCACTAGGCTGACCTAATAGCGAGGACTAAATATGAATGTAGGTTCATCATTTCTATCTTTATGTCAAAATTAAGCATTTGATACCTGAGAAAAAACCAAGATTCTTTTAAATCTAGATTTAGAAGAAGAGTGTTCAGCATCCAGATAATTTATGCTTCATTTGTTGAGCTAAATATGTCAAGCTATGCTAAATTTTCCAATATATCAAAATGACAGGAATGACAAATGTATTAAGCTATCAAAAGTAGATTTATAAGCAAATATTCAGTGCTTAACACTGCACACCATATTATCTTTAACTTCCAAAATGAAAGAATCTGTGATATTCTTCCAAGAGGTAAATCATGTTCCTATTATATAACTCAAGAATGAATAGCTGTGTAGATAATTATATAATCAAGGAGTAATTATAGCCATCGTTAACTATTGTGCTTAAAGATTAGAAAGTATAAGAAAACTATTTACTTTCTTCTTTCTGTATCATAAGATATTGCAGACTAATACCTATGATGAAGACATAAGTCAATAAGATCAAATAAATTTTTAAAATGACATGAGGTATTATGACAAGTGTTTTATACATTTGGAGTAGAATGAATAGTGCTGTTTCATCTTCAGACTAAGGAGTGTTTAGCATCTTCTGATAAACAAGCAAAAATTATATTCCAATGTGTATTTTTTGCTTCGTTATGAAACGGGGATTATATTCTGAATGCTTTCAGTGGAAATCAACATAGACTGTAAGAAAGAAAAAAGAAAAAAATTCCTTTTCTTCTCCTTATACAGTTTTGTTCTGAAAGTTCACATTTTTTTTATTTACCTGGGAAACATTTGAATGATTTTCAAAATTGGTATTCATATGCCATTTTCTCAAGTATGTTTTTCAAAGATAAAGGGAAAATACCAGAAACATGAGCAGAAATATGAAATAATAGAATTTAGCATGTCACAAAATACATTTTACACTATCAAAGATTTGTAAAATAATATTTTAAATACAGCTATGTACAATAATATTAGTCACTTTAAATGCCTTGAAATATATTCAGTAAAAGAAGTACAGAATCTCAATAACCCATAACTTAATATACAAAAAACTAGAGAGTAACTAATTTGGAACTTTCATTGCTAGAAAATTTTAAAGACTCAATTTTGTAAAGATAATTATTTCAAAAGTATAAGCTAATTCAATTTCTACTAAAATTTCATAAGGAATACTTTTTATGAGACATTGGTAAATTGTACCTAAAATTTTCTTAGAATGCTATAAAGAAAATGAAAAGTGCAATCAAGTGGAATAAACACATTTGAAGAATGTAGATTTAAAGAGTTCCATTCATACAAGTAAATGGAGGGAGTTCAATCAAAAATATTCAAAAAGATGACAGGGGAAGAGCAATAGTTTAAAAACTGGGGTTAATGGTGAAACTACAACAATATAGACTGGACACTCATTTGATCAACTTGATTGAACATACAAGCCCCCCCCTGCTGGATGGTGGGACCCATGAGCTGTGTGGGTTTGGGCACAACTGCTTGCAAATTGGTTTTACATGAAGGATGCTTGTACTCACATATTATCACTTATTGTTAAAAAAATGAAAACAAAACAAAACAAAAAAGTAGAGAAAGATGCAGAAAACTTACGGCAGAATGCATGATCTGGGATGGGCAGGGTGGGGTGGGGGGAAGGGAAGGGGATATATGCCTGAACTGAATTGGAAAATGATGTATGAAATACACAAAGCATCAATAAAAAAAAACTGTGATAGTATAAACAGCTATATTGGTGTTTTCTATATGCCACTCATAGATGTGTATAAAATATAAAGGTTAAATAAAATCATAATTGATTTTAATGATGGATTTTAAGGGAAGTATCAAAAAGTTCTTCAAGGTATAAAATTAATTCGATTTTAGACTTCTTCCTCGAGCACCCTCCATGGTTGCTTATTAATTTCCTGACAATTGGATTTTCCAATTGAACAGTCATACTTAAGAATTTAAAGAAATGCCAGCCGTATTGGCCTATGCTTTTATTTCAGCCATTGGGAGAAAGAGGCAGGTGGACCTCCAGAGAGATTGAAGCCACCTTGGTTCACTTAGTGACTTCCAGCCAGACTGTGACAAGGGAAACCCTTTCAATAAAATCAACAAAAAACCCAAAGTAAAAAAAAAAAAAAAAAATAGAATTCAAAGCTAGCATCAAGCTGTGAGAAAGATGTTATTTTTTTGTTTTTTGTTTTTGTTGTTGTTACTAGGCTACACTGCTCTGGATGATTATTTCCAGTTCCATCATTTTACCTACAAATTTCAATTTTTAACAGAGGAATAATATAATATTGTGTAAAAAATTATTCTACAAAGTAGATATTGTATTAAACTGACTCAAAGACAAAAATAGGAGGAATGGGTATGAAGTAATCAGAATGCATTATATATATATATATATATATATACACACACACACACAAAATAATCAAAGACCAAATTTTTTGAGATTTTTTATTTTAATTTAATTTAATTTTTTATATGTATAAATGTACTGTCTGCATGGAGGTTTGTGCACCCATGTTGTGCAGTGCCACGGAGGTCAGAAGAGGGTGTCAGATTCCCCTGGAACTGGAGTTAAAGGTAGCTCTCACCCTCCATGTGTGTGCTGAGGATCGAACCCGGGTCCTCTGCAAAAGCAGTAGGTGATCAAAGACCAAATTTAAGAAGCCAATAAAGCAAATATAGGTCTCCTTGAGTCAAGCAAGACTCCTCAGTCAGCACCAGCTACACCTCACCTGCCTGGAAATGCTGTGCAGCAGAGGCAGCCATATGCCTTTATATCCCAAATCTAATTGGCTGTTAGCTCCCTCCTTGGAGGAATAACCCATGGCTGATGCCACAAGCTTACATACTCTAGTGGTTAGGAAATGTTATAAGCCACAGTAAGACCCTGTCATATTTTACAGAAAAAAACGTAATTCATGGATTAACATACCACCCAAATATCTGTGTCTATACCAAAGTAACCTACCATAACAAGTAGTACTGTTTAAATACCTATATATCTAATTGCCTGTGCTTCATTAGTAGGATTGAAAGGTTATTCCTGGACAAACTGTCAGCCCATGAAAGGAAACAGCCAGAATTGACCAGAGTCCAAAACGACAGCTCCAGAGAAAGTAGACTCTTTTGCTTGTCGTCCACCCATGCCCCTTTTCTAAGCCTAGGGAACAATCCGGTAGACTGTAACGGCTGTGATTGGGGTGAATGGTGAAACTACAGCAATATAGACTAGACAATTATTTGATCAACTTGATTGAACATACAAGCTCCCCAGCTGGATGGTGGGACCCTTGGGCTATATGGGTTTGGGCACAGCTGCTTGCAAATTGGTTTTACATGAAGGATGCTTGTACTCATAAATTATGACTTATTGTTAAAAAAGGAAAAAAATAAAAAAGAAATAGAAGAAAAAAGAAATCAAAACTTTTAATTATATTCTTGATAAAGTTTACTTTCTTTATGAAAGTATGTGATCATAGCTGATTAAGACAAAATTGCTATGCTAAGTAAGTTTTCAGGTACAATGAACCTGTTCATTAGGACTTTTTGGGAACTGAAGAATCATGGCTAATTGTGTGGATTATCATAAACAAAGGTTGACTCTAATTACTGTTGCTATTCCAAATGTTGTCACTTTTATGACCAATCCCAAGCATCTCTCTGATCGACCTCAGGTAATGAAGTTTTTCTGCTGGCCTCTATGGTTTTCAGAAAAGAGCACATGCATCAACTTGAATGAATAGCCAAAACATTTACTATTTTTATATGAATCATGGTAATGATTCTTCTTCCTTATGTTTATTCATCTAAGTCATATTTAAACACCCTATAGTGATGAAAATTATAATTATTTAACATAGTTACATTCCCATGCACTCACTTCACCTAGTAGTGAATCACTCAGCTCTCACCAGAGAAGCTTTTACTTACAGAAAATGCTGGAAAACAAAGAAACTCATGATTGTGCCAAAAATAAGAAAAATCAGATTTTCCTCCCTGTTCTAGTTCACTTTTCCATTGCTGTGACAAAGCACTCTGATCAATTCCAACTTGGGGAGGAAGGGTTTATTTGGTTCACATCTCCTGGGTCACAGTTCACCACTGAGGGAGCTCACCATAGGAACTCAGGGCAGGAATCTGGAGCCAGAAGCTGAAGCACAGGCCATGGAGGAATGCTGCTTACTGGCTTGCTCCCCTGGCCCATGCCCAGCCTACTTTCTTATAATGTACTTAACAACCTGCTCAGGGGTGACACCACCCACAGTGGGCTGGGTCCTCCCGCATATCTTAACAATCAAGAGAGAACTCCACAGACCAGTCCAATGGAGCCAATTTCCCAACTGAGGCTCCCTCAATGCAGGTGTGTCAAGTTGATCCTAAAGTGGATGTGAAAAAAAAAATTAGAAAAACCAGAAGGAAATCATGTTTTCCATACACAAGAGGGAATTTTATGCGACCCCACATTACTTGGAACAGCATACCAAAATTTGTGTAAGCCCAAGCCAGAAAATATCCTAGCATAAAGAGTGAGGGAAAGGTATCAAGAAGCCCAAGCCATAGCATGGAACTATTGGCCATTAATAGCCTCTGGGAGAGGAAGAGTCTGTTTTCTTTAAGGGTATGATGCCTACTAGATGGACCAGAGTCCAGAGCACAAAGCCACACATAACAGTACAAAATTAGAACTGATAAGCCTTTAAAAAATAATAGAGGCTCTGGAGTCAGGGGGAGTAGAGGTGAGAAAGAGGGTCTGAATATGATCAGAATGCATTGTAGGAAACTGGCAAACAAACAATATATACTATCTATATATATATATATATATACATTTTTTTAATTCAGTTAACATATTAATGATCACTCAATATTTGTTTTGGTAAAGGTCCTCTTAAGAGAATAAAGACAGACTCTAAAAGAGGAGAGAAAACTGCAATAAAATAATGATAAAATATGATGTCCAAATTATTAAACTAGCTCTGACGACTAGGCCCCAAATCTAAGAAATAAAACTTTTTTTTTAAGTAGGCTAAAATTTTGAAGAATCAAATCACCAACAAAGATACAAAAATGGCAAATCAATCAATGCACAATATTTTCCATCATCATAATAATATAGGAAGGTATCATGAATTTAAATAACAATGAGATATCCAACTCTGAGGGCAATTTCCTCCAGACATGATATGCAGGATTATTTGCTGTCATGTAGCATGGATTGCAATGATGAACTACAGAATACTTTGCCTGTAACCATGTCAAGAAAATAAGCAGAATACAATGATAGCTTAACCTATGTTGATAGCAGGAGGGCCAATAGATCTTCATATGTATTCTGCTCACCACTTTTTCCTTCCTATCAGCTAGCTTCTTATACTTCTTGGAGTTGTTTGAGTATGCAGGGGGTTAACTGTAATGAAGCTATTGTGGAATTGTCATCTAAACTACATTGGGGCTTTTCTATGGTAGACTTGTGTGATGGTTAATCCTGGGTGTGAACTTCACTGGACTAGGGATGAACAAATCAGAGAAAAAGGATCTTCGGCTTGGACTACCTCAAGCAAGATGGTCCACCCCATGTGGGCATTACCATCTGCCAGCAGGCAGTATAAAAGGCCATGACAGAGGGAGCTGGTCCCTTTTTTCCTGTGGCTTGCCTCTCTCTCACTGGCGAGTTTGTCTTGCTGCTGTGATCAACCACGTCGATCCCAGCATGTACTGAGACAGGCATATCTGGCAGATCTCATCGAATCCATCGGGCCTTCAGCACCACATTGGGATTACTGAGACATCCAGCCTTGTGGGCTGAGCAGTTCCCTGGATTCTCAGCCTCTCCAGTGCAGCGTGGCTATTGTTGGACACCTTGAGCTCTGTCATGTGAGCAAATCAATATATTTGTTCCATTGATTCTGTTTCTTTAGAGAACCCTGACTAGTACAACTTGTTTTTATCCTTTTTTTTTTTTTTTTTTTGTATTTTTGAGACAGGGTTTCCCTGTAGCCCTAGCTGTCCTGGATTTCGCTCTGTAGACCAGGCTGGCCTTGAACTCACAAAGATCCACCTGTCTCTGCCTACTGAATGCTAGGATTAAAAGCATGCACCACCACATCCAGATATCATTCTTTCTTCTAAAAATAATCCCTCATCACTGTTCTTGTAAGTAAACCCCATGAATGTATTGGTTTGCGAAGATGTACAAGCCTGGAGTTATCTCTTTGATTGAAAGTTTGTGGCCTATATAAGATAAACAAATTAGTTTATACTGCCCTAGGAAAATTATCAAATAACACACTTATTAGGAAGGTTAAATTATCAATACAATAGGATCAGTGGTGATATGGATTGGAACAACATGTGTTCTCAGTCATTATTGGAAAACTAGTGTAATCACTTGGTAAACTCTTAACAGTCACTTAGAAAGTGAAGCATAGTATTCCTGCATTTCTACAGAAGCAGTTTCCTCAATATTTATCTCATATGTTTACTCTGAATTTCCAAATTAAGAAAACAACTAAGATGGAGTTCAATGAGCAGAGGAATGAAGAAATTATGGTATGCATATAGGACATATGAAAAAGTTGACACTAGTCCTTGTTCAAAATAATATGGAGAATTATAACCAACATTAATGCCTTTAGAAAATCTATGGAAACTTTCTTTTGTAAAAGCTTTCTAAAATGTACCCCAACTAGATATTTCATCTTCATAAATTATCAATAAATGTAGAATAAAAACTGGTGTTCTCATCCATAAATGGGACACCTATATCATAGACTCTCTTCTTAAAGATCAGGGATAATTGCAGAATATGGGGTAGACCTATTCCAAGATCCAGAAGCTGGGGCTCGAGAGATGGCCTAGTGGTTAAGAGCGCCGACTGCTCTTGCAGAGGACCCAGGTTCAATCCCCAGCACCCACATGGTGGCTGAGAGCTGTCTTTAACTCCAGTGCCAGGGGGATCCAATGCCCTCTTCTGACCTCTACAGCATTGAATGACATGGGTGCACAGACCTGCATGCAGACAGTACATTCATAAACATAAAGAATAAATAAAAAAATTTCAAAAAAGAACCAGAAGCTATCAATGAATATAAGTGTGCTGGATAGCTTTAGTGTCAACTTGACACATTTGGGTTGAGGGAGTCTCAATTGGGGAATTGGCTCCATTGGACTGGCCTGTGGCCATGTCTGTGGAGTACTGTCTTGATTGTTGGGCAATGTGGGAGGGCCCAGCCCACTATGGGTGGTGCCAACCTGGGCAGGTTGTTGTGTATTGTATAAGAGGGTAGGCTGGGCATGGGCCACGGTAGCAAGCCAGTAAACAGCATTCCTCCATGGTCTGTGCTTCAGCTCCTGCCTCCAGGTTCCTTCCCTGAGTTCCTGCCTTGGGCTCCCTAAGTGATGAACTGTGACCCAGAAGATGCAAGCTGAATAAACCCTTTCCTCCCCAAGTTGGTGTTGGTCAGAGTGTTTTGTCACAGCAATGGAAGAGAAACTAGAACAATAAGGAAATTGTTGTCTAGTTACCACAAGTTAGTTGCACATATGAACCTTGTGCAAACCAAAAACAGCCCAGTAGAGATAGTGAAGTTGCCCAAAAAGCCTACACCTTAGCTACTGATATATTCTTGAACAGGGTTGGTCAGTTTTCTTACTGATGTGATATCTTACTAGGCTCTAAGTGATAGATCCATACACAAAAATACTTTGAGAAACAAAGATTAGACACCATAGGCCTTGAAAGAAGGTGGTACATAGTAGGTGGGGGTGGATTAAGATAAAAATACATTGCATAAAATTCTTAAATTAATAAAAATATTTATAAAATATATGCCCACTAGTGTTGTCTTCAGCAATAAAGTCTTACTGTCATGTTTTGGAGGATAACCAACATAATATCCTGTTTGGTACTCGTCCATCTGTGATCACAATGGCCAACAACTCAAAGAGTGTAAAAACATTCCTGGTACTGAGGTCATTGAGGATAATATTTTTTTTAACAGTTTTGATTACCAAAAATTTGTTGCTTATAATATTTATAGTAATGAAGATTTAGACATATATTGAAAGTAAATATCAATCAGTAGTATGAAAATTGCAGGCATTAAATATTTGATTTTATTTAGAATACAATGCAGTAAATAATTACTAACTGAATAAAAAATAAAAATTTTAAGATACACTGAGGTGTCTTATAAATAGATAGACTCCAAAGTGATTAACTAGCATTCTCTGTTCATTACATATATTACTTTGAGAAATTGTAAGTTTGTGGAAACCTACTGAAAAACTTTTAATTAGTTGGCATATATTGGAGGTATTTCTTTCATAGTTTTTCATGTTCAAAATTAAAACAATTTCCCTTTAAAAGGTGCATAAGATTCTATTATATAATTATCCTGAAGAAGATTTAGCAGGAAATTCATTACAAATTTCTTATTAGCTATATCTAATACTCATGTGCATTACTACTATGATTGCTCATTTGTTAAACAGGTCACAGAAGGAGGTGAGTGGTCAAGTTCTCTACTTTCTGAATGAGGTCTTAAAAGCATTTTAAGTGAAAGATATTTCATGGTTTATCACATATACACTTAAGATACAATATGAAGACAGTTGTGAAATTATTTTATGGTGCATATATCTGTCTCCCATTTAGAGATAAGATATTTTCCTTTCTTATATAACAGACTATGAAGAGAAAAATGAATGAATTAAATAATTATTTAAATAATCCTGAGTTTTCATGTGACATAAGTCATTTATTGAGCTACTTATTGAAGTTTCTTGCTGTGAAGCTAGCAGGGGTCTGCAAACATAATAATTCTTACTTCCAGTTCTTGAGTAATTCTCATAAATGTACCTGATGGAAAGGTCTTAATATACTAGTATAAGGGCTAATAGGGTTTGAATTATTCCCAAAGGTTAAAAGGATTATGGTTAGGATGTGAATTTCCTCCTACAGATTCATGTTTTGACTGTTATGTTCCCTAATGCCAGGTTCTTTAAACTTTAGAAAGAGGACCTCTTAAAGGAAATAGGTCACTGATGATGTATCCTAGGGAGGAGGCTGCCTCTGGCCCTTCCTGTCTCATTGTGCTTCTTGTCATATATAAAGAAGTAAAGAAATTCTCCCTCCACAGGTCTCTGCCCCATAATATCCTAAGCAAATGGGGCCTAACAATATGACCAAACCATCTGAAACTATGAGCTAAAATAAATCCTTTTACAAATTAATTTTGCTAGGTTTCATCACAGTGACACAAAATTAATTCAGACAATGTGTTAGAAATTTAAATATCAATGAAATGTCTTAAAACAGTGGGACTTTCATAAGATTAGTTTATTATACATTTGAGGTTCTTGTCTCAAAAATATGCATAGTAACATATTTACTTGACACTGGGTGCTTATATACACAATTATAGTTTGTGTACATACTGACAAAGTGTAATCATTTTATTATTATCAGATTTTTATTATTACAAACAATTTGTACCATTTTATGTAGGATACAACTTTAGGTCTGCAAACTGGTAATATTGAAAACAATTTATATAACATAATTTATAGTATAAAGATATGACTTTTATCTCAGAACCATCTTCTTTTAAGACATTTTAGATACACTTGCATTACGATTTAGTATTTCATAGGTAAAAGAAAAATCACTACTGGAAGATCAAAGATTATTAGGACTAGAAAAAGCAAATCAGAGGAGGATTATCAAGAGATAGAAAAGGTACCCTATTTTATTAAGAGGATACGATATTCTGTTGTTTGATAAAATACCATGACCAAAACAAATTATAGAAAGAAACATTTATTGGTTTTTATGGTTCCATTGCAATAAGAAAGTATCATGGCAGATAAGTCATGGCAGGAGGCAGCTGAAGCAGAAAATTCAGTACTCACATCTACAAGCACAGGCAGGAAGCATAGAGAGACAAACTCAAAATGGGATAAGGCTATGAGCTTTCAAAGCCCAGTGAAGTACTTCCCCTAGTGAGGGAACACATCCTAAACATCCCAAAACAGTACAACCAATTGAGAGCAAGGTATTTAAATACTTTTGAGACTATGGGGGGAATTAATTGAACTATAGATATATAGGAGAGATATATCTTATATATAATATAGATATATCATTTTTGTTGGTGTTATTTAAATATATTTAGGTTTTATTACTCATATTCATAAGTCTAGAATTTCAGGACAAAAACTCAATTAAATGATAAAAATGTGCCTGTGTTTATATATGAATGTGTATACCTACATACATTTCTGGTATACAACAGATAGCAAATCTGAATTTAAAAGTTTAGTATACAATTGATGGAAATTTAGATTTCCATTTTTCTTGGCAGACGCTTCACAACTTAAAGTTATTCCATCTGTTGATACTTCTAATTGGCATCTCTCACTTGTCTAAATGACTAGAGTGCTGTACAACTCCTGAGTGCATGATTGATCCCTACCTGGCAGATATTCCTCCCTGTGCTGGGAATCTATGGCAGCATCTTGAAAACTGAACCAAATTATGTCATCTGCTATTCATTCTGGCATTCAACTTGACCTGCCTTCCCTTAGTTCTCAACATTTGGGTGTGGGCCGAATGACTTGTCCTGCTTCATGTACATATTTCTTTCATTCCAGCTACCCTAATACACATGGACCATTTTATAACCATTTTGGAATTATGAAGAGTCTATTACATTTGAACTGAAATTTAAGTACATGTTCTCTGACTATAAAGGATTTTTTCAATTTACATAATAAGAAAAGAGACATTTTGCTGCAGTCATATCATGATGTGAAACAGGAACTGAAACTAGAATACACATTGGGATTTTTATTTAAATTTGTGGAAACAATTAATTTTTCTGGATCTCTATCTAACCTAGGGCAATGCTTTTGGTAACATATGGTTTATATTTGGCAGAAGAGTGGAAGTGTGCTGAAACCGTTTCCTAGGGATTTGCAGTCCTTTAGCACAAAAGTGTTCCAGATAGATTTGGTCAGAGATCACAAAAGTGTACTTCCAGAGAAAGCTAAATGGCATGAAATACTACAGAATACAGTGATGCAATCCCAGGATCACGATTCCACAGCCGTTATTAGGCAGCCTTCTATTGTTCACATAATGCATTACACACTGGGGACATAAAGATTTTGAAGTGTTTCTCCCTATTACAAACACAACTTTGACCTAGTTATTTTCTCAAACAGCTTGCATAAAGGTACAACAGAAATTTAAAAATAGAATGTAAAAGTACTAGCTGAGCAACTTTACTATAAAGATTATGAGAATCTGGGGAAATAAGCTATTTACTCAGAAAGTTATTAAAGATTTTAAATCATAATAAGCACTGGGATGTTTATAGGAATAAGGAGTTCCATTTTAGTTGTAAAGGACCAAATGATAGCCAAACTCTAGATGTGAAACTGTACATTCAAACATTGTTCAGGAAGATTAAGCTTTATCGTGGGCTTATGGCAGCAGATCCCTTGAGTTCCAGCACTCAGATGGCAAAGAGAGGCAGAACTCTTTGAGGTCAAAACCACCCTGTTTAATACAGTGAGTTTCAGGCCAGCTGGGGCTACAGGGAGAATCTGTCTCAAAAATAACAAATACTAATTAATTAACTAATTAATTAATTCATAGGCATACAGTAAGCACTTCTTAGTTAAATTGCCAGATTGATGTAAGAATATAAGTAATGCCTCAGCAAAACCAATATGTAGCATCAAACTATTTCAAGATGTGATTGTACAGAGATTATCTGACCATAGGATAATTAATTAATTAATTAATTAACTAATAAATTAGTTGTTTATAGAATCCTGTTGTGTAGACCTGGCTCACCTGGAATTGCTATGCACACATCCCAGGCTTCAGGTGTGCAGTAATTCTTCCGCATCTGTCCCCACAGGGCTGGGATTACAGGAGATGCACCTGGACTACACTTTTTATATGTCATGATTACATATGCATTTTGGCCAACGATAGTGGAGCACCCCTTTAACCCCAGCACTCTGAAGATTTACCTAAGAATTTACAGTAAAATTATTCTTAAGAAAATAAAATTGCTGGACATGGTGGCACACGTCTTTAATCCCAGCATGTGCTGGATAGCTTTAGTGTCAACTTGACACACCTGGGTTGAGGGAGCCTCAATTGGGGAATTGGCTCCATTGGATTGGCCTGTGGCCACATCTGTGGAGTATTGTCTTGATGGTCGAGCAGTGTGGGAGGGCCCAGCCCACAATGAGTGTGCCACCCTGGGCAGGTGGTTGTGTACAGTGTAAGAAGGCGGGCTGGGCTTGAGCCAGAGAAGCAAGCCAGTGAACAACATTCCTCCATGGCCTGTGCTTCAGCTCCTGTCTTCCAGGTTCCTGCTCTGAGTTCCTGCCTTGGGCTCCCTAAGTGATGAACTGTGACCCAGGAGATGTAAGCTGAATAAACCCTTTCCTCCCCAAGTTGGTAACGGTCAGAATGTTTTGTCACAGCAATGGAAGACAAACTAGAACACAGCACTTGGGAGGTAGAAGTAGGTTATCTCTGTGAGTTCAAGGCCAGCCTGGTCTACAGAGCGAGCTCCAGGACAGCTGGTACTAAAAAGGGAGACCCTGCCTCAAAAATACCAAAAAAAAGAAAAAAAAAGAGGATAAAACTATAAGTGAACTTGATTATATATAGGCAAACTGTACTGAGGCAAAGCTCAGAGAAGAAAAGAAGGGTTAAATCCAAATCATCAGTAACTGTGTGATAGGTCTACTTTACAAAAAATATGAACATTCCAATTCCTCTAAAGAAAGGATTAGAAATGAGAAATAATCTGCTGGGCCTGGTGGCAAATGCCTTTAATCTCAACACTCAGGAGGCAGAGGCAGGTGGATGTCTGTGAGCTCAAGGCCAGCCTTGTCTACATAGTGAGTTTCAGTAGAGCTGGGGATACAGGGAGCCCCTGCCTCAAAAAAATAAATAAAAAGAGAGATATTCATTCTTTGTTGAAATATGTTATTATTTTATAATTATTATCTGAACTTGATGAAGATCCAGAAATCTGAAAAGCCTAATAAAACATAATGCATGTTGTGTGGTGTTTTGTGGTAAGTTGTCATGTATTTACTAAGCACTAAAGATAGTAAAATAATTTTATTAATTTTTGTGATTTTCATACAAATTATAAACTTGTGAATAAAATTAAATGCAAATGGTCTAATTACTTGATCTATATCTGTGGTAATAACTTTTCTGGAAATCACAAATTAACTATATAGTCAGTTTTCCAACCATGCTTAAATTTAGCCTTTAGGAAATAAAATGCAATCAATCTTACTATACTGTTCAGTTTGCTTTCTGTTCCAGTGATAAACACCAAAAGCAACTTGGGGAGGAAAAGGTTTATTTCAACTCACAGGTTGCAGTCTATTATCAAGGAAAGACAGAACAGGATCTCAAGTAGGAACATGGAGACAAAAATCGAAGCAGAAACTCAAGAATAGTACTTACTGGATAGCTTACCCTGGGCTTGCTCGTTTAATATTTCTATGCATCCCAGGCCGACCTTCCTAATGATGACATTATACAGCATGGTCTGAGCCCTCCTATAGCAATTAGCCCTCAAGAAAATGTTTCACAGACAATCTCAAAAATGATTTCTCAATTGAGCTTTCTTTTTTCTAGGTTTCTCTATTTTGTATCAAGTTGACAAAAACTGGCTAGCACATTAGCTTCGGATTCCTGATGTCATTAACTTTTATAAGCTAGGATGAAATGTAGCCTTAATCTTATACCTTGTCCCCAGTTGTGACCAGGTTATGGCCCTGACTCAGAAATGTGTTTACATGGGAGATGTGAATTAAAAAAATAATATTGAAAACATTAGCCCCAGAATTGTTGAAAGCAACATTTGGACATCTACTGATGACATCTGCTTGAGGCTTTGTGTGCTATTATGGTCAGTAAGTAGAGTAAGAAAGATAACTTCTTTTTTTTTTTTTTTTCTCACACCAGGTCTTCGACAACAGGGACTTACTGCCTTTCTCCTTGCATATATATCCCACTTATAGGCAAAAGGCCTTTATAATTTGGGGGGGGCAGTTTGAATCCCCTAGCAAACATCTACTAGACAGAGTAATTCATTGCTGATGTCAGAGCTTTCCTGTAGTAATATATATTGCTTAATTACACAACTTATAAACACTTTACTATTGAATTTGGCTCTAGATAGAGAAATATCCTTTCACAGTTCCTATGCCTATCAGTCAATTAATAAAGGGTAGTTATGCCTGTTTTATAGGAAATTACCACTGTAAACAATGAGCTTGAAATTTACAGTTAGGGAGTGGTTTCATTAACCAAACAGACGTTTTACTTTTCCCCTAAGTAAAGGGGAGAGGTAGGAAGGTTTATCATAGATCTGGAAGTAACTTCATGGTGGGCCCAATTATAAACAGTTACCCCAATAGAATTCAGAGAGATGCTCAGTTGTCTGTGACTCAGGCAGTCTGTGTTCCTTTTTCTTTCAATGTTAGTGGTCACCTCTCTGCTGGATATCCCCAGTTCATCCTGCAAAGGCATAAGTTGTAATGTTTTTCAGGCGTTTATGTTGGTGATTCTTACCCGTGGGACATAAAATTCTCCCCCATTGTTAGTAGTTTCAGAGATCAGAAAAATTGAAATTTATTCATTTTATCCAGCTATAATTGGTAATCACATCGAGTGCTTCACATTTGTATCCAAAAGGACTAGCCTTAGGAAATTATCTCTGGGATAGTTTCATATAACTTGTTCGTCACATTTTCTCAATCTGACGTACTGCATCGAACCCACTCCCTCCTCTTTTTTTTTTTTTTATTTAGTTTTTATGTTTGACCTATAGATGTAAGTTGTATTACATACTACCTATAAACAGGAGCCAACGGCATAAGCTTTCATTAAATTTCCCAAACTGTTTCTCATTGACTGTATGCTACTATTGGGAAAGAAATTTAGCTATAGTTCCTTTAATGTCTACAATAAAAGAAATGTATAAATGTGATGTTGTATAATTCCAGTAAAAAATAGAGGCCATTTGTGTACCTTAAACCCATACAAATTCATAAATAAAACAATAACATTTTATATTCCCAATTAGTTCAAATTGTATTAAACCCATTTCCACTAAACCTACACCTAAATTTAACTAAATCTTAAACAATTCACTAAGCCTTCAAATATCCTATATTTGTAGGAAAGCTTGGGCAGAGTTGAGTACCTGCATAATAAATTTTATCCCAATAAACATCTTTGCTCCTTTAACGCTATATGACTGAGACTAAGACTTCTACTGTATGTGTGGTAAGTAAAATTTATTAGCCTTCACATTACCTTTAAAATTGGTCCCTACAAGTACAAAGAATGTTTTAACACTGTGATGTTGTATAATTAAGAAAAAATATAGAGACCAACCAATAACAAACTATAAATATAAAACAACTAGCATTATTTATCCCAGTTGTTCAAATGTCAGTATCTAGCTCCTTTTTTTCTTTGCAACAAGCATCCTATCATATCAAACTATTTTGCAAGCAATTGTGCCCAACAACAAGGCCCAAGTCTCCACCATCCAGCTGGGGGGCTTGATGTTCAATCAAGTTGATCAAAAGAGTGTCCAGACTATATTGTCATTTTTCACCATTCACCCAATTGCAGCTCCTACAATCTACACTCCCCCTCTTCCACGATTGTTCCTTAGGCTTAGAAGAAGGGGCACAGGTGGACAAAGAAGCAAACATCTACTTTGTCTGGAGATGTCATTTTGGACTCTGGTCAATTCTGGCTGTTTCCTTTCATGGCTGACAGTTTTGCCCCAGGGATAAGCTTTCAATCCTACTAATGAAGCACAAGCAATTAGATATATACATATTAATAAAACATTGCTAGTTACTATGGTAGGTTACTTTGGTATAGACACAGATGTTTGGATGGTGGTTAATCCCTGATTACATTTTTTTTTCCTGAGAAAGATAACAAGGCCTTACTGTGGAGTATAAATCTCTCCTAATCATCTAGGATGTAAAGCTTGTGGCAACATCCATGAGTTATTCCTCCAAGAAGAGAGCTAATATACCAAAGTAAAGATTTGGGATATACAGACATATGGCTCCACTCTGCGACAGTAATTCCAAGCAGGTGAGGTGTTTAAGCTGATTGTTGGTGGAGAAGTTTTGCTTGACTCAAGGAGACCCACATTTCCTTTATTTGGGTTCCAGTGGCCTTTTGGTAACTACTTACTCTTGGTATTCCATAGATCAACTGTATACTTGTAAGTGCGAGTCTCGATACAATCCTCACATGCTTACATCAGTTCATTGACGGCAGGAGTGGGCCTTACCGAGCCACTTTTTCTTGCTAGATATCCAGATTTTTAACACGCGCAGGATTAGCCTTTACTCCTTTTTTTTGAGGGGGGGGGAACGTGGGTCCCCGCTGGCTACCTCGTTGGTAAAATAACCATTGCTGCTATGCAGTGTTCTCTTGTATTAATTTAATTTGCTTTTATGCTACCACTTAAAGGAATTAGTATTATATTTGTTTGTTCGAATAGACAAAATCCTTTTATCAGTTCCTATGTATATATGTCAATTAAGAAAGCAGCTATACCATTTTTATAAGAGATCACCTCTAAAGTCAGCTCTAATTTAAAGTATTGTTAGAGGATGACTTCATTACCACTCATGTTTTTCTTGTTCTATGAAAAAGACGTAAGGAAGTCTCTAATATTGAAACTGTGGCTGCACCTGAAGGTAAGTTTCATTTAGGACTCATGAAAAGTGTTACTACCTAATTAGGATCCACAGAGAGGTTTGATGTTTAGCAGTCTGAGGCTTTTTCTTCTTTTATTTTTTCTGTGTTAAGGATTACTTCTCTGCCTGGTATTTCTTGGTACAACCTACATGACGGAAGGCTGAAATCCTTTGTTTATCTCATCCCCGCCTTCTGAGTTGGTGACGTTTTGACCTTTGGAATCATACAAATCTTTCCCATGGTTAGATCTTAAGATTTAAATTGAAAGAATTTTTTTGACAAAAAAGGTTTAATATGTACGTGTCCCCCCCCCTTTTTTATTTTATTTAATTTTTTGACCCATCAGTTCCAAAAAGAGCGTTGTAGTACTACACATACCTATAGGCAGGGATCAAGGTATAATTGTCATCAAATTTGTCCATAGTTTTTTTTTGGGCTGACTGGATATGTTGTTAATTTGGGAAGCAAACGTTAATTCCTTAAAGTTAAATTATCCACAGGTAAAAAGGATGTTACAATATGATACTAGCATTGACACCAAAAATTTAGAGAGAGTCATTGTGTTATATTAATCCCAAAGGTTATTGTTATCATAGATTTTAGTAACATACCATGTAATTTTAAATTAAATATACATAATAGAATATAGACCCCATGTCCCCTCTCAACCGCCCCCTCCCCACCCACTCCCAGTTTCCATTATCAGTTCTTCTTCCTGATGCACGTCTTTTCTGTTGTTGTTCTTTTAATATGCATCCGCCCTCTTCCACAAGAAATATTAATAACTGTAGGTTATTGATGCTAGCATCCACAATGAAGGGATAACCATTTCGTCATTTGTGTTTTGTGTGAATTGGGTGCTTTCGTTCACTTATTAATAGTATATCCTCCAGTCTCCATCCATTAACCTGCAAAGTTATGATTACATCCACTTTTTCTTTATTGCTGCATTAGAAGCTCCATTGTGTAATGTACCCATTTTTTCTATTTCAATCATTCAGTTTGAGGGCATTTGGATTGGTTCCACACCCAGCATTTTTGCTATTGTGAACATGAGCTGCAATAAATAAAAATGTTATGAACATCACTTGCTAGTGTAAACAACGGCCTCTGAAACGTCAGAGAGTATTACCAAAGGCCCTAAGCAATACAGCAAAAAATGGTCTCTCGAGAAAGCCATTAGACTCCTTCTGTCAGTATCAGCTACACCTCAACACCTGGAGATTACTGTGCAACAGTGGCAACCAAGTGGGTCTATATATATCCCAAAAATCTACATTGGCTATAGAGCTCTCTCCTTGGAGGAGAACTACAGTGGATTGTCAAACAAGCTTATTCCTCTAGTGGTTAGGAGATGTTATAAGCTCCACAATAAGAACTTGTCCACCCTTATACAGAGAAACCACAGTTTTGGATTAGCATACCATCCAACGCATCTGTGTCTATGCTCACAGCTTAGCTTGACATAATAATTAGTACTGCTTAAATGCCTGTACATCCAATAGCTTGTGCTTTGTTAGTATGACTAAAAAAGGGTATCACTGGAAAAGCTGTCAACCCATGAAGGGAAACAACCTGAACAGACTACAGTCCAAAATGACACCTCCAAAGAAATTAGACTGTTTTCTTCTCAGCCACTTGTGCCCCTTTCCCAAAGCACAGGGAACAAACTGCAGAAGAGAAGGCTTGGTAGATTGTAAGGGCTGCAGAGAGATAGGGATGAATCATGAGAGTACAGGAATATAGTCTGGACTCCTAACTGATCAACATGCCTGTGCATACAAGCTTCTCCAACTGGACTATGGGAACCTTGGGTTGTTCAAAATTTGGACATAGATACTTGCAAAATGCACAAATTACCCAATTATATGACATACTGAGTAATATCAATGTTATCTGCAAACAACTGTGTCATTACATTGTAGAATCCCTTAAAAATAAAAAATAAAAAAAGAAAATAAAAATAACTTCTTCACTTTTTGGAAGTTGTTTTTTAGACAAAGTATCGTTATAGCTCCAGCTGGCCTGGAAATCACTCTGTAGAACAGGCCGGCCTTGAAGTCTCAGAAATACTCCTGCCTTTGCCTCAAGAGTGTTGGGATTAAAGGGGTGTGTCACCATGCCAGGCAACTTCTTCACTTTTTAAAAAGCATTGCTAAAAGAATCTTTAAAACAAAGATTCTCATTCTCTTCACATATCCTAACTAATTTGCTTTTCAATAAATAACAGAAGGTCATTTATACCAAAGAACAGAATATTTCTGAGGGAAATTAGAACAATCCAAAACAGATCATGCTCACTTTTGATTTTAATGACTCTAGGAGGTTTTTTTTTTTTTAATGTAGAATCACCTCAGATCTCAGACTGGAAATAAATACCCCAACATGCTACAAACAAGAAGCCCAGTGCTGCATATTAGTTATTATTAATAATGTAAAAGGATAACATTTTCAGCAAATGGTGCTGGCAAAATTGGATTATCATTTGTAGAAGAAGAAAATTAAACCCCTACCTCTCACCCTGTACAAAACTCAACTCCAAGTGTATCAAACATCTCAACGTGAAGTCTGAAATTCTGAAGGTGATAGAAGAAAAAGTTGGCAACAACCTCCAAGACTTAGGCATAGGAAAAGACTTTCTAAATCAGACAGCAGCTGCACAGGAACTAAGTTCAACAGTTGACAAATGTGACTCAAAAGCTTCTGTACAGCAAAAGAAACAATCAAGGATGTAAACAGAAAACCCAAAGAGACATAATCTTTACCAATGATACATCTGACCGAGCATTAACATCAATAATATATAAACTACTCAAAAAACAAACAAGAAGACAAATAACCTGTATTAGTCACTTTTCTATTGCTGTAATAAAACCACCAGGACCAAGGGAACTTATAAAAGGAAGAGTTCATTTGAGCTAACGAATGACGGTTTCAGGGAATTAGAGTCCATTGTGGCAGGAAGTATGGTGGCTGGGGCTGGAGCAGCAAGCCAAGAGTCACATCTTGCAATGAGCACAGGTAGCAGAGAGAGAGAGAGAGAGATTGGAGACCACAAGGTTTGTTAAACTCACTAAATCTGCCCCCAATAACGTACCCTCCACCATGGCCACACCTTCTAACACCTCCAAGAACAGTGCCACCAACTGGAGACAAAATGTCTGAATACTTAAAGCCTATGGGTGGACACTCTTATTCAAACCACCACATGACCCACTCAAAAGCTGGAGTAAAGAGCTGAACAAAGACTTCACAAGTGAATAATTAAAGATGGCTGAGAAACTTGTTCACAAAGTGTTCAACATCATTAATAATTAAGGAAATGCAAATTAAAACCACTCTTGGATATCATCATACTCCAATATGGCTAGCTAAGATCAAGAAAACAAAGACAATTTATGCTGGAGAGCTTGTGGGGAAAGGGGAACACTCATCCACTGCTGGAGAGAATGTAAACATGTACAACCATGGTGGAGAACCCATAAAAGACTTAGAATGAGCCTACCACCTGACCCAGTCATGCCACTCCTGGATATATACCCCAAAGACTCATCCTACCAAAAAGATAAATGCACATCCATATTTTTTGCAGCTCTCTTCACAGTAGTAAACTGCTGGAACCAACCCAAATGCCCTTCAACAGATGAGTGGATAATGAAAATGTGGTACATCTACACAATGGAGTACTCTTCAGTGGTAAAGAAAGATGGCATTCAACCCAGAATATTTTACCCAGCAAAAATGTCAATTATAGTGGAAGGAGAGAGAAAAAACTTCCACGACATAAACAAGATGACAGGATACATGTCCGGAAAACCAACTCTTCATAAAATACTTGAAGAAATTCAGCTCTTTTGTGCTGGGACCAGAGGGGCCGGTGCTAGTGGCCTGCACCTTGGTGCGGGCGGGAGTAGTTACCTGGGCAGGCATCTGCCGCCTCTGCCGCAGGTAGAGGGCCGTGGGCGGGACTGTCCTAGTCTCTTTTGTGCTGGGACCAGAGGGGCCGGTGCTAGTGGCCTGCACCTTGGTGCGGGCTGCCGGGGCGCGGGCTAGGTCAGGCATTCCCCCCCCCCGAGATTGGTGAGAATCCAAGTGGACCTTTCCTTGGAGAACCTTCAGAGCAAGAAGAGAAGAGTGGTTTGCAAAATAGAAAACTAGACAAGTCAATACTCCATAAACAAGGAGGAGGAAAGGGGGACAAGGGGAAAAAAAAACCCACAAAATAGCTAAAGTTGAGAGGAAAGTCAAACCATCCCCTAACATAGTGAAAAGGTATTTGTGCTCTGAACCTACCATAAGGTTGAGGAAGTCCACATGCTAGCGAACAACTGGCCGAAGGGAAAACATTGGGAACTGCACCGGAAATCCTGCATATAGTGCCTACCAACAGAGTAGGAGTTAGCTACATATGGGAAATCCCCTGTTGAGCGCGGACCCACCCGGAAACAGACATTAGAGGAATATTTGCAGACCTATGCAGAGCAATATTATAACGAACATCAAAAGACGGAATTCACGAGAATCTAACTAACTGAGGTTATGAAAAATGTAAAAACTCAAATGTGGAATAACCAGGAAATATAAGATACTATGAAATTACCAAACCTATGAATTATAGAAAAGGAAGAAAACTCAAAAAAGAAATAAAAAAAGGAAAAAAATAAAAGCAAATACAGAGAACTCTAAGAGAGATTGAGAGGATGAAAAAACTCACAAAAATTGACCTTTAGAGGGATAAAATGTACCACTTTGGGTACGAAAATAAAGGAACAGATCCCCTTTCCGAAAAATACTACCTCCACACGACTAGAGTGACAGAAGAGACAAATAAACACAAACTCCGAAATGATAGTAGACTCACATGAAACTACGGAAGCCAACCAATGACGTAAGTGAACCCCAAGAAGAGATTGAGGAACATCACGAAGAGATTGCGCAAGTCAAAACGGAAATGGCCGTACTAAATGAAACCACCGGATGTGCACCGAAAAACCGGTCAATTGAACACACATTCAATCAAGACGAAAGGAAAGTAAATCGCTTCAGAAAGTCGAATGGAGGACGCCCGAACAATGAATATCAGATTCTGGACGCTAACACATGAGCAATTAAAAAGCTGATCAAAATCTTATTGAAAAATTTTTCAAAAAAAAAGTGCGACCAACAGGGAAATATGGGACACTATGAAAAGATCCAACCCTCCGCATGCATAGGAATTCGAGCGGAGGAGAAGAATTTCAGGATAATTGTATTGATCAGATATTCAACTGAATATTTCTAGATTGAACATTTCCCCAGCCTTAATAAATTTAGATCACACTTCCCATACATAATTACTAACATGTCCACCATAGGACCCCAATCATAGACAGACAGAAAAGAAAACCCCCGCCTCTATCATATTGTTTAACATTGCTAGATGCCCAAAACACAAAATTCTGACGAGCTTACCCAAAAGAAAACACAATGTCACATACCAAAGGCAACTCAATCAGCCTTACATCTGATTCTCGCCTCCCAAACCCTGAAAGCAGAAAACAATGGAGACAAAGCATTCCCAGTGTTACCGGCGAATACGGAGCTGACCAAACCCCATTGAATACTTTACCAGCATTAAATGTGATCATTATGTTGGAGGACTGAGAGAAAACATCTTCCATGAACACTAAACAAACTGATGGAATACCTATTTGGAAATAAAAAACCCAACTCTTCATAAAATACTTGAGCCCCATTCAAAGGGCAGAGAACAGAGAGAGTTAGTCCCACCAGCACACCAAGCTCTACAACACACCTAGGAACAGACAATAACAAAAACTAACCATAGGCGCCCACTCAGATGCTAGGCCGTCACATTGATTAATAAAGTGACAAA
>VZQC01000216.1:4000836-4023566 GCA_009823505.1 Rhizomys pruinosus | reverse complement strand
GTGTACAGATTTAATGCAATACCAATCAAAATCCCCAAGAGCTTCTTCACAGGATTGGAAAAAACAATCCTCAATTTCATTCGGAAAAACAAAAGACCCTGAATAGCCAAAGCAACCCTGGGCGAAAAGAGCAATTCAGGGGGGATTGCTCTACCAGATATCAAACTATACGACAGGGCTATAGTCATAAAAACAGCTTGGTACTGGCACAAAAACAGACCAGTTGATCAACGGAATAAAATTGATGATCCAAACCTGAGCACATACAATTTCAGCCACTTCATATTTGACAAGGGGGCCAAGAAGACACAATGGAGGAAAGACAGTATCTTCAGCAGGTGGTGCTGGCAAACCTGGATCACCACATGTAGAAGAATGAAATTAAACCCTTACCTCTCGCCCTGTACAAAAGTCAATTCCAGATGGATCAAAGACCTCAACGTGAAATCCAAAACTCTGGAAATGATAGAAGAGAAACTTGGCAGCAGACTACAGGACATAGGCATAGGAAAAGACTTCCTTAATCAGACAGCAGCTGCACAACAAATAAGATCGACAAATGACAAATGGGACCTCATTAAACTCAAAAGTTTCTGTACATCAAAGGAAACAATAAAGGAAGTGAAGAGAAAACCCACAGAATGGGAGGGAAACTTCACAGCAGATACATCTGACAAAGCATTAATTTCCAGAGTATACAAGCTACTCAAAAAACAAAGAAGAAAACAAATGAATCACTCAAAAGATGGAGCAAAGAACTGAATAGAGACTTCACAGAGGAGGAATTAGAGATGGCTGAGAAACATCTTAAGAAGTGTTCATCATCGATAATAATTAAGGAAATGCAAATTAAAACCACTTTAACATATCATCTTACTCCAATAAGACTGGCTAGGATCACGAAAACAAATGATACCAAGTGCTGGAGAGGTTGTGGGGAAAGGAGAGCACTCATCCATTGCTGGTGGGAATGTAAACTTGTACAGCCACTATGGAAAGCAGTGTGGAGAACCCTTAGAAGACTCAAAATGAGCTTACTATTTGACCCAGTCATACCACTCCTGGGTATATACCCACAAGACTCATCTTACTGCAGAGATACATGCGCAGCTATATTTACTGCAGCTCTGTTCACAATAGCAAAAAGCTGGAACCAACCCAAATGCCCCTCAACTGACGAGTGGATAGAAAAAATGTGGTACATGTACACAATGGAATTCTATGAGGTGGTAAAGAAAGACAACATCATGAACTTTGCTGGTAAATGGATGGAGCTAGAAGACATGATGTTAAGTGAAGTAACACAGTCCCAGAGAAACAAACGACAAATGGTATCCCTCATATGTGGATACTAGTGCCAATAACTCAGTTACAAATATTTCTTGTGGAGAGAGATGCTTATTAAAAGAACAACAACAGAAAGACTGCATCAGAAAACTGACTGAAATGGTGAATCGGGAAGGGTGAGAGGGGTGGGAGAGGGACATGGGTGTATATTTGATTAATGCATATTTATTTATTTATTTTATTTATTTATTTTTAATTTTTTTAATTTTATTTATTTCTGTATGTGCATGAATGTACTGTCTGTATGCAAGTCTATGCACCCATCTCGTGCAATGCTGCGGAGGTCAGAAGAGGGTGTCGGATTCCCCTGGAACTGGAGTTCTCCTGGAATTGGAGTTTCAGATGGTTCTCAGCCACTATGTGGGTGCTGGGGATTTAACCCGGGTCCTCTGTAAGAGCAGTCGGCGCTCTTAACAGCTAAGCCATCTCTCCAGCCCCCATATTTAATTGATGTGAGTTCAACAAGTATCAAGTTTTGCCCAGACTCTGTCTACAGGTTACATGGTGTCTTAGGACTTAGTAAAAGTAAATATGTGTATATTAAACAACATTGGTTTAAAGGCTCTGATAAATACAGTAACGCATCTGAGTTAATTGGAGATATAAATTGCTGTTGTCCACATTTGTTTTACTTAAAATCTATATAGCAATAACTTTGGGATTAGCACATACAAGTGCTCTCTATATAATTTTTCTGTTGTACAGTATCACCTTGTGGCATTCTCTTTCACCTAGAGGATGATTTAAATTAAAAATTAAGTTTCCTTCCCAAGTTAATCACATACAGTCACCCAAAAGAGCATGGGTGAATTTGATGAAAACTGGGCCTTGATTCCATCCTATAGGTATGTATAATTCAACTGCCTGTTTGAGACTCATGGGTCAAAAAACAAAAACCTAAAATAAAAAAAAGGGGGATACAGATAGATATGAAACCTTTCTATCAAAAACCTTGCAATTCAAATCTTAAAACTAACTACGGGTAAAGACTTCTATGTTCCAACAGGTCAAAATGTCACCAACTTAATGGCTGAGAAGGAAAAGATACAGCTTTGCATTCAGTAGGATATACCAGAAAGTGCAAGCAGAAAGGTTGGCCCATCTGAACATTGAAAGGAAGAAAGGCCTCAGATTGCTCCAAACATCAAACCCCTCTGCAGCTCCTACTTGTAACAACTATTTATAATGAGTCCTAATGAAACTTACCTTCTAGGTGCCACAAAGGTTTTAATACGAGAGACTATCTTACCTCCCCCCCATAGAACAAGGAGAAATATGATGATGATGATGTCGTTCTCCAACTGTAAATTGGAGCCAACTGATATAGAGGTAATCTCTTATAAAACCAGTAAAACTGCCTTCTTTAATTGACTAATAGACATAGGAACTGTGAAAACGATTATTCTCTATTCAGAACCAAATATAATACTAAAGTCTCCTTAAGCTATGCACTAAAGCAAAATATATTAATACAGGAGCTCTGACATCAAAAATGGATTATTCTACCAAGGAGATGTTGGCCAGGGGATCCAAACCCCCACAAAAGGTAAAGGCTCCTTGCCTCTAAACTGGGATATCTGCAAGAAGAGAGGCGATAAAGCCCTGCTATCAAAGACCTGATGTAAACGTGGGAATTGGAAAGAGTATTGAGACCACACTTACAAGTATACGATGGTCTCTGGAATACCAGAGAGTGTTCCAAGGGCCACTAAACCAAAATAAAGAAAATAAGGTCTCCATTGAGTCAAGCAAGACTCCTCCATCAGCACCAGCTTACACCTCACCTGCCTGGCAATACGTGCAGCCGTAGCAGCCATGATCCCGTATATCCCAACTATTGGCTATTAGCTCTCTCCTTGGAGGAATAACCCACAGCTGATGCCACAAAGCTTACCTCCTCTATTGGTTAGGAGATGTTATAAGCCACTAAGACCCTGTAATTTTTAACAGAAAAAATGTAATTCATGGATTAACACACCATCCAAAAACATCTGTGTCTATACCAAAGTAACCTACCATAACATCTAGCACTGTTTAAATACCTATATATCTATGCTTGTGCTTCATTAGTAGGATCAAAAGGTTATTTCCTGGACAAACTGTCAGCCATGAAAGGAAAGCCAGAATTGACCAGAGTCCAAGATAACAGCTTCAGAGAAGTAGACTGTTTTGCTTCTCATTCCACTGTGCCCCTTTTCTAAGCTAGGAACAATCTGCGGGGAAGAGGGGGTCATGGTAGAATGTAAGGTGTGATTGGGGTGATGAAAGGTGAAACTCAGCTAATATAGTCTGGACACTCATTTAATCAATTGATTGAACATACAAGCAGCCCCCCACCCACCCCGCTGGATTGGTTGATTGAGTACCCATGGGCTGTGTGGGTTTGGGCACAACTGCTTGCAAATTGGTTTTACATGAAGGATGCCTGTTACTCATAAAAATAAATTAAAAAAAAAAAAAAAAAACTGAGAGAAAGATGCAGAAACAGTTATGGCAGAATGCATGATTCCTGGGTGGGGTTTGGGTTAGGGTAGGGGGAAGGGAAAGGGAAATATGCCTGACCTGATTTGGAAAATGATGTATGAAATACACAAAGCATCAATAAAAGTGAAAAAAAAAGAAAAAAGTGGGCAGGTGTTTGTCAAAGTGTACAAATAGCTGTAGGATGAGCATGTCTTAGGAATCTTTATGCAATATAGATGATGGTATGTTCATTTGAATGTGGTAATCATTAAACAATGTATGACACAAACCTTGTATATATTAAATCTTCATCAATTAACTATTTAAATATGAAACATGAAACTATTAATAAAGTCAATGAAATCATTAAAAAAAGAAAGATGGCATTATGAACTTTGCAGGTAAATGGATGGAACTCTAAGCCATTATGCTGAGTGAAATAACAGAGTCCCAGAAAGACTGTGGTTTGCCTCATTTGTGGATGCTAACACCAAATCCCCCAGATGAAAGGCAAGCTGAATAACACTATTATTATAATATTTCTGTTTATCTGAAAGCAACTATGTTGTTAAAATATGAATGTCGCAACAGGCTCTAGAATCACCCACCAATTATTTTCAGACTCTGTAATTACTGTATATGGGTGGAGAATATGTATACATATTTTAGAGTAATATAAAATTAATGGAGGAAAATGTGAATTCCTAAGCATAAAAAAAAGACTGAAAGGTGCAGGACAGTTATGGCAGAATACATGATCTGGGGTGGGGTGGGATGGGGTAGGGGGAAAGGAAAGGGGAATATGTCTGAACTGAATTAAAAAATCATGGCTGGTTGGTTATGCGAGACTGACTGCATTTAAGGAGGGAGCCAGGAGGTAGGGCAGGTTGGGCAGAAACACAGGGTGATGCTGGAGTAGAAGTGAGCTAGAAAAAAATGGAGTCAGCTTGCCTATTTAAATTAACACTAAAACATCCTTAAATTTTAAAGTAAGTAATATGGTAACATATGTCTCTTCTTACGATTTTTTTTCTTTTAGATTTAGAATATATCTATAGATTCACTTTTAATATAATAGCAAATGAAATAGTAGACATTTGCCTAAAGCAAGGTACACTTTGTGATTACAGTCATAAAAAAATCTAGAAAAAAACAAAATCACAATGAGAGCAAATACACTAACTTGGACAAGACATGTCATTTTTAAACTAATATCCCAGCACCAGATATGGGCTGCCTCCTTATGAGACTTTGGTCAGGGAGACTTCGAAGATCCCTGAAACAACACAGGTTGCTACCAGTTTTCTAGGTTGCAAACCAGAAGTGGGCTGCATACCAGAATGCACCAAAAGTTTCAGCTGCAGGACACCGAAACGTTAAGTTGTAACTGCTAGAGTGGAGGCTTTCTTCCTGATGATCTCATGCAGTGGTGGAAGTTTCAAAGTCGGCTTCTCAGGGAAAAACATTATTAATGGTTTTACCCCATTATGAATACTGTATGCTATAGTATCAACCTGCCTAGGAAGACATACCCACTGATTTAATTGGAACATGACCAATAATGTGGGTAACTAACTGCTTTCTAATTGAATCCGAGGCCTGGCCCATGAGAGAGAAGTCATTTCATAGCATTGTAAATCTGGTCAAAACCTACAGCTGGTGAGGTCATAGGCTCTGACTGGGAAACTCCATACTGATGCTTTTCTAAATAGATATGCTATCAAACTGCCATTTAATATTTATGTTTATAGCATGGGTTAGTGTTTATTTCAGCCTTGGTCAGAGATGCTTCTTTATTTTGTGGTGAAAAAAAAAAAAAAAACCAAAAACTCAATGATGGAATAGAGTGTTGAGAATGGGGTTGTTGAGTACTCAGCCTTAAATAGGATATTATATGACCCCCTCTGAGGTTTAGGAAACATAATAGGGGAGAATAAAGAATATAAACTGTGGGGGGTGGGCACAGCCAGATGTAATAAAATAGATGTTTTCTGGACATAGCCATTCTAAATCATGAATAAACGCAGCTGTGCTTACCTGCCCAGGACCAATAAAATATTCGACCCTCTATGCTTCCACCATGCAATGAGGATAGAGCAATTATTGGGGAAAGGGTGGTCATATTCCTTCACTGGTAAGTTGCTCTTGCTCAGATAAGAATCCACCAACTATAGCCATGGAAAGAAACAGTCCTAATTCAATGTGGTGACCACAAATGCACACACACACACACACACACACACAAAAAAAAAAAAAAATGAAAGGGACTTTTAGGTGTGGAAAGGAGATAAGAGAAGATAAATTAATAAGATCAAAGTACACTATATATACATAAGAAAATATGTGTATGGGTATATATGAAGTGAACAGTTAAATAATAGAAAAAAGAATTGACTGTAGTAAAGCACTAAGCTAAATTTTTAGTTCACTTTTCTTGTATCACAAGAATTCATTGCAAACATTACATCTTTCTCCTGATGTTTTTAGTAATAATCTACTTTGTAGATAACTAAAAGGCCAAACAACCAAAATGGTATGACTATACACTTTCATTAATGAAGACAAGTCTCTGACATTACAAAAAATGAAAGCAAATAAGTTCCAAAGGTTTTAAAGTCATTATACTTGGCTGTAATGATATAAATGATAGGATTATAGAAAAAATGAAGTACAAACCAATTAAGAAATTCTGGACTTGCTATATGGCAACAGAGATAGAAAGATGCAAAATCACTGCCGTTTATAAGTGGTGGCAGATTGCCACTGATAGATAAGATTTGTTTTCTGTTAAAGCAAGAGGTGATTTGCTTTTTTCCTCTCTGCTCACGTGGTCAGTGGTACTTGTGCTCAAAATGACTGTCTGAATAACAGGGAAACCGGCACATGAAAGAGGTATACATGTGTTTTATAGCTGGCTATAATCTCAGACACTTGCAGCTCAGCAGTGCTCCTTCTACACTGAACATTTCAAGGACATGATTATTTAATTAGGGAATGATGCCCCAGGTTTTCAGTCTAGCATTAACAAGAACTGTTGAATATCTATGATTGAACATAATTTCAAAATACATAAGAATGATTTCTGAGTCAAACTGTGCAGTAGCTATCACCAAGTTACTACACATTTTGGATTAGTTTATACTTTATCTTTAATCAAATTATCCACATGGGGGATAGGCTCCTATAAGTGATTAGTGTTATCATGAGTGAAAATTCTGAGAGTTAGAATCCAATATACTCTTCCTGATAGTAATGTGAAATATTAACCATTTTCTTTGCAAACTGTTGTTAGGTCAGAATGAATAAACTGATTTCAAGTGAAACCAATTTAATCTGGCAATCCTTTTTATTGTTTGAGAATTTCACTGGCTTTTGATAAATTCACCTCCCATTCTCTCTCTTCCAATTTTCCAATCCCTACCACCGTTTTCCCCTCGACATAATGTAGCTATAATTTGAGCCACTAAATTAATTTCTCCTTCTATAGCTTAGGAGCTATTGTCAGTTGATGGCTACTGGGGAGTTGTGGAGGGAGTCACATTTCTTTAGGGATGCTACCTACCCCTCTCTAGATGATCATATACTTAAGATGGCCATATTATTTGACTTTTTTATTTTTAGAAAACTCCATATCTTTGATAGGCCAGCACCACCTCCACATTTTCCTTCCAACAATAAATTACTTCACATCAGCAGCTCAGAAGTGGGATTTATCACCTGTATTCAAGGAACTTAATAATCTTAGTTACCCATTTTGAGTTTTATTGCTTGAATACATGAATCACTAAGCAGAATTTATTGCTTGAATGCATGAATCATTAAGACAAAAACTTTGAATATATGCATATTGGTTTTGGTATGTTTATAGAACCAATCAGCATTTGCTAAAGCTTATGATAAATTTTCTCTTACCTGAAATTGTTTCCCAGGGCTCATTAATGCCTAATGCCTCTGATCTAAAGTTAATACTATATAGGTTGTGATGTGCCTTGTATGTTTCCAAATTCTATTTCATTGAATAAAATCTTAGTTTCATGAAAAAGTGAACAAAAAAGAACTACTCAATGCTAGTAACTACATAAGAGAATACTCTGCAATTTGCATATAAAAATTACAAAAGTCATGAAATGACAGCTAAAGCGTATTTGCCTAATATTGTGAGATCATTTATTTTTTAACATTAGAATTACCAAGAATGTGTAACAAATTGGTTCATTGGTTTGTTATCTAAGGCAAATGTTAAGATTTTATGAACATTCAAAACTGAAATCCTCATGTCAACTGCTTTCAAATTCTGAGATCTCAGGGTCAGTGAAAATTAATAATGATCTAAATACAGACACATATGGATTAATTTAAAGTGAGCTCATAACATGAGCCAAGATAAGTAGGTCAAAGGATGATATAAAATTTGATAGTACTAACTATGGTGTTAGTGAATGAAATTTGGCATACATAGAGTTATAATACTTAATGAAAAATAAAACCATTCCATCAAGAGATTTATATAAATTTAAGAAGCTTATAAGTATGAAAAAAATCAAAGTAATATATATTTCATTATTTTATTAAATCTTTTATTAAAGTTTTCTTAAGATTTACCACCTGTTCTAGTTTGTATTCAATTGCTGTGACAAAACACTCTGACACTAACTTGGGGAAGAAAGGGTGTATTCAGCTCACATCTCCTGGATCATAGTTCATGACTCAGAGAGCCCAAGGCAGGAACTCAGCACAAGAACATGGAGGCAGGAGCTGAAGCACAGGCCATGGAGGAATGCTGCTTACCGGCTTGCTCCCCGGCCCATGCCCAGCCTGCTCTCATACAATACACAACAACGTGCCCTGGGTGGCACCACTCATAGTGGGCTGGGCCCTCCCACAATGCTCAACAATCAAGATAATACTCCACATATGTGGCCACAGGACAGTCCAATGGAGCCAATTCCCCAATTGAGGATCCCTTAACCCAGGTGTGTCAAGTTGACACTAAAGCTATCCAGCACAATCGACCCCTTGCTAACTTGACACACAAAACATCACTATTAAACCACCACCTTTCCAGTTCTTGTCCCCAAGGTATGATGTTAACATTAATCACAACCGAGACAGTACAACCTTAAAAGCCCCACAGTCCTTAAAACATCCAAACACTTAAAAGTTCACAGTCTATTAAAAGTCTCTTAACTGTGGGCTGCTGTAAAATCTAAAAGAAGTACTGTCTTATTTCAAAGGGAAGAATCAGGCACACTCAAACAAAACCTAGGTCCAGCAAGTAGGTGAAGGCTGGATACCTGGGACTCACTCACAATCTTCTGGGCTCCAGAGGATTTTGGCAGCTTCCCTTCTCTGACTCTGCCATCTGTGGCACACACAACTCATCTTGCAGGCCCAGGCCTGCCCCATTCCACACCTGCTGCTGCTCTTGGTGATCATCCCATGGTCCTGGCATCCCCAAAATCTGGGGTCGCCACTGAAACTGGGGCTGTTTTTGACCTCTCCTAATGCAAAACCTCAGCTTCTTTTTCTGACCCCAGGAATCCTGGGGTCTTCACTGTAACAAAGGCTGCACTCTGACCAGTGGCCTTTCCTGGCCTCTCATAGTGCCAGGACTCAGCTGCTCTCTGTGACCCCTTCATGCTTTCAACACTGGACCCATATAGGAGACTCTTACACACTACCAAGTCCTGATTCTGGCTTGACATGGAGTTTCAGGCCCCTTCTGGACCACAGCTTCTGTGTGCTGACCATAAAGAAAATTTTCCCAGGAGATTTCACCACAGTGATGCTGGTCTCTTGTTACTTACAGCTGATTTTTCAGCCCCAGCTAACTAGCATCAATTGTCCCAGTAAAACAAAGGATTCACTTTAGGTTCTGGTCTCTTGTTACTTACAGCTGATTCTCCAGCCCCAGCTGACCAGAACCCTCAGATTAAACAGTCCTGATGATCTCTGCTTCCCTTTGAAACTCCACAAGCCAGGCCTCCATCTTATACAGCTCCCTCAGCAAAACTGTTCCAAGTTCCACAGCAATGATCCTTAAGCATTCAATGAATTTTTCTAGCCCAAAGTTCCAAACGCTTCCACAATCCTTCCACAAAACACCAAGGTCAGGTCTGTCACAGCAATAACCCGACTCTTGGTACCAATTTCTGTTCTAGTTTGTCTTCAATTGCTGTGACAAACACTCTGACAGACACCAACTTGGGGAAGAAAGGGTTTATTCAGCTCACATCTCCTGGGTCATAGTTCATGACTCAGGGAACCCAGGCAGGAGCTCAGGGCAGGAATCTGGAGGCAGGAGCTGAGGCACAGGCCATGGAGAAATGCTTACTTGCTTGTTCCCCTGGCCCATGCCCAGCCTGCCGTCTTATACAGTACACAACAACCTGCCCAGTGTGGCACCACCCATTGTGGGCTGGGCCCTCCCACATTGCTCAACAATCAAGACAATACTCCACAGATGTGGTCACAGGCCATTCCAATGGAGCCAATTCCCCAATTGAGGATCCCTCAACCCAGGTGTGTCAACTTGACAATAAAACTATCCAGCACACCACCATTCTTTCCATTTCACCCTTGATAACACTGGTCTCTATGAGCTCCTTCTTCTCCTTTTCCCCTACAGTTACGTGTATCACCTTCACTGTCCACCTCCCATTTAGATACCGTCAATTTACTCATTTCTCCCTTGACATTATTTTAATTTTTAATGTATATGTGTCCATGTCTGTGTATACACCCATGTCCAGATACCCTCTGAGGCCAAAAGAAGCTTTCAGATCCCCTGGATCTGTGGTTAAGATGGCAATGGTGAGCTGCCCAAAGTGAGTGTATAAAACCAAACCTAGTCTGTGCACTCTCCAAGAGCAGTGAATGCTCTTACCTGCTGAGTCTTTTCTCTACCTCACTTAACCCAAATTTGATTTTTTTCTTCCTGAAAGTTGAAAAATATTTTATATAACTTTTACTATATGTGATTCTCTCCCCATAAATCAACAGAATGTATTCATGTTTGTTCTTTTCTAAAGGCCAATGTACTGGGTTGTATTTATGAATTTCCCTAACAGAAAATTCACTTAATGAATAACACATCAAGCACTGTATAACAGTAATGGCTGCACCCTGTCCTTTGGAAAGTATTCCAAATTAGTGTACATTAATTAATCATGAAAAATATTCTCATAAGTCAATATTTTAACTATCTTAATGAAGGCTCATCGATGATATCTTTAATATGTTCCTTAATTCTAAGAGATCAAGTAGCATATAACCTATAACATGTATGTCTTTGTGTCCACACCAAATAATTTCTGGTTTTAACATTATCTAAAAATATTTCCTCTTAGATGTATTTAGACAAAAACAAACAGAAGCAAGGCCCACTAGAAAGGTTTGTAATGACAGCTACTCTGGAGGCTGAGACAGGAAGATTGCACATTTAAATTCTGCTTCGAATGAATTTGAGGCCTGCCTGGGCGACTTACTGAGACTCTGTCTTAAAATAAAATGTTTAAAAGAGAGCTGAAAATACAGTTTAGTGGAAAATACTTGCTTAGCATCTGCAAGATTCCTAATCCAATCTCTAGCAACAGAGAGACAAAAGAGAAGACATAAACAAACAAACAAAAAAAACCCAGATAATCATTAAAATTAGTACTAGCACTGACATGTAGGATGCACTCAATAAATAACTCTGATTTGTGAATTGTTTAATCATAAAAATGTCAATTTGATCAGTCAGCATATACAGCAATGGTGATGAAATAAAAGCATTTAATGCCTGTTAAAGAAAATAATTTGGGTGCAGCAAGAAATAAAAATGGAACTGAAAATTCTATAGAAGTAAACACATGTACAGACACAAAATGCCATCAGTTTATTGTGTATTTTTGTTTTTATTTCTGTATACAGCCAACTGATCCAACTAGTTTTTATTGCTATCTACTACAAATGTCAACAGAACAAATTTCCAGAAATATATTGATCCTTTCTATGTTTATCACTCACTCTATGTACAGGCATTGCTTATGTCAATAGCTTTCACTAGATACTTTGTCCAAAAAATCAACTAAAGTTTAATTCTATGGAAAGCATGGGCTATAACCAGGTAAGACCTTTTTTTTTTCAAAATAGGAAATCAAGGTATTTTGTCATTTGTTCCATAATGTGCATATCCAATTAAATTTGTCACTTCTCCTTTGCAGCATGCTGTTGGTATGATACAGCCCTCTTTCCTTCAAGTACTAGGCTGGCTGCTGCATGTCCTGCTGGTCCACAGGTATAAGAGGGCCCCAGGTGTTGTAGGGCTTCTACAAGGTCAACATACTTGGAGACTCCCCTTCTGGGGGATCAGAAACCTGGCTTTGAGGGGCAGCACTGGGGGCAGGCACACATACACTCTGGTAAGAGGGAGCTGGTCCTCCTCACCACGTTTACTTGGGGACTTGGAAGTCCCTTCTGCTGTTGGGCCCAGGATGTCTTGTGTCTTGGGCCACCACGCTGAGTTTGAGTCTTTGAGTAAATGGCTCCTTGAACTCAGCTGTGGTACTGGTAATGATGTGAGGGCATACTCTCTCCCTTTCAGTGGCCAAGAGCCATTGCCATTCAAGGGGTACTCGAAGGAAACCTTGGCATTACTGCTGCTGAGGGTTACTGATATAGAGCAGTCAGGGGCATCAGCTTCTGCTCCCATCTTTTCACCTTATCCACAGCAGCAGAGACACCAACTTTGGGAAACATCTCTGACTGCAGCTTCCTGGTGACCCTGGGGCCCCTGCACTGGCCTGTGGCCTGTATGGCTTCAGGTTACTGGGTGTTAAAGTGCTAGAATCAGACCCTGAAATCTTGGTGGGGGGTCGTTTCCTGGCCCTGAATGTCCTGCTGTACCACCTCTGGTGCCAGAGTTTGAGTGCTGGGATGGAGGCCTTGCCCTTGGGCTTCTGCAGACCTGAGAAAAGTGGCATCTCCTCCTGCAGCAGGACAGGAGGGCAGTTAGAAGGCTGGGTCTACAGCACAGACGTGCTCCTACCGGTCTTCAGCATGCCAGGGTTGTACTTGTGCTCCAGCCTCTGGTGCATCAGGACTTCTAGGTAAAAGGTCTTAAAGGTACAAAAGGGGCAGGTGATGGTAGGAATGAGACTCTTCCTCAGAGAGATGGTGGCACAAGCTTGAAAAGCACTGAAGATTGGATTGAAAGGCCTGTCCTGGCAGTTAGCGCTAGGCTTGTATTTGCAGTTCTCCTTATTGATGCTCTCCCTGTGGCCACGTGCCAGAGGTCCGTCTTCTTCCAATTTAGGGCCTAGATGCCTGTTACTGGAAAGATCCAGCAGGGAGAGGGAGATGGGTTGGTCAGTCTTTCCTTCATTCCAGGTTTCCAGGTAAGTGATTCTGGCTGTAGAGGTGGTTTCTTTGGTATGCACCTTGCTGTGCTCTGAACTGGAGACCCAAACCAAAAGCAGAACCATTACCTGCATTCCTCTGCTCAACCCATTCACTTTTACTAGGCCCATTTGGATAAAGATGATAGCAGAGGAAAGGGAAAGCATCTGACGTCCTCAAGAGAGTTTAGTTATTGTGGGACATTTTTGCATTCTAATTACTACCTCAATATTCATCTCAGAACCCATACATGTGTGACCTTTGTGACTATGTCACACCCAGAAGGCATCCGGAAGGTACACCTAAAAGACAAGCATCCATCCCATTGATGTTGCTGCTGAATTAAAGAGCTAAGGTAAGAGGACATAAGAGATAATCTGCTATCAGACACTTTGAAGACTAAAAATTTAAAGAGGTTTTTGATGGTGCCAAAGATGTCAAAGGCAGCCCCCTGCCAAGCAGCCTATGAAGAGCAGCCCTCTGTTTTGCAGTGTTCTGGGCAGTGCTGTCTTCTTACCTGCTCCTGCTTATATGGATGTGTTGGAAACAAGGTCAGTAGGCAAGCCACAAGCGAGCAGCCCTTACTATATTTTTGGATTTTTGTCAGTGGAAAAAAGTAAACACCAATAGATATATGTTCTTTGCAGTAAGTGGAAGCCACTATTTTGCATGTGCATATTGTAATTAAAGCAGAATATTTGTAAATACATTGATTTCAGTGGAATATTAGTTTCTATTATGAACCATCAATGACTATTTTACCAGAGACTAAATTAAGCCTAATTATGGCAAGTTCATTGACTGGAAAGCTGTGTGTAAATATTATATTCAAGTTAAGAAAATACTTCCTATGGAAAAAAAAATAGGTCCCTTATCAAATTCTCATTCTTGTAAAATTATCCCTGATGACAAAATTATCCTAAACACATGTTTATCAAAACAAATGAACAACTTCAAAAAGCGAATAACACTATCAAGTCTTTCTAAAAATTATATATTTTTTAGATGTTTGTTTCTATGTGTTTTGTGGCTTAAGCTGAATTTAAATTTCTGTGATTTTTTTTTCTGATGATAATTATGATGTAACCAATCTCATTATTATTGTCCTGGAATGGGTTCTAATTGCTTTTGAAGTTATAGTTTGTTATGTTTTAATATTTTTTTGTCTCTTCGAGACAGGGTCTCCCTGTAGCCCCAGCTGTCCCGGAGATTACTCTGTAGACCAGGCTGGCCTTGAAAGATCCGCCTGCCTCTGTACTGCTGCACTTTTTTCCTTGTAATTTTCCTGCCAGGATGCAACTTGGGAGGGTATGCATGGTTGGTTAAAGTGTAACAGCAGGGTTCTACTTCCCTCCACATCTAGTATCCAGGTAATTGAGCATTTTCTTACATTTGTACATTGGTATTTCCAAAGAATATTTACTTTCAACAAATTTCCAATTATAAATATCTAAAAATACAGTTAATCTACATTACAATAAAATAAATTACTCATTTCAATTTTAAGTTCTTTACAAGTACCAAATACTGTTCTATACTTACATAATCTTATTCAATATTCTTAAAATTCTGAAGAGATATTATTCATGTTACTTTATTCATGAATTGGGGAAACTCAATAAATTTGATAAAATTCTACTGTATTTTCTTTATAGCAAGAATTCCTACATAAGTTTTTCAATGAGTGTATTTTTTGTGAATTAACTATTTTGCTTATACAGACCATTCAATTATGCACTCAAATGGAACATGTGAACCAGTATTAACATCTGATCATGAAATGAGAATTTCAGAGTAATATGTAGTAGTAATATAATTATATGACAAGGACAACCAAAGAATTAACAACTAACTATTAGTTACAGTATGTTTTAAAATATAGAGTTTAGTTACTGGTCAAAGAGCATGGATTCTACAATTAGACTGTATATAGGTAAGCACAGATATTGTCTATTATTGAAAAGATTTGTAATAATTATTGTACTTTGCTTATTTTAGCATGAGTAGGGGCACATGTAAGGAATATTTTTCTATTACTCTTTGAATCACACCACATTAATATATTATGAGCACTAAAAAATAAACTTGTAGGGAAATCCAGCTTGAATTGCTCACTAGCTTTCTAATTAGCATGCCTCAGGGTACTGTGAGGCTGAGGGTCTGCCCCCCTCCCCTCCCGCCCCAAGAAGGAGCAAGCAGCACGACCTAGGTGCATAATGCTGGGTGGGGCAAAGTGTGCAGTGACACGGAGTTGGGGGGCTTATGATTGGTCCTGGGAACTGACGTCATTGATTTATAAAAGCAAGCTGTGGCAAGGAGTAAATTTGAATTTCATAGTAACATCATCATGAAATTCCCAGACATTATTTTTTTATTAATTTTTGCGAGCATACAGGCTAAGGTAGGCCTGCATTTTCAGGTGGCCAGTGGGTTGGAAAGAGATTCCTTTGTAGATCACCAATCTGGGTAGCTGGTGTTGTGAGTGGATATTGGCTGAAGGGAGGCGATCAGCCATCAGCCTGAAATTCCTGTCCAGGCTCTGGGCAGGTGGGAAGTTACTGCCAAGAGTGGAACGCGTGTCTCATGGGTCCAGGCTAAGAGCCTAAATTGGAATTACCACTTAGGCTGGGCTATGGGAAGTAGGCGGCTGGTCTCTGTGCCTAGAGGCCAGTTCCCCACAGTGTCCGCAAAGAAGGCGCTGTGTCCCCATCCCCCTTAGCAGGACCATGTGGTCCCAGTTCGGCATAAAAATAAAGATTCTTACATAAACTCTCTCAAAAAGCCTTCAGATTAAGTTCCTCTAGTTGAAGGATTATTATTTTTTTCCATTAAACCTTTTTATTTAGGAGGTTTCCTTCAGTCAGAGATCACTGAGACATCTAGTTTCCAAAGGACACTAGAAAACTCCCAACATTTCCTTCAACAAGAAGCTTAAATAGGAACTATAAGAGGTGGATTTTTCACTGCTAATTTTAATTTCCAGCATAGTGTTTGTTTTAGGAAAAAGATTTAGAGTAGTTAAAAAAAAGGGTAAATAGTATTGGAACATAGATTAATGGTAGAGCTCTTGCTTAGTATATGAGAATCCCTAAGTTCAATTCCCCAACACAGGAAACACAAAGCATCAATAAAAGTTTAAAAAAATAATAATAAATAAAAAAGAATCTAGTGTATTCCTAAGACAGAAAGATCAGGAAAATGGGTGAGATTTGAGAAATCCTATGAGGAGAAGCATCCAGAAGGATCAGATCAGCAACTGGCATCCAGTCACTTTCCTGCAGGGCTCAGTGGTGCTTTCTGTGAAGGTGATGTCCCCCTATGGGACATGGGCAATATGAGAACTGCAAGCTGCAGAGGGCTTAACCTGGCTGTGGAGACATGGTCAGGAAATGGGTACAGTGTGTATCAGAGCAGCATTGGCTGAGGAGTCTGAGCCAGGGGTGCAATACAGCAATGTGTCTCTGAGGTTGTTAAAGAGCACAAGGTGAACAGTGAAGAGCCAGAGGAGAGCAGCCCCTGCCAAAGCCTGAGAGCAGGAAAAGAGGACTATTAGAATTTGGTTCAACTCCAACAAGGGGCAAAACCTTGAGTAACAGCTTCAGGGCAGGAGCAGAAAACAAGCCCAAACCTGGAAGAGTACTCTCAAAGACACCACTCAAGAACAAGGTGCTTAGCACATCTCCAGAGCCTTTATCACAGAAAGCTCTCCTGTGTAAACAAGAGCCCAGCAAGCCATAAGGGAGGTTGTAACTGGCAGGTAGGGTTGGTTTCAGACTGTGCAGTTCCCAGAGAAAATGGAGCTCCACACAGCAATTCCTCACAGCAGGAAGGAAATACTATGTTAAGTTGTTTAAATTATTAAGAATAGCACAACTACCCAATGTGTAGTAGCAAAAAAGCTCCTTAACAGAAAATTGGTCAAGAGAATCAAATCTCTAGCCTGTTTGCAAAATCCAGATTTCCAGTACTGTCAGGTCAATGACTTGGTTAGGACCACTCCCAGAAAAGGTGGTTTGCCTTTATTCATGCTGAAGAGATAGGTAGAATACCTAGTCCCTCAAGAGATTCTGAATTTTTTCTCTCAGGAACCCTTGCCTGCTTATGTAATACTCATGGAGCATGATCAGAATCTTAGATTTCTTAAATTCTGCCCATATTTCTGAATTTTTCAAAAAAGTGTAACCTTTTCCTGTCTTCTTTATATCCTTTTGTAACCATGCTTCACTCAATGCCTTGGCTGTACTAGCATTTTGGGTTTCTTTAATTTTTCTCCAAAGGTCTTGCCCCCTCCCCTCAATATGCCTGCTACTCCACTGCAGGTCTCACCTCCATGTGGGCTCTAAACAGCCTGTTTGTTCTTTTCCTATCTGCTCTCTTCATACCAGCTGCTGAGGTGTGTGGCTCGCCTGCCTTGAGGACTATTTCTTAAATTCTAGTAAAGTTGTCCTAAAGCCTCCATTGTATTCATCTTTAAATTCCTTTATAAGTGAGGCTATGAACCCCAAAAGGGGACCCTCTTTTCCACCACCTCACTCACACTTACAGAAAGTGTTATAACCTGAGAGCATGAGAAAATTCATGTTCATCCTAACTAAGAAGAAAGACTGACTGCTGTTATCATACCTTCGATTTCAGTTTTATTTTTTCACTTGTTATTGTTAGTTTTGTTTACACTTTTATACTCATAGGTAGAAAGGACTCCATAAGTCATAGCTAATCTAATATTTGACAAAATGGATGCAAACTAAACTAGTCAGTCTATGTAATCAAGATCATTCCATATTAGTAAAAGGAAAAATTATCAAAAGACATCCCATTTTAACATATATATCAAATGTTTTATTTCGAATTTCATTTAAATAAAATCAAATACTAAAAAAGGCTGCAAAACAATCATTGAGACTGACTTCATTCCAGATTGTCACCTTTAGATCAATTTTTCCAAAGTGAAATTCAACATAGAAAATTCAATAACTAAATTATCTTTGGATTCAACATAAAACCTCAGATTGATATGTTCAATGCATACAGGATGCACCTTCTTTTTTAATTTTTAATTTTTTTATAATGCTTTTATTGACGTTTTGTGTATTTCAGGCATCATTTCTCAGTTCAATTTAGACATAGTCCCCTTTCCCTTCCCCCACCCCACATCAGATCATGCATTCAGCCATAACTGTCCTGAATGTTGCCTTCAGTCTTTTTTTATGTTTAGGAATTCACATTTTCCTCCTTTAATTTTATATTACTTTCCACTCATATATGAATATGAATATATACTTTCCACTCATATACTGTAATTAGAGTCTGAAAGTAAGTGATAGATCAATTCTAGAGCCCATTAAGAGATTTACATTATAGCAACATAGTTGCTTTCAGATAAACAGAAATATAACAATAATGTTGTTCAGCTTGCCTTTCATCTGGGGATGTGGTGTTAGCATCCACAAATGAGGGAAACCATTCACTGCTTGTTTTTCTAGGACTGTTACTTCACTTAGCATAATGGCTTCAAGTTCCATCCATTTACCTGCAAAGTTCATGATGCCATCTTTCTTTACCGCTGCACAGAACTCCACTGTGTAGATGTACCACATTTTTATCATTCACTCATCAGTTAAGGAGCATATGGGTTAGTTCCATCTCTTTGCTGCTGTGAAGAGAGCTTCAATAAACATGGATATGCATGTATATTTGAGGTAGGATGAGGTTTGTGGGTATATACCTAGGAGTAGTATGACTAGGTCAGGTGGTAGGCTCATTTTGAGTCTTTTAAAGGTTCTCCGCACTGCTTTCCATAATGGTTGTACAAGTTTACTTTCCCACTAGCAGTGGATGAGTGTTCCCCTTTCCCCATAATCTCTCCAGCATTTGTTGTCTTGTTTTCTTGAACATAGCCAGTGTTATCAGAGTGAGATGATATCTGAGAGTGGTTTTAATTAGCATTTCCTTAATTATTAATGATGTTGAACACTTTTAAAGATGTTTGTCAGTTATCTTGAATTCCTCACTGGTGAAGACTCTCTTCAGCTCTTTACTCCATTTTTGAATAAGTCATTTGTTTTCTCACTTCTTTGTGTTTTGAATAGTCTATATATTCTTTTTTTATTTAATTTTTTATTGATGCTTTGTGCATTTTGTACATCATTTTCCAATTCAGATCAGGCATTTTTCCCTTTCCCTTCCCCCCACCCCCACCCCATCCCAGATCATGTATTCTGCCATAACTGTCTTGCATCTTTCTCTGTTTTTTTTTTTCCTTTTTTAGCTATAAGTGATAATCCATGAGTACAAGCATCCTTCGTGCAAAAAAACCAATCTAAGGTGTTGTGTGCCAAACCACCCACAGCTCCCACCATCCAGTGGGGGGTGACATGTTGTTGTTCAAATCAAGTTGCTCAACTGAGTGTCCAGACTACCGTGCTTAGTTTCACCATTCACCCCAATTTGGAGCCTTACTTCTACCGCGCCCCCAACAATAGTCTATATATTTCTTACAGTTATGCTCTGTCCAGAAGCATCACTGGGAAGATTTCCTCGCCCTTCTATAGGGGTTTTTCTTCACCTCCTTATGTTTTTTTTACTGTACAGAAGATTTTGACGTTTGATGAGGTCTCATTTGGGTCAACTGTTGACCTTATATTCCTGTGCAGAGTGCAGTCTGATTTAGAAAGTCTGTTCCCTATGCCTTATATTGTTGTAGGTTGTTGCCAACTTTTTCTTCTTATCACCTTCAGGAGTTTGGGTATTTCACTTTGAGATCTTTGATCTAATATGGGGTTGATATTTGTACGCTGAGAAAGGGTTTCTAATTTGTTTCTTACAAATGGTGATCATTTTTGCCAGCACCATTTGCTGAAGGTTACTAAGCCTTCCTATTATTGATTTTTTGTTTTTTTTTTTTTTTTTTTTTTTTTTTTTTTTTTTTTTTTGCCCCTTTGTCAAATAGGAGGTGGCTGAAATTGTATGTGCTCAAGTTTGGATCTTCAATTTTGTTCCATTGGTCAATGGGTCTGTTTCTGTTCCAGTAAAAGGTTGTCTTTATGACTATGGCCCTGCAATAAATATAGCTTGAAGTCTGGTAGGGCAATCCTCCTGTATTGTATTTTTCACTTTATAGCTTTAGCTATTCGGGGTCTTTTGTTTTTCCATATGAATTTAAGGATTTTTTTTCCAAGTCTGTGAAGAAGCTCATGGAGCTATTGATTGGGATTGTGTTGAATCTGTATATCAATTGAGGTAAAATGGACATTTTTACTAAATTATTTTTTCCAATCCATGAGCATGGGGGGGGGTCTTTCCATCTTTTGATGTCATTTTCAATCTCCTTCTTTAGGGGTTTAAAATTTTTGTTGTAGAGATTTTGGTATCTTGGTTATGTTTGTTCCCAGGTATTTTATTATTTTTGCAGCTATTGTGAGGGGGAAGATCTTCTTATATGCCTTCTCCATTTGTTTATTGTTGGTATAAAGAAAGGCTACTGATTTTTCCAGGTTAATTTTTTATTCAGCCACTTTACTGAAACTTGTTTCTGAACATAAAAGACAATAAAACACAAAACCTGTGGGATACTTTGAAAGCAATCTTGAGAGGGAAATTTATTTATTTATTTTCTAAGTGCCCACATCAACAAAACAGAAAGAAAACAAATAAACGATCTAACACTGCAGTAAAAACACTTGACAGACAACAGTAAATGAACCCTAAACCCAACAGACAGGAAGAAATAACATAAATCAGAGCAGAAATCAATGAAATAGTAACAAAGAAAACAATGCACAGAATCAACAAATCCAAAAGCTGGTTCTATGAGAAGATAAACAAAACAGATAGACCTCTAGCCCAGTTAACAACAACAACAAAAGAGCAACTTCAAGTCAATAGTGTTCATGATGAAAAGGGAAACATCACAACAGACAAAGCAGATCCAGACAATCATATGGGAATACTTCAAAAACCTATACTCCACTAAATTTGAAGACCTAAGAGAAATGGAGGAATATTTGAAATATTGGGAACCAAGAAAGCTTAACCAAGAAGAGATTGACAGTTTAAACAGACCCATACTATTTGAAGAAATTGAGGGTGTAATAATAATAATAATAATAATAATAATAATAAAAACCCGCTCAACTAAAAAAAAAGCCTGGGCCCAGATGGATTCAGAGCAGAATTCTATAAAACTTTTAAAGAGGTCCTACAACTATTACTACTCAAACTCTTCAGAAGGATACAAACAGAGGGAATTCTCCCAAATTCCTTATGTCAAGCCAGCATTGATCTAATATCCAAACCAGGCAAAGATACAAGCAAAAAAGAAAGCTATAGACCCATCTCATTCATGAACATAGATGTAAAAATTCTCAACAAAATACTTTCAAATCACATACAGACCCATATTGAAAAGATCATCCACCCATCATGATCAAGTTGGATTCATACCAGAGATATAGGGATGGTTCAACATATGCAAATCACTATATATCATAAAACACATAAATGGACTGAAAGACAAAACCCACACAATCATCCTAATTGATGCAGAAAAAGCCTTTGACAATATCCAGCATCCCTTTATCCTTAAAGTCCTAGAGGGAATTGGATTGGAGGGATCATTCCTCAAAGTAATTGAAGCCATATACAGGAAACCCACAGGCAACATCATCCTAAATGGAGAAAAATTGGAACCATTTCCCTTAAAGGCAGGAACCCAGCAAGGCTACCCCTTACCACCACTCCTCTTCAACATAGTGCTTAAAAGGCTTGCTAGGGCAATAAGACAATAGAAGTAAATTAAGGCAGTACCAATCAGAAAAGAAGTTAAGCTATCTGTTTTTGCAGATGATATGATAGTTCACCTAAGGGATGCTAAAAACTCCACCAGAAAACTTCTAGGACACACTTTCTTAACAGCCTCCAATGGAACATTCTCAAAAATGTAGCATATTAGCATCCACAAAGTAAGCATTAAAATACAAAAAACAGAACAGAAATGGTCCTTGTATGTCTTTTCAGATAATAATAAAAGTAGACATCAACAGCATTGAGGTGTGGAGAAAATAACCAAATATTTGGAATTTGAAAATTTTGAATATTTTGAACAAGCAGTAGTTAATTAAAATATTCCAAGTATAATTGAAGTTTTTTAATATAAATTGAAAATAATAGCTTTTATCTCAAAGTCTTAGGAAATAAGAACCAGAGAAAACGAAACCCAAGAATAGTATAGACAAAAAAGTGAGTAATGCTGAACATAGTTAGTCTGAAATAAATTAATATATACAGGGCTGGAGAGATGGCCTAGCGGATAAGAGCACCGACTGCTCTTGCAGAGGACCCGGGTTCGATCCCCAGCACCCACATGGCGGCGGAGAGCCGTCTGAAACTCCAATGACAGGAGAACTCCAGTTCCAGGGGAATCCGACGCCCTCTTCTGACCTCCGCGGCATTGCACGTCACGGGTGCACAGACCTACACGCAGACAGTACATTCATACACATACGGAAATAAATAAAATATAAAAAAAAAAAATTAAAAAA
>VZQC01000216.1:3958971-3996259 GCA_009823505.1 Rhizomys pruinosus | reverse complement strand
TGTGTGTGTTGACATTTATAAAGTAGTAGGTTTCTATGTGTTTTTTGCAAACATCCTTACTGTTAGTTAACCTTATCCCCAGCCCATCCTTTTAATTCATTACCTCTCCTTCTATAAAATGAATGCACAAATTAAGCTCTTAATACTTGATGTTTGTTTAGTTCAATGGTAAACAATTTTAAAAGGTTTCACACACTCAAAAATATATGGGAGCACATTTGACTTGAAAGGCTTAAAACGAGTAGATGAATTTGGATGGATAGTAAAGTGGGGTGAATTTAGGAGGAGTTGGGGGTGCCAAAAACGTCAAATCACATTGTATTGAATTCTCAAAGAATTAATGAAATATTTTTAAATGATGCACTTACAAATGAAATTATTAAAGCAACACAAATACTGATCAGAACTCTCATTAGAGTATTTTAATTTAACCTTTAAAACAAGAGACTTGGGGGCTGGAGAGATGGCCTAGTGGTTAAAAGCACCGACTGCTCTTGCAGAACCCGGGTTCGATCCCCCAGCACCCATATGGCGTCTGTAACTCCAATTCCAGGAGAACTCCAGTTCCAGGGGAATCCAAGGCCCTCTTCTGACCTCTGCGGCATTGCACGTCACGGGTGCACAAACCTACATACAGACAGTACATTCATATGCATACAAAAATACATAAAATTTAAAAAAAAAGAATCTCAAAACAAGAGACTTGGGGCTGGAGAGATAGCCTAGCGGTTAAGAGCACTGACTGCTCTTGCAGAGGACCTGGGTTCGATCCCCAGCACCCACAGGCCAGCTGAGAACCATCTTTTGCTCCAGTTCCAGGGGAATCCGAGACCCTCTTCTGACCTCCGCGGCATTGCACGACACGGGTGCACAGACCTGCATGCAGACAGTACATTCATACACATACAGAAATAAATAAAATTAATAAAAAAAATTAAAAAAAATAAAAACAAGACACTTAACCACTAAAATTTATAGAACCATTTACTTACCAAGCTATTTTAGATGTATGATGTATGTATGTATGTATGTATGTATGTATATCTCTTTATATTATATATCTCCACCCCTCCATGCTTTCATGATCATTTCCATGTAAAGAAAATAACCCATCTGTTCTGTAAGTCATTTAACATTAAATAATGTTTATTATCATTAAGTAGGTTGTTAATTGTTATTATAAACTTCTCTGGCATTAATGATAAGAAATATCGATCAGTTAGCAATAATTCATAGACCCTGTAGAAATTATAGTAAACATTCTAGAAAGTGCATTGTATTTTTCCAGTTATTCACTGGTTTCAACCAGATACACTTTGGGAGCTTGTATAAAGCCATGTTTATAAAATATGTGACTATATTGATACATGGGCACATGTACAAACTTTTAAATAACATCACATTATTTTGTATAAAAATGCTCTCCTATTATTTTCATGTGTGCAACATTCAGTGCAGTAGAAAGAGGAAGAATATAAAATTTTATGAGTGGTTATTTCATTTTATTTATTTTTCTAATACTTCCCTCCAATTTTAAAATGTCTGAGTTGAAAAGTGAGGCGAAAACACTTAGCTGGTATCTTTAAACTTGCTTGAAATAATATTATTTTGACCTAATTGAAATCACAGCCCACCTCCTGAAATGTGTTCCATAGATCACTTCTACTGCTGATTATTCCCTGGGCAACAACACACAGGCTTACTAAAATTTCTGTCTCTAAATATATAGATGTAATCTCTAAAAATATTGGAAAACAAATAGCAGGCTATCCAGCTGTCACTGTTGCTTCTATGTTATCCTCTAAGAGAATAATTTTCCATTATTTGGCAACATATCTTGCTCCTTAGAAATAAAACTTTCCATCAGATGTGAATATACACCCCCTCTTGAGGTAGCTGAGTTTTTGTGGTGAAAGGTATAATATAAGTGGCAAATGCCAATGTTGTTTAATATAGATACTTTTACTTTTACTGAGTCCTAAAATACCATGTAGTTTGTAGATAGAGTTTGGGCAAAATTGGATACTTTTTAAACTCACATCAATTAAATATACATTAATCAAATATAGACCCACGTCCTTCTCCAACCCCTCCTACCCCTCCAGTTTCATCATGTCAACAACAACTGCATCATTTTGATGCAGTTGTTGTTCTTTCCAATATGCATACCTCCCCATAAGAAGTATTTACAACTGGGTTATTGATGCTAGAATCCACAGATGGAGATACCATTCATTGTTTGTTTTTCTAGGACTGTGTTACTTCACTTAACATAATATCTTCTAGTTCCATCCATTTACCTGCAAAGTTCATGATGTTATCTTTACTGCTGCATAGAACTCCATTGTGTACATGTACCACATTTTCTCTATCCAGTCTTCAGCTGAGGGACATTTGGGTTGGTTCCAGGTTTTTGCTATTGTGAATAGAGCTGCAATAAATATAGCTGTGCATATATTTCTGCAGTAAGATGTGAGTTTAACAAGTATCCAATTTTGCCCATTGGTTTAAATGTTTTAATAAAAACGGTAATACATTTAACTTAAGTGGAAATACAAATTGTTGCCCACATTTGTTTTACTTAAAATCTTTATAACAATAACCTTGGGATTAACATATACAAACGTTCTCTATAATTTCTGTGTTATACAGTATCATCTTGTGGCATTCTCTTTTACCTGCAGTATAATTTAACTTAAGGAATTAAGCTTGTTTCCCAAATTAACAACATACAGTCACCCAAAACTGAATGAAACTTGCACCTTGATCCCTGCCTATAGGTATTTGTACTACAACTGCTTTTTTGAGACTCATGGGTCAAAAAATGAAAACCTAAAATACAAAAATGGGGGATACAGTTATATATTAAACCTTTTTGTCAAATTTTCAATTTAAATCTTAAAACTAATATGGGAAAAGATTCGTATGTTCCCACAGGTCAAAACGTCTCCAACTTAATGGCTGAGAAAGAAAAGATACAGCTTTGCATTGTGCAAGATGTAACAAGAAATACCAGCAGAGGAGTTGGCCCATCTAAACATTAAAAGGAAAAAAAGCCTCAGACTGCTACAGACATCAAACATCTCTGTGGATCCTATTTGTAACAACTGTTTATAATGAGTCCTAATGAACCTTACCTTCTAGGGACCTCAAAGTTTTAATATGAGAGAACTTCTTACCTCTTTTTCATAGAACAAAGAAATACATGATGGTAATGAAGTCATTCTCTAACCATAACTTAGAGCTGACTCTTATAGAGGTAATTTCTTACAAAACTGGTATAACTGCTTTATTTAATTGACTAATACACATAGGAAATGTGAAAAGGATTATTCTTTATCAGAGTCAAATATAATATTAAAGTCTCTTCAAGCTGTGCATTTAAGCAAAATATATTAATACAGGAGAGCTCTGATATCAGCAATGGATTATTCTGGAAGGAGACGTTGGCCAGGGGATCCAAGCCCCGCCCCCAAAAAAAGGTAAAGGCTTCTTGCCTGTAAACTGGGATACCTGCAAGAAGAGAGGCGGTAAGGTCCTGCTGTCGAAGACCTGATGCAAGCTTGGGAAAGATGCATTGAGACAGCACTTGCAAATGTACAGTTGTTCTCTGGAACGCCAGAGAGTGTTACCAAAGCCCACTAAACCAATAAAGCAAAAATTGGTCTCCTTGAATCAAGCAAGACTCCTCTATCAGCATTAGCTACACCTCACCTGCCTGGAAATACTGTGCAGCTGTAGCAGCCACATGTCTGTATATCCCAAATCTAATTGGCTCTCTCCTTGGAGGAATAATTCATAGTTGATGCCACAAGCTTACATCCTCCAGTGGTTAGGAGAAGTTATGAGCCACAGTAAGACCTTGTCATCTTTTACAGGAAAAAAATATAATTTATGGATTAGCATACCATCCAAACATCTGTGTCTATATCAAAGTAACCTACCATAATAATTAGTACTGTTTAAATACACACACATATTTATTTATTTATTTATTTATTTATTTATTTAATTGTGCTTCATTAGTAGGATTGAAAGGTTATTCCTGGACAAACTGTCAACCCATGAGAGGAAACAGCCAGAACTGATAAGAGTCCAAAACGACATCTCTAGAGAAAGTAGATTGTTTTGCTTCTCATCCACCAGTGCCCCTTTTCTAAGCCCAGGGAACAGTCTGTGGAAGAGGGGGCATGGTAGAATATAAGGGCTGCGATTAGGGTGGATGGTAAAACTACAGCAACATAGTCTGGACACTTATTTGATCAACATGATTGTACATATAAACCCTACCAGCTGGATGTGGGCTTATATGCACAAAATTTGGCTGTGTGGGTTTGGGCATAGCTGCTTGCAAATTGGTTTTACATGAAGGATGCATGTACTCATAACTTATTACTTATTGTTAAAAAAATAAAAATTAAAAATTGGAAAAATTACTCCTTTTGAAGCTCGAGACCGACACTACCCTAACTGAATATTCTAACCCACCAGCTCTTTCTATTCAACCTACCAAAAATTTATTTTGCCAATATTGACATTTTTTTCTTGAACACAACACTTGATCAGAATTTTAAATTATGTAGCTGTCAGTTCTCTTGCCAATTAATATTAATGCAGGCATTTCCATTGTGTTCTACAATAATTCTAGGAACATATTTTTAGATTTTCATTAGATTAGTAGATTTTCTCTGGAAATAGAACACACTACAATATTTGGCTTTAGCACAAGGCAATACAACAGAGAGTGCTAATCACATTTAGGTTCCATGAACTTAAATCTCCACAGATTGCAGACACAAGAAGTATAATACTTGACATTCTGGCAAACATGTAATGTGTTAAGGCTTCATATATCAAAGTTATGCAGAATTACTTTGGTGAATTTACATTTACCTCTCATAAATAGTAATTCCCAAATCCCATAAACAGGGATTTACATGTACAATAAAGCAACAGAAAACTATTGTCAACATACTGATCCCATAACTCTGCAAATCTGTGGGGTTTCTAAGCAATCACTTTAGCATGTCTATGATATGGCTACTGTATTTCCAGAAAACTGGTTGTATGTAGTGAAAAATCTCTGTACTATGTACAAGACTATTTGAATTAGAATGAAGAAATATGTCGAATTTTTTCCTTAAAGTCCTTAATTCTTGCTTATTTTAGCATAAAATGCTTAGAATCCGTTTAAATATTAGATTCTCCTTTGTACTATACCCAAAATGTAGTGTGATTTTCAACTGAAGGCATATTTTCCCTGCAACCAATGGTTGCCCTTTAAACTGAGGATTAGAGTGTGAAAAACAAGACTAAGGAGCATACGAATTCCTAAAAACAAATGACATCTATTTGAATGCATATATTGTCATTAATAAATAATAGGAAAGGAAACATCTTAAAATCTGTGATATGCAAAGTTAATTAGCATATCTGAGTTGGTTGTTTTCCAGCAGAAGTTTAGAGAGCTATTTCTTCATATTTTGGTAATTATTCCAAATATTTTGTATGCATTGTTCATATTTATAGACTACATTTTTCTTTATTCCTTGTCAATATATTTGACAATAATTTCTAAAACCATGTGTAAAACTTTGATTTTCATTCTACATAGGAATCAATACTTGAAGACTTAATTTACTCAGTAAGGGAGAAGTGTAGCACACTTTGACATAATGTAATATGCATAAAGATTGCAAAAGCCCTTACTGTATGAGACTTTCTCTAGAAATGCATAAAGATTGTAAAGTTCTGAAGGATAATTGATCACAGACAGTAAACTAACTGGGTGATAAGCATCATATGAATGATATGTCTAACTAAAATTTCCAGATGCTATATTTCAGATAATGTAAGGGAGCTAAATCTATAAACACGCAGGAAGTCAGATGCCATCACCGTGTTAACTGCAAATGTGATACCAGGGAGTGAAAGAAAATATTACTTTATCCATTTTGGTATTGAATAGTATTTTTGTTTTTTTTATTTTTTAAATTTTTTTTAAATTTTATTTCTGTATGTGTATGAATGTACTGTCTGCATGCAGGTTTGTGCACCCGTGTCGTGCAATGCCTCAGAGGTCAGAAGAGGGTGTCAGATTCCCCTGGAACTGGAGTTCTCCTGGAATTGGAGTTTCAGACGGTTCTCGGCCGCCATATGCGTGCTGGGGATTGAACCTGGGTCCTCTGAAAGAGCAGTTGGCGTTCTTAACTGCTAGGCCATCTCTCCAGCCCTTGAATAGTATTTTTGTAATTTCACAATTTTAGCAACTTAAACTCAAAGTTCTTCTGTGACTCGATCTATAGAATGTGGCATTATTCATAATTTTTCTACCTAAATTGCTTTTTCTGCTTTGTCTTTCTAATATTAATACACAAAGTCAAATACACCCTTCATGTGTTATGCTTTTCTATCTGAAGAGGCACAATTACTTCTAATTCAATGATTACTGTCTTAACTGGAAATTCATTAAATGAGCATTTTTTTCACATATCTGTATTTTAGAGCATAATACTTTGTCCAATGAAAATAAAATCAATGTAGTAAAAAGAAAACAAAGAAAAGTCATATTTATTTGAAGTTAATTATTGGCAATGAAGAAGAAAGCCATCATTCCAAATGCACTATTCCATTTTGTCTGTAATTCCAGGGAATAATGGATTATTGTATAGCCAGGCATTATGGTATTTGAAATTAACCACTCTTATTCTTTGATGACATAGTGGTTAGTGTGAACTTGTTCCTTGGTAATTCCTTCAGTCTGGATACTTCATATCTATTGTTCACATCGCAGTTCTGTCTATTGCCACAAATTTACTGAACCACTGCAATTATTTCCTAAGTTATACCCACTCAGATAATATTTTCTAGTAAGATAATCTCATGTAGATTTTTTCTCAATATAATGCACCTGGGTAAATTGTTAAATAACATTATCTGAATCTGATAGGACGAAATCACGTTTGGGAGCATTTCAATTCACTTTAATAGTGCTATATCTTTGTTATGCAAATTGTGGCCAAATTGTCTTTCTAAGATGTCATCAACTGGGAATGAGTTTTAATTTACGTAAATAAAGAAATACATCAATTACTCAAACAATTCTCTGTCAAGGGTTTATACATCCATTTCTTGTAAGATGTACATGATGGATCTTTCACAAGAACAGTTGAAATCTTTGTATCCTAAAGACCCACACAAGCTCTATCAGATATTATTTCTTATCCTGCAAATTAATGAGATGTTTTCTTTGGGAAAAGAAAATGCACTTTAGTCACATCAATAGCATTAATACTTAAAATGTCATTTACATTTGTAAGCAACCTGAATAATTAAAAAAATGCAAATTTAGCCTACTTAGGCATAATAACTTTATATATAAGTTTTATGAGCTGAATTTCATTACTTATTCATAATGTACTAACAATTAAAGAAACAAAGTACTGTAACAAAACTGTAAAAGTCAGTACATAAACAAGTGGCCCTATGGCAGTTCGCATAGAGTGAGATAATGTTTTCTTGTCTATTAGGACAAGTAAATTTATCTGTGAACTGTTCATTGCTTCCAGACAAAATAAATTTTCTTCAAAATGAAATGAACTTGTAATATGCTTTTCTTAACATACTACTAACTTACAGTTAACTTCCATATTGGTCATGCCCCTAACCAACAAAATAAGATATCATATAATGACAAGATGATGTCATAGTATAAAGGAATCTTTCATCTACTGAGTCAAGTATGGCATCAGAGGACTAATGATGGATTTGCACTATCATCCCCTGTGTCTTTAAACAGATGGAGTTATTATGCTTAAAACTACTTTAATGGTTAAAAAAAAGAGCCAAGTGCATTGAAGGCCTCAATCAGAAATACATATGAATTCATTTTAAATGCAATTAAAAATTGATGTTATTTTAATATTTTTGAGAAATTATGCTGAGTTACAGTGGATATACTGACATTTCCATTTTTCCAAGGATATTTAAAATATTCACCCATCATGATCACAATGTTATTACCTATGAATAATTTTGCCATTATTCTTCTTTTCTTGTCTCCTATTATTTTTCTCCTATAAAACAATCCTTTCCTCTTTTTTCCCCACCCTCCTTTCCTCTTTTATATCTATACCATGTAATATAAAATATATCTTCCTTGAAATGGATTTATCATCAAATAAGCTGCAAACTACAAAAATGGATTCTGGTTTACTTAGAGGGAGTAGCTAAGGGCAAAGCTGAGCTGCAGCCACAGCAAGGTTCCTGGGGTGCTGGCTTTCCCTCAATGCTCAGAGAACATGCATGGAAATTTGGGATGCCTCTGTCGACATGTTGGGGCTAGAGGAATATAAAAAGCCCAGCAGTGGGGCTTGTAGGAGCACTTGCTGTTTTGTTATCATGGACCAAAAACCTGGGATTTATGCCAGGTCTCTGGGGAAAGAACTGCTGCTCCTCATGTACCAGATATTTCCATTCACTTTGTAGGCAACCCTAATAAACCCTCTAGTTTTCTCAAAATTAAGATTTGAGAGTCTGTTCATTGCTTTGCCTAGTAACCAGGAAACCAATAGCAGCAGAAGTAGGATGGGATGCTATGCATTTGTGCTCACCACCCCCCAGGGGGGAAAAATATCTCTGGAATTACCACGTGTTGAACCATGAATTTGGACAAAATCAGATAAAATGAAAATATTAAGAGTTATATGAAATGTCTTATTTGTTCATCTTAATTCTTGTTTAGAAATTCTGAAACTTAAAAAATATATTAAATTAATGGGGCTGGAGAGATGGCCTAGTGGTTAAGAGCGCCAACTGCTCTTGCAGAGGACCCAGGTTCGATTCCCAGCACCCACATGGTGGCTGAGAACTGTCTTTAACTCCAGTTCCAGGGGAATCCAACACCCTCTTCTGACCTCTATGGCATTGCACAACATGGATGCACAAACCTACATGCAGATAGTACATTCATGCACATACAAAAATAAATAAAATTTAAAAAATATATTAAATTATTTTGAAAGTACAGCATAAGTTATATATGCATGTTTTATATTAGTTTGTGTTTACAATTTTGCATGCTAATAATTTTGCATTTCTTGAAAAGACTGCTGCAGATTTCCAAAGGGATTTTTTTATAGTAAATTAAATAAGAAAACAAATATGTAAACTACTTTCATTCAAGGTTAAAGTACCTTATTGACTTTATCTTAGCTATTGGCATTTACCTTTAACAATCAGTAAAAACATTTTATTTTTACAATAATATTTTACCTATGTTATTTGCTCTTATTACACTGTATTTTCAAATAATTCTTATTTGTTGAGATAACCTGCTAAAATTAAGAAAAATCATTTGGCTTGACTTTTAAGTGCCAGAATGCTCAGAAATAACCTCTTTCATGGGGACAATAAATTTTTCTTGTGCCTTGTATTTGGAAGAAGTTTTGAGACTCATTTCTATAATTTACTCGGTGTATATTTTTATTGAATTTGTGTACATCATACAAAGCATTTTGATCTCTACCCTCAAAGCTCCCATTCACCAGATTTAGGGCATTCTGTCATATATGTTAAGACCTGTCAAGTCAACTTTGTGTACTCAGATGTCCTTTAGTGTAAGTTCATCCACTGAAACCTAGTCAACCTATCTAGAGTCACTCCCTTAAAGATCAACTCTCCCTCACTCAACATTAAATAGCTGCCAATAGTTCTTTGGCTAAGGTTGGGATCTGCTGCCTATTTCCTCATTTTTTTACATTTTATTTTTTTATTTTTTTAATTACTAGTTTTTATGTGTATGAGTGTACTATCTGTATGTAGGTTGGTGCACCCGTGTAGTGCAGTGCCGCAGAAGTCAGAAGAGGGCGTCAGATTCCCCTGGAACTGGAGTTAAAGACAGTTTTTAGCCGCTATGTGGGTGCGGGGAATTGAACCCTGGTCCTCTGTAAGAGCAGTTGGTGCTGAGCCATCTCTCCAGCTGAGCCTTCTCTCCAGCCCCTATTTCCTCATTTTTATGCTGGGATTTTGTCTGATTTATTTTGCATGGATCTTGTGCATTCTGACACCATTGCTGTAAGTTTATTTGAGCCAGTTCCCAGAGTCCTGGAAGACGCAGTTTCCTTATGATCATGTACCATCCCTACCTCTTAACATTCTTTTCTACCCCTTCTTCCACAATAGTCATTTAGCCAAGGTGGCAGAAGGGGTAGGTTGAGATGTTTAATACAATTTTCCTATCTAAAGACACGCTTTCTGCATTCTCTTATTCTCCAAACTTTGGCCACTTGTAGCTTTCTGTATGCATCATACACTGTTAGGAGAGCCATTACAATGTTTTAAAATTTATTTCTATTTTATGTGTATGAATGACATGCTTGCATGTATGCAATTGCATGTTGTGTGTGCATGTCTGCAATGGCCAGAAGAAGGCATTGGATCCCCTGGAACTGAAGTTTCAATCCATTATTAACAGTCAACAAGTATCCAGTTTTGCCCAGACTCTGTCTACAGGATACATGGTGTTTTAGGACTTAGTAATAGTAAATATGTGTATACTAAACAACATTGGTTTAAAGGCTGATAAAAATGGTAATGCATCTGAGTTAATTGGTGATATAAATTGCTGTTGTCCACATTAGCTTTAATTAAAAACTGTATAACAATTAGTTTGGGATTGGTATAAACAAATGTTCTCTATAATTTTGCTGTCGTATAGTATCACCTGGTAGCAATCTCTTTCACCTATAGGATGATTTAACTCAAACATAAAGTTTGTTTCCCAAGTTAATCACATACAGTAACCCAAAACAGCATGGGTGAACTTGATGAAATCTGTGCCTTGATTCCACCCTACAGGTATGTAAAATACAACTGCTTTTTTGAGACTCATGGATCAAAAATAAAAACCTAAAATAAAAAAGGGGGATATAGATAGATATGAAAACTTTTTGTTAAAAAACCTTGCAACCCAAATCTTAAAACTAACTACAGGAAAGGATTTGTATGTTCCAACAGGCCAGAGTATCACCAACTTAATGGCTAAGAAAGAAAATGCAGCTTTGCAGTGAGTAGGATGTACCAGAAAGTGCCAGCAGAAGGATTGACTCCTCTGGGCATTGAAGGGAAGAAATGCCTCAGATTGCTGCAGACATCGGGCCCCTCTCTGGATCCTACTAGTAACAACTATTTTTAATGATTCCTAACGAAGCTTACCTTCTAGGTGCCGCAAAGGTTTTAATACAAGAGACTTTCTTAACTCCCCCCCATAGAATAAGGAGAAATATGATGATGATGAGGTCGTTCTCCAGCTGTAGATTGGAGCCAGCTGTTATAGAGGTATTCTCTTGTAAAATCAGTAAAACTGCCTTCTTTAATTGACTAATGGACATAGAAACTCTGAAAAGGATTATTCTCTATTCAGAACCAAATATAATGCTAAAGTCTCCTTAAGCTATGCACTTAAACAAAATATATTAATACAGGAGCTCTGACATCAACAATGGATTATTCTACCAAGGAGATGTTGGCCAGGGGATCCAAGCCCCCACAAATGGTAAAGGCTCCTTGCCTCCAAACTGGGATATCTGCAGGAAGAGAGGCGATAAGGCCCTGCTGTTGAAGACCTGATATAAACATGGGAAAGATGTATGGAGACCGCACTTGCAAGTATACAGATGGTCTCTGGGATGCCAGAGAGTGTTACCAAAGACCACTAAACCAATAAAGCAAATATAGGTCTCCTTGAGTCAAGCAAGACTCCTCCGTCAGCACCAGCTACACCTCATCTGCCTGGAAATACTGTGCAGCAGTGGCAGCCATATGTCTGTATATCCCAAATCTAATTGGCTATTGGCTCTCTCCTTGGAGGAATAACCCACGGCTGATGTCACAAGCTTACATCCTCTAATGGTTAGGAGATGTTATAAACCACACGAAGACCCTGCCATACTTGACAGAAGAAAATGTAGATCATGAATTGACATACCATCCAAACATCTGTGTCTATACCAAAGTAACCTACCATAACAATTAGTACTGTTTAAATACCTATATATCTAATTGTGTGTGCTTCATTAGTAGGATCGAAAGGCTATATATTATACTGTTTAAATACCTATATATCTAATTGCATGTGCTTCATTAGTAGGATCGAAAGGTTATGCCTGGACAAGCTGGCAGCCCATGAAAGAAAACAGCCAGAATTGACTAGAGACCAAGACAACAGCTCCAGAGAAAGTAGACTGTTTGGCTTCTCATCCACCTGTGCCCCTTTTCTAAGCCTAGGGAACAATCTGCGGAACAGGGGGCACAGTAGAATGTAAGGGCTGCGATTGGGGTGAATGGTGAAACTACAACAATATAGACTGGACACTCATTTGATCAACTTGATTGAACAAACAAGCCCCCCCCACCCCCCCGCTGGATGGTGGGACCCAAGGTTTGTGTGGGTTTGGGCACAACTACTTGCAAATTGGTTTTACATGAAAGATGCTTGTACTCACAAATTATCACTTATTGTTAAAAAATGAAAACAAAACAAAACAAAGAGACAGAGAAAGATGCAGAAAATTTATGGCAGAATGCATGATCTGGGATGGGTAGGGGTGGGGTGGGGGGAAGGGAAGGGGATATATGCCTAAACTGAATTGGAAAATGATGTATGAAATACACAAAGCATCAATAAAAAAAAACAGTCATATGAGTGATGGGAACTAAACCTTAGTACTGTTCAGTAATACTTTTAACCACTGAATCATCTGTCCAGCTTTTGTTAATCTATCTTTAAAAAAATGTATGTGTGTGGAGGTAGAGTGGGCAGTTGTGCATGTGGTTCCATTGCTTGTTTAGACCAGAAAAGGCCATCGTAGCTCTTGGAACTTGAGTTATAGCTAGTTGTGAGTCACTCATGTGGGTGCTGGGAACTGAAATCTGGTCCTCTGCAAGAGCAATATGTACTCATAAGCATTGAGCAATTTTTCCTGCCCTCTTGATATGTTCTTATATTGAAGTTAATGAGGTCTCACTATTCTTAGTTCCACATAATCACATGTAGGATCAGATTTCTGGTGAGTTTTGTTTCTCCATGAGGATTCACATTACATTCTGCAGATGCCCACATTTCAGTGACAGTGAAACTATTCTGTTCCCTAAAATTATGACCAATAGGAAGACATTAGAAATTTCATTATTATAAATTTCTGTTTTTTAGTTAATATTTTTCTTTTGAGATATAATAAGTAGATTTGTTATATGTCTCTCTCATGTGCAGGGTATTAGGCATTTCACTATTTTCAATATTAGGTCAGTTTAAACTCACAGTGTTATGAAGGTATGTTTATTTCATGCACATTCAAACATATGCTCTCTATATCATCAGTCATTCTCTTGTAGAAGAAAATGATTGCACAGAAAAGCATTCTTGATCTATTATGTTATGTTAAATCTAAACAAAAGAATCAGGGCATACTATACTAGGTGGTCTGTTACCCCAGGATGCTTATTGATTATTTATTTATTTATTTATTTATTTATTTATTTATTTATTTATTCAGGGTCTTTCTAGTCCTTTCCCACCTGGAGCACATTTTGTGGAACAAGCTGGTTCCCATCTCACAGACGTCTGCCTCTGCCTTTGCAGCCCCAGGGGGGCACCACCATTCTCGCTGTGTTCTGCTTATCTTTTACAGTGTGTAGGATACAGGGTGGGTGTGAAGATAACATAACATCCATCAGCATATTGATGCAATGAAAGAGATGTCTAAAATTTGCTTAAAGATTCATTGGTTATTAACATCAAAAATTAGACACTTTTTTAAAAAGATATTTGTTAGTCACTTTTCTTTCTGATCATGGCCTTGGTAGGTTGTCCATGACCACAAAGTGGTTTGTATCACACCCATGCCTGGAGAGTGTGGGTTATTAAAAATTAATAACTCAGTGTGTTATTAAAATTATTTTAAAGAGAAAGAGCATAAGAGTTTTTTTGTGTATCTTTTCGAGACAGGGTCTCCCTGTAGCACCAGTTGTCCTGGAACTCACATTGTAGACCAGGCTGGCCTTGAACTCACAAAGATCCACCTGCCTCTGCCTCCCAAGTGCTAGGATTAAAGGCATGCGCCACCACGCCTGGCTAAAAGAGCATAAGGTTTTGAGGACGTTTTGTTGAAGGCTTTAGGGGCATAAGAGATTGGGAGTACAGGGTGGGATACACAAAATACATTGTATAAAATACATAGAACATTCAAAAAAGTGAATATATTGCTTAGAAAAAGGATATCTTGGGGGCTGGAGAGATGGCCTAGCGGTTAAGAGCGCCGACCGCTCTTACAGAGGACCCGGGTTCGGTCCCCAGCACCCACATGGCGGCCGAGAACTGTCTGAAACTCCAATTCCAGGAGAACTCCAGTTCCAGGGGAATCCGACACCCTCTTCTGACCTCCGCGGCATTGCACGACACGGGTGCACAAACTTGCATGCAGACAGTACATTCATACACATACAGAAATAAATAAAATTAATAAAAATAAATAAATAAATAAATAAATAGTTGTTATACATTATTTAGGAGATACTGACAAGATGAAAGCCTGACATGTTTAGCACAGGTATAAATTTTGAAACCTTTTTGGTCCATGTTGGGTATCTGTGGATGTGAAATCTGAAGATAGAAAAGGCCACCTCATATGCGATATAGTAAAATAAAATGTCACTTCAAACCTGTTTGATTGTCTATAGCCACTCTGCCTATGCTAAAGACGTTGGAATGGACATGCCACTATAATTCATATCAGCGAAACTCATTTCTCTCTACTGTTCTTTCCATTTAGACACTGGGAAACAATTATGAAAAAAACCTTTCACATTCTTTTCTGCATGTAGGTTTAAGCACCCATGTCATGCAATGCCGCGGAGGTCAGAAGAGGGTGTCGGATTCCCCTGGAACTGGAGTTAAAGACAGTTCTCAGCTGCCATATGGGTGCTGGGGATCAAACCCGGGTCTTCTACAAGAGCAGTCGGCGCTCTTAACCACTAGGCCATCTCTCCATCCCACCTTTCACATTCTTTACCAATTATATTGTAGTGCCAAGTCCCCAATAATTGATAAATTGAAGTCTTTTAGTAGTAAAAGAAATGACATGTATTCTTAGGTATTAAAAGGGAAACACGGACCCAGTCACAGTTGTACATCATTTGGCTTTGATTAAGGAAGGGAGATGGGCTGGGATTTCTTGGGGAGACCTGCAGAGGGCCAGGGAAAGTCAAAGCACATGGGGGGGACCCTGTGAGATACGGAGCATAGGGTGGCTGGAGGAAAATGCCCACTGAGAAAGGAGGTCAGTGTGAAATTCTGGGCGGGAGGACTTTTCAGAATAAAGACACTTATTTTTTTTAACTATGTATTTCAATTTATATTATGCATGTCAATCAGAAGTTATCCTTGGAATTTTTGAGGAAAATAGATATAATAAATGGAAAAGAGAAGGATAGAGAAAAATCATATGAATTAAGAAATACTAAAGATAAAATTTTCCCACCCAGAGACTTAGGATTTAGGACTTAAAAGTAAAGTTCTTCTTGGTTTCTGATTTATCATGGAGAAGAAATGTGAATTTGTGCCGAAATCTGTACAGTGAATTGAAATTGGTCTTGGTAGGAACTCATGAGTGGAAAACTTAGATCTCTTTAGTAAACTTTCCAGAAGTTTCCAGGGAACATGGGGCTGCACATGAAGACTTCTGGGTAACCCCCAGACCCCTGTGTTTGCTGGTTATACACATGACCTCAGATGGACTTACGTCACTCGCTGCCTGCCGGGCAGCTTTGGCAGCTTTGATGGGAATTGCATCAATTTTCAGGTCATAGCCCTTCTTGATCAAGTCTTTCAAGTCGGCTTTGTACATACTCTGAAAGAGAAATGTCACTTTAGGACTCCAAGGCCAGTTAATAAAGCCTGAGTGCTCAAGACAGCAGCATATGTATACACACACACACACACAGACACACACACACACACACACACACACACACACCTCACTGATGTTGTAGGCATNGCAGACAGTACATTCATACACATACAGAAATAAATAAAATGTAAAAAAAAAAAAAAGAATGCGATTAGATCTATTTTTTTTTTACCCATAGATGTCTGCTTTATTTTATTTTTTGTTGGGGGAGTCTGTAAATAAGCTTTCTTATTTATGGCAAATTCCTGTGGGTTTTGCTTTGTTTTTTTGTTTGTTTGTTTGTTTGTTTGTTTCTGTTTTTTATATAAATTTTATTGAGCATTTGTACAAATCATACAACTGTTCCCAATCAAGCTTAGCCCACCCCCCATGTCCCAACCCTCAATCAGAATTCATACATTACAATAGCCAAGGTAAACCATATCCAGTCAGGCTCCTAAACCCATATGTCCTTCTGTGCAAATAGATAAGCTGGAGTCTAGTCAGCACATCTAGGAATCCTAAGCAAGGCATACTCTCCCTCACCCAACAGTACTCAGTCTCTTATTCTCAGTCCAGATCCAGACCCCCACCCATTTCTCTTGCTCTGCGCTGAAACTTTGTCCAAGTTCAATGGGTCCCCTGCCTTATGTCAACACACTGACAAGTTCACATGCAAAAGTTTACAGGTCAGTGTAAGCCAATGTTTCTCTATGTTCACCCACCAGTCCTGGCTATTAGAATCTTTCTGCCCTCTTCTTCAATGTGGGTAAGATTTAATATACAGGCTGTATACAGGAATACACACTTTGGAGCCTCCCTGTACATCCATGTTTGTTGATGCTCTCTTCACAATATGAAGAAATGGAAACGATGAAATGTCCCACAACTGACCACTGGATAATAAAAATTTGCTGCATCTACACAATGGATAACTACTCAACTGTAAGAAAATATGAAATTATAAAATTCACAGGTAAATAGATACAACTAGAGAATGTGATTCTGAGGAAGTAACACAAAAGCAGACAACCAGGTGATGTACGTTCTCCCTTCTCTGTGGATTGTAGCACCAATTCCCTTATGTGAGTATATATTATGATGTAACACCAGGAGCCAAGAAATTGGAAAGGATACATGGAGGCAAAGGAAAAGAAAGAATCCAAAAGAGGGAGTCAGTAAGGAACAGATGTTGGGGTGGGGGTTATCGCGGGGCATGGTGAGTTAGGGGAAGTCGGGAGAGGGAGAAAGTGGGGAGGATGGGAGTGCGGGGGCTGGGGAGGTAGGAGGGGGATAGGAGAAAGAAAGGGGTTAGAGAAGAAGAAAGAATAGAGATGATTGGACTTTGGGTGGGTAGGGAACCCAGAGTTTAATTTGATGCCCCCAAGACCCCTTGAAAATTCGCATACACTCTCTCAACATCAGTGCATGGTTGGTACAACCTGGGTGCTGTGTGGCAGGGAACACAGTGCAAGACAGAGGATACCTCCCTTTGAATGGTTGGTGAGAGTGACCCAAGACACTCTCAAAATAATGTAAGCTATTTCCAAAGCTTTTGATTATCTACCAGAAATGGAAAATAAGACACTACTGCACAGTGCAGAGTATGCTTCAGGGATAAGATTTAGATTAATGGGGGCTGGAGAGATAGCCTAGTGGTTAAGAGCACCGACGCTCTTGCAGAGGACCCGGGTTCGATCCCCAGCATCCACGGCTAAGAACCGTCTGTAACTCCAATTCCAGGAGAACTCCAGTTCCAGGGGAATCCGAGACCCTCTTCTGACCTCCGTGGCATTGCACGACACGGGTGCACAGACCTGCATGCAGACAGTACATTCATACACATACAGGAAAAAAAAAAAAAGATTTAGATTAATGGAGACAGAACTGACATGGAAACCTTCTCCCTGATGCTAAGCACACATAATGCTGGACAATATGCATGCTGCTGAGAAAGAAGATCGATGAATAGAATAATAAGAGTCCTAAAGCCTATCAACCTTGATGAGCTGCCCAGCAAACTACCTCTTTTATCTGTTATTCAGCGGGTGGTCCACAGCTATCTAAGTGGACTTGGAACCCTGTCAGTGGGAGTCAACCGGTGAGAGCCACTCTAAACTCAGCTAAATGCACAGGGCTGGAGAGGACATAAAGCCTACAGAAAAGCCTATTGATGTCATATCTCTAGACAAATGAAATTTGTTACCATACACTAACTATGGAATCTTATATTACATACAAGCATATTGTAAGCCACTCATTTTAAAAAAGCTACTTTTTGTAACAGATGGAGACCACTGGAGAATCCTACAACTGGTCAGACACAGAGCATATCCATCTGGAACATTCCCATTCCTACCAGTGAATACCAGTGAATCACTGACTTCTCACCAGTAAAGCTTCCTTACACACGGAGGCTACAACTAAAGGAAGGCTCCAATTATTCATATAACTATGACTTTTGTGATGCTAGTAGCCACTTGGGGGAAAATAGGAAGATACATTCATCATTAGAGAATTTCAGAATGGAGTTTTATTCTATCAAATAAGTTTACATTGGTAGCTGAAGTATTTTTAGAGATAGAAACATGTGCTCATATATTATGTAATTACTGAAAATTACAGCTTATGTAGAAAAGAGCTAATGCATACTCATATTCTAGTACTTGAATTTGTTCATTCTCAGGGCTCTCTATTAAAGTTCCTTATCTACTCTATTAACATAGCTCATAGATTTCCTGTACATTTGCTTATGAAAATGTATTGCAACCATTATTCTTAGCAACATTCAAATAACTTGTTTGGGAAGTGGACATATCTGCAATTTAATTCTTGAGTCCATTTGGCATTTTTTATTTATTTCTGTTGTGTCAAAATATTCAGAGAAAAGGGATTTATGTAATAAATGATGGTTCAGGTAATGCTTGCTTCTGACTTCATTGTATCACTGCATTTTGATGGCTGAGTTCTAAAAGATGTATTTTAAAGTAACTTTTGTATATCCATCAAGCACACATTGTATTTGTTCAGTATATTCTGCTCAAATTCAACAATAAGATAACTTTACTCAACCTCTAAAACAAGATCCTTGGCTTCATGAAAAAATTTCAAGTTTCAACTATATGAAAAATAATGGCATTAGAATGTTCTGTTTGCTTTATCTAAAAATATGATGTGAAAAATTAAAATACAAATTGATAAAGAAGAAAAAAATAATGTTTATTGTCAGATTTGGTGTGTGTTTGTGCCTGCCAAAGATAAAACATCTAAAGTTTAAAATGAAATGTGGGGCTGGAGAGATGGCCTAGCAGTTAAGAGTACCAACTGCTCTTGCAGAAGACCCGGGTTCGATCCGCAGCATCCACCTGGTGGCTGAGAACTGTCTTTAACTCCAGTTCCAGGGGAATCCAACACCCTCTTCTGACCTCCACAGCATTGCATGACACGGGTGCACAAACTTACATGCAGATAGTACATTAATACACATACAAAATAAATAAAATTTAAAAATAAAATAAAAATAATAAATTTTAAAAAATAAAATGAAATGCTTGTATCTTCCAATCTAGAGTCTTGTTCTCATGCACAGAAGCATTAGCAGTTTTTGAAATTAGCTTGAACTGCCCAATTATGGTAAACACTAATAATCTATTTCTATATCAGCATCTCCTATCATTGGACAGCATTTTGTAATAAATAAGTATGTATATCACTATTAATACAATTCTAAAGACAATGAATGAAACAATTTTTAAATTTTAGATGTGTTATATACAAATTATATTAACTTTGCACAATTAAAAAAAGCACTGTTGAGTATGCATGCATATGTAAAATTAAGAAATTACCTGCATGAATTCAAGATATTTTCTACTTTCTTGGAATAGAGAAGATATAAAAGAAAACAAAGAAACAAGACTTGACTCAATAGTCCTTAACATATAGGAGAGAATGCATGGAATCCAATGGGGGCAGGTATAAAGAGATATGGATGGAGGAAGGGTTATGTAGCCTTTGTTAGGCAGGATATCCCTGTAGCTCCAGCTGTCCTGGAATTCAGACGATTAATATATTTTATGAAGTGCACAAAAATTTAGTACAAAATATATATTACAATAATTGACTCAATAAATAACTACACTAACAAATTCCAGTAATACTTATATATTTAGATCAAATATGTTGTTTTCTGACTTGTATGAAATAAATATTCCAAAAAGTTTTAAATGAGAATTTGTGCAACTCATACAGTGGTTTCCAGTTAAACTCAGGCCCACCATGCCCCAAGCCGCCATCAGAACTCATTCATCAGGTCATCAGGACATTCAAGTTAAGCTCTATCCAGTCAAGCTCACAAATCCAGATGTAGTTCTGTGCAAATAGATTAGCACATCTAGGCATCCTAGGTTAGGCTTAATCTTCTTCACTGACAGTACTCAGGCTCTTGTAGTTCTCAGTCCAGGGTCAGTCCCCCCACCCATTTTTCTTGCTCTGTTTTGAGTCCTTGTCCCAGTACACAAGGACCCATGTCTGTTGCCTACATGACCACAGGTTTACATGTGAAAGCTTATAATTTAATTGTGAAAATCTTTGGATATAGCCTGCTTTGTTTTGAGAGTTACTTGGATCCCTCTCATCATCCATTCAAATGGAGGTATCCCCGGTCTTGCACTATGTTCTTTGCCACACAAATCACAAAGTGTTTGTTTTTTTACTCAATTATATTGGCTCACATTTTCATATGTGTATAAATTCTATAATATGAAGTTTTTAAAAACTATTTCAAAATTATGGTGGACATAAATATACATAAGTAGTCACATCTACATGTGGAACTAGTTTTTTTAATAAAATATTTTATTGGTGTTTTGTATGTTTCATACATCATTTCTCAGTCCAATTTAGACACATTCCCCTTTCCATGCCCCCCACCTCACCCCAGTTCATGCGTTCTGCCATACATGTCTTGCATATTTTCTCAGTCTTTTTAAAGTTTTTCTTTGCAGAGGTTTATTGTTTGGGAAGAAGTTAACTGTTTCAGTCAATTCTTTGGTCCAATTCTTTTGCCCTTGTTGTTCCCTACCATTTGTATTACTCCAAAATATGCATATATACCAAAATTATGACCTCTGAAAATAAAATGTATGCTAACTTCAAAATATGTTTAGTTCACATTTTTCCATTTAATTTTATATTAATCTAAAATATGAAAACATACCCTCCACACATGTACCACAATTACATAGTCTGAAAATAAGTGGTCAGTTGTTTCTAGAGCCTGTTAAGGAATTTACATTATAACAGCACAGATGCCTTCACATAAAAGTAATATAGCATTAACTTTGCTCAGCTTGCCATTCATATAGGGATTTGGTGCTAGCATCCACAAATGAGGGATACTGTTCCTCCTTTGTTTTTCTGAGACTGTGTTACTTCACTTCACATAATGGCTTTGAGTTCCATCCATTTACCTGCAAAGTTCATGATGTCATCTTTCTTTACCTCTGCATAGAATTCCATTGTGTAGATATACCACATTCTCTCTATGCACACTTTTCAGTTGAGGGACACAGGTTGTTTCCAGCTCTTTGCTATTGTGAAGAGAGTTTCAATAAACATAGATGTGCATGTATCTCTGGAGTAGGATGAGTCTTATGGGTATATACCCAGGGGTGGGATGACTGGGTCAGGTGGTAGGCTCATTTTCAGTTTCTTAAGAGTTCTCCACACTGCTTTCCATAGGGGTTGCATGTGTTTGCATTCCCAGCAGCAGTGGATGATTGTTCACTTTTGCCCACAGCCTCTCCAGCATTTGGTATCTTTTTTTTTTTTCGATCATAGATAGTCTTACAGGAGTAATATGAAATCTTAAGGTGGTTTTAATCTGCATTTCCTTAATTATTAGCAATGTTGAACACTTTTTAAGATGTTTCTCAGCCATCTTTACTTCTTTATTTATGAAGTCTCTGATCGAATCTTTACTCCATCTTTTGAGTCATTTGTTTTCTTCCTCCTTTGTTTTTTGAGTAGTTTATACACTTTGGATATTAATGCTGTATCATATGTATCACTGGTGAAGGTCTCCTCCCACTCTGTGGGTTTTCTCATCACTTCCCTGATTGTTTCTTTTGCTGTACAGAAGCTCTTGAGTTTATTAAGGTCCCTTTGGTCAGTTGTTGACCTTATTGTTTGCAAAGCTGCTGTCTGATATAGAAAGTCTTTTCCTATCCCTTTGTCTTGTAGGTTACTACCAACAATATCTTCTATCATTTTCAGTTTCACGTTTTACATTGAGGTCTTTAGTCCATTTGGAGTTGATTTTTGTACATGGTGAGAGGTAGAGGTTTAGTTTTCTTCTTCTATAAGTGGTGATCCAGTTATTCCAACACCATTTGCTGAAGATGCTGTCTTTCCTCCACTGAGTCTTCTTGGCCCCCTTGTTGAATATGAGGTGGCCAAAATTGGATGTGCTCAGGTTTGGATCCTCAATTTGTTTCCATTGATCTTCAGTTTGTTTTTGTGCCAATACCAGGTTGTTATTATGATGATATCCCTGTAACAGACTTTGAAGCCTGGTGTGGCAATCCACCTTGTATTGCTCTTTTTGCTCAGGGTTGCTTTGGCTATCTGGAGTCTTTTGTTTCTCCATATGAACTTCAAGATGTTTTATTCTAGGTCTGTGAAGAAGCTCATGGGGATTATAATTGGGATTGCATTGAATCTGTATATTATTTTGGGTAGGATGGTCATTTTTACTCTATTGAGTCTTCCAACCCATGAGCATGGGAGGTTTTCCAATTTTCTAGTATCTTCCTCAATCTCCTTATTGAGGGATTTAAAAATTTCTTTGTAGAGATTTTTGATGTTTGGTCATGTTTGTTCCTAGATAATTTATATGTTTTGAGGCTATCGTGAGTGGGAAAGACTCCTTGTATTCCATCTCCAATTGCTTGTTATTGGCATAAAGAAAGGCTACCCATTTTTCTAAGTTAATTTTGTACCCTGTCACTTTACTGAAATTGTTGATGGTTTCTGGAAGTTTTCTGGTGGAGTTTTGGGAATCCCTTAGGTAAACTATCATGTAATCTGCAAAATGGGATAGTTTTACTTCCTTTTTTTTACAATTAGTACTCCTCTGCTTTACTTTTCTTGTTTTATTGCTCTCTCAAGTATTTCAATCAATGTATTGAAGAGGAGTGAGGATGGGGGCTGCCTTTCTGGGTTCCTGACTTTAGGGGAATGCTTCTAGTTTTGCCCCATTTAGGATAATGCTGGCTGTGGGTTTATTGTATATTGTTTTAATTGTGCTGAGGAATGTTCCCTCCAGTTCACTTTCCTTTATACTTTAAACATGAAGGCATGCTGAATTTTGTCAAAGGACTTTTCTGCATTGATCAAGATGACTGTGGTTTTTGTCTTTCAGTAACTTTATGTGCTTTATGAAGTTTATTGATTTGCATATGTTGAACCATCCCTGCATCTCTGGTATGAATCCAGCTCAGTCATGGTGGATGATATTTTTGATGTGTGCCTGTATGCAGGTTGCAGATATTTTGTTGAGAATTTTACCTCTATGTTCATTAGTGAGATGGGTGTAGAGTTTTCTTTTTTGGTTGTATCTTTGACTGGTTTTGGTATTAGATTGATGTTGCCTTCATAGAAGGAATTTGGGAGATTTCCTTTTGTTTCTATCCTCTTGAATAATTTGAGTAGTAGTGACTTCAGGTCTTCATTAAATGTCTTACAGAATTCTGCTATGAATCCACCTGGAACTGAGATTTATTTTTTAGTTGGGAGGGTTTTTCATTATAGTTTTAATTTCCTCCTTTATTATGGGTTTATTTAAGCTGTCAATTTCTTCCCAGTTAAGCCTTGGTGCTGATGTCAGGTATTCATCCATCTCTCCTAGGTTTCAAATTTAGTAGAATATAGGTTTTTCATGTATTCCCATAAGATTGTCTGAATCATTTCACTATCTGTTGTGATGTTTCCTTTTTTATCTCTAATTTGGGTGATTTGGAGTTGCTCTTTCCTTCTTTTAGTCAATTGGGCTAGAGGTTTATCTATCTTCTTCATCCTTTCAAAGAATTAGCTCTTGGATTCATAGATTTTTTTTTTTGTATTGTATTCTATGTTTCTATTTCATTGATTTCTGTTATTTCTTCCTGTCTTCCAGGATTAGGATTCATTTATTCCTGTCTTTCAAGTGTTTTTAGGTGCAGTGTTAAATCATTTATCTGTTGTCTTTCTCTTTTCTTAATGTAGGCACTTAGGGCTACAAATTTAATTCTCAGGACTACTTTTATGTGTCCCATAGTTTTTGCTGTGTTGTATCATCTATTTCATTTAATGCCAGGAATGATTTTATTTATTTCTTTATTTACCCTTTGACCCATTCATTATTCAGTAGTATGTTGTTTAGTCTCCATGTGTTCTTGTAGCTAGTAGGGCTCTTTCTGGTGTTGACATTAAGCTTTATTGCACTGTGATCTGATAAGATGCATGAAATTATTTCAATTGTTTTGTATTTGCTAAGGTTTGTGTCCCAGTACTGAGTAGAAAGTATATTATTTAGTGTTTGGGTGAAATATTCAGTAGATGTCTGTTAGGTCCATTTGGTGTATCTTATTTGGGGAGGGTGATTTTGAGACAGGGTCTCCCTGTTGCCCCAGCTGTCCTGGAAATTGCTCTGTAGACCAGGGTGGCCTTGAACTCACAAGAGATCCACCTGACTTTGCCTCCACAGTGCTGGGATTATAGGCGTGAGCCACCATGCCTGGCCTTCATGTATCTTATTGCTCAGTTCATATGTCTCTCTCTCTTTATTTTTTGTCCAATTGACCTGTCCAATAGGCTCAATGTGGTATTGAAGTCTATAAATATTAGTGTTCTGAGATTGATCTGTTTCTTGAAGTCCTTCAGGATTGTGTTTATGAATTTCGGTGCTCCATTGTTTAGTGCTTATATGTTTATTATTGTGATATATTCATGGTTGACTGATCATTTGATAAGCATGTAGTGACCCTCTTCATCTCTTTTGATTAGTTTTACTCTGAACTCTATTTTGTTTGATATTAAAAAAAAAACAACTACTGCTTGCTTTTTGGTGCCATTTGCTTGAAATATTTTTTCCACCCTTTCACCTTAATATGGTATCTTTCTTTGAAGGTGAGGTGCGTTTCTTGTAGACAGCAGAAAGAGAGATTCCATTTCTTAATCCATTCTCCTAGTCTGTTTCTCTTGATTGGGGGGTTTAGACCATTAATATTTAGGGTTAATATTGAGAGATGCATATTTCTTCCCTTCATTAAACTCAGGCCCACCATGCCCCAAGCTGCCATCAGAACTCATTCATCAGGTCATCAGGACATTCAAGTTAAGCTCTATCCAGTCAAGCATTTGTACCCAGATGGCTTTTGTTGCAAGTTCATCCACTGGGTTTAGTCAGCCTATCTATAGTCTTTCTCTTTAAGATCAGCTCTTCTTTACCCAATAGTACTCAGTCTTTTGTTCTCAGTCCAGGGTCAGCCCCCCCCCATCTATTTCTCTTGCTCTGCTTTGGTCGCTTGTCGGCCAGTAACAAACGGCCATGTCTGTGCCTAACATGAAAAACCAAAAGTTTACATGTGAAAGCTTATAATTTAATTGTGAAAATCTTTGGATATAGCCTGCTTTGTTTTGAGAGTAACTTGGATCCCTTCATCAATCCATTCAAATGGAGGTATCCCCGGTCTTGCACTATGTTCTTTGCCACACAAATCACAAAGTGTTTGTTTTTTTACTCAATTATATTGCTCAACATTTTCAAATATGTGTAATAAATTCTATAATATGAAGTTTTTAAAAACTATTTAAAAAAAAAAAAAAAAAAAAAAAAAAAAAAAAAAAAAAAAAAAAAAAAAAAAAAAAACTAGTTTTTTTTTTTTATTAGTGTTTTGTGTGTTTCATACATCATTTCTCAAGTCCAATTTAGACACAGTTCCCGCTTTCCATGCCTCCCCGCACCTCACCCGTTGCGTTCTGCAATACATGTCTGCATGTTTCTCTCAAAAGTCTTTTTAAAGTTTTCTTTGCAGAGGTTTATTGTTTGGGAAGAAATTAACTATATCAGTCAATTCCTTTGGTCCAATTCTTTTGCCCTTGTTGTTCCCTACCATTTGTATTACTCCAAAATATGCATATATACCAAAAATTATGAACCTCTGAAAATAAAATGTATGCTAACTCCAAAATATGTTTAGTTCACATTTTTCCATTTAAATTTTATATTATCAAAATATGAAAACATACCCTCCAACACATGTAACCCATATACCATAGTCTGAAAATAAGTGGTCAGTTGTTTCTAGAGCCTGTTAAGGAATTTACATTATAACAGCGCATAGATGCCCTTCAAATAAAAGTAAATATAGACTTAACTTGCTCAGCTTGCCATTCATATAGGGATTTGGTGCTAGCATCACAAATGAGGGATACTGTTTCCTCCTTGTTTTTCCTGAGACTGTGTTACATTGACTTCAAACATAATGGCTTTGAGTTCCATCCATTTACCTGCCAAAGTTCAATTGATGTCATCTTTCTTACCTCTGCATAGAATTCCATTTGTGTAGATATACCACATTCTCTCTAATGCACACTTTTCAGTTGAGGGACACAGGTTGTTTCCAGCTCTTTGCTATTGTGAGAAGAGTTTCAAATTAAACATGATTGTGCATGTATATCTCCTGGAGTAGGATGAGTCCTTTTGGGTATATACCCAGGGGTGGGATGACTGGGTCAGGTGGTAGGCTCATTTTCAGTTTCTTAAGAGTTCTCCCACACTGCTTTCCATAGGGGTTTGCATGAGTTTTGCATTCCCGCAAGCAGTGGATGAGTGTTCCCGTTGCCCCACAGCCTCTCCAGCATTTGGTATCCTCTCTTTTTTTTTTTTTTTCGATCCATAGATAGTCCTTACAGGAGTAATGAAATCTTAAGGTGGTTTTAATCTGCATTTCCTTAATTATTAGGCAATGTTGGAACACTTTTTAAGATGTTTCTCAGCCATCTTACTTCTTAATTTGTGAAAGTCTCTGTTAATCTCTTTACTCCATCTTTTGTAGTTCATTCTTTTTCTTCCTCCCTTTGTTTTTTGAGTAGTTAAAATACACTTTGGATATTAATGCCTTATCATATGTATCCTGTGAGGTCTCCTCCACTCTGTGGGTTTTTCATCACTTCCCTGATTGTTTCTTTTTGCTGTATGCAGAAGCTCTTGAGTTTATTAAGGTCCTGTTGGTCATTGTTGACCTTATTGTTTGCAAAGCTGCTGTCTGATATAGAAAGTCTTTTTATCCTACCCTTTGTCTTGTAGGTTAACTACCAACATTTTCTTCTAACAATTTTTCAGCTTTCACGTTTCATGTTGAGGTCTTTAGTCCATTTGGAGTTGATTTTTTGTACATGGTGAGAGGTTAGACGGGTTTAGTTTCCTTCTTCTATAAGTGGTGTCCCAGTTAATCCAAACACCATTTTGCTGAAGATGCTGGCTTCTTTCCTCCTGCACTGAGTCTTCTTGGCCCCCTTGTTGAATATGACGTGGCCAAAATTGTATGTGCTTCATGTTTGGATCTTCAATTTGTTTCCATTGATCTTCAGTTTGTTTTTTGGTGACAATACCAGGTTGTTTATTATGAATGATATCCCTGTTAAACAGACTTTTGAAGCCTGGTGTGGCAAAATCCAAACCTTGTATTGCTCGTTTTTGCCTCCAAGGGTGCTTGGCTATCTGGAGTCCTTTTGTTTTTCCATATGAAGGTAAAGATGTTTTTTCTAAGTCTGTGAAGAAAGCTCATGGGGATTATATTGGGATTGCATTGAAATCTGTATATTATTTTGGGTAAGATAGTCATTTTTACTCTAATGAGTCTTCAACGCCATGAGCATCAGGGAGTTTTCCAATTTTCTAAGTAAATCTTCCCATCTACCTTGGAATCCGAGACCCTCTTCTGACCTCCGTGGCATTGCACGACACGGGTGCACAGACCTGCATGCAGACAGTACATTCATACACATACAGGAAAAAAAAAAAAAGATTTAGATTAATGGAGACAGAACTGACATGGAAACCTTCTCCCTGATGCTAAGCACACATAATGCTGGACAATATGCATGCTGCTGAGAAAGAAGATCGATGAATAGAATAATAAGAGTCCTAAAGCCTATCAACCTTGATGAGCTGCCCAGCAAACTACCTCTTTTATCTGTTATTCAGCGGGTGGTCCACAGCTATCTAAGTGGACTTGGAACCCTGTCAGTGGGAGTCAACCGGTGAGAGCCACTCTAAACTCAGCTAAATGCACAGGGCTGGAGAGGACATAAAGCCTACAGAAAAGCCTATTGATGTCATATCTCTAGACAAATGAAATTTGTTACCATACACTAACTATGGAATCTTATATTACATACAAGCATATTGTAAGCCACTCATTTTAAAAAAGCTACTTTTTGTAACAGATGGAGACCACTGGAGAATCCTACAACTGGTCAGACACAGAGCATATCCATCTGGAACATTCCCATTCCTACCAGTGAATACCAGTGAATCACTGACTTCTCACCAGTAAAGCTTCCTTACACACTGAGGCTACAACTAAAGGAAGGCTCCAATTATTCATATAACTATGACTTTTGTGATGCTAGTAGCCACTTGGGGGAAAATAGGAAGATACATTCATCATTAGAGAATTTCAGAATGGAGTTTTATTCTATCAATTAAGTTTACATTGGTAGCTGAAGTATTTTTAGAGATAGAAACATGTGCTCATATATTATGTAATTACTGAAAATTACAGCTTATGTAGAAAAGAGCTAATGCATACTCATATTCTAGTACTTGAATTTGTTCATTCTCAGGGCTCTCTATTAAAGTTCCTTATCTACTCTATTAACATAGCTCATAGATTTCCTGTACATTTGCTTATGAAAATGTATTGCAACCATTATTCTTAGCAACATTCAAATAACTTGTTTGGGAAGTGGACATATCTGCAATTTAATTCTTGAGTCCATTTGGCATTTTTTATTTATTTCTGTTGTGTCAAAATATTCAGAGAAAAGGGATTTATGTAATAAATGATGGTTCAGGTAATGCTTGCTTCTGACTTCATTGTATCACTGCATTTTGATGGCTGAGTTCTAAAAGATGTATTTTAAAGTAACTTTTGTATATCCATCAAGCACACATTGTATTTGTTCAGTATATTCTGCTCAAATTCAACAATAAGATAACTTTACTCAACCTCTAAAACAAGATCCTTGGCTTCATGAAAAAATTTCAAGTTTCAACTATATGAAAAATAATGGCATTAGAATGTTCTGTTTGCTTTATCTAAAAATATGATGTGAAAAATTAAAATACAAATTGATAAAGAAGAAAAAAATAATGTTTATTGTCAGATTTGGTGTGTGTTTGTGCCTGCCAAAGATAAAACATCTAAAGTTTAAAATGAAATGTGGGGCTGGAGAGATGGCCTAGCAGTTAAGAGTACCAACTGCTCTTGCAGAAGACCCGGGTTCGATCCGCAGCATCCACCTGGTGGCTGAGAACTGTCTTTAACTCCAGTTCCAGGGGAATCCAACACCCTCTTCTGACCTCCACAGCATTGCATGACACGGGTGCACAAACTTACATGCAGATAGTACATTAATACACATACAAAATAAATAAAATTTAAAAATAAAATAAAAATAATAAATTTTAAAAAATAAAATGAAATGCTTGTATCTTCCAATCTAGAGTCTTGTTCTCATGCACAGAAGCATTAGCAGTTTTTGAAATTAGCTTGAACTGCCCAATTATGGTAAACACTAATAATCTATTTCTATATCAGCATCTCCTATCATTGGACAGCATTTTGTAATAAATAAGTATGTATATCACTATTAATACAATTCTAAAGACAATGAATGAAACAATTTTTAAATTTTAGATGTGTTATATACAAATTATATTAACTTTGCACAATTAAAAAAAGCACTGTTGAGTATGCATGCATATGTAAAATTAAGAAATTACCTGCATGAATTCAAGATATTTTCTACTTTCTTGGAATAGAGAAGATATAAAAGAAAACAAAGAAACAAGACTTGACTCAATAGTCCTTAACATATAGGAGAGAATGCATGGAATCCAATGGGGGCAGGTATAAAGAGATATGGATGGAGGAAGGGTTATGTAGCCTTTGTTAGGCAGGATATCCCTGTAGCTCCAGCTGTCCTGGAATTCAGACGATTAATATATTTTATGAAGTGCACAAAAATTTAGTACAAAATATATATTACAATAATTGACTCAATAAATAACTACACTAACAAATTCCAGTAATACTTATATATTTAGATCAAATATGTTGTTTTCTGACTTGTATGAAATAAATATTCCAAAAAGTTTTAAATGAGAATTTGTGCAACTCATACAGTGGTTTCCAGTTAAACTCAGGCCCACCATGCCCCAAGCTGCCATCAGAACTCATTCATCAGGTCATCAGGACATTCAAGTTAAGCTCTATCCAGTCAAGCTCACAAATCCAGATGTAGTTCTGTGCAAATAGATTAGCATATCTAGGCATCCTAGGTTAGGCTTAATCTTCTTCACTGACAGTACTCAGGCTCTTGTAGTTCTCAGTCCAGGGTCAGTCCCCCACCCATTTTTCTTGCTCTGTTTTGAGTCCTTGTCCCAGTACACAAGGACCCATGTCTGTTGCCTACATGACCACAGGTTTACATGTGAAAGCTTATAATTTAATTGTGAAAATCTTTGGATATAGCCTGCTTTGTTTTGAGAGTTACTTGGATCCCTCTCATCATCCATTCAAATGGAGGTATCCCCGGTCTTGCACTATGTTCTTTGCCACACAAATCACAAAGTGTTTGTTTTTTTACTCAATTATATTGGCTCACATTTTCATATGTGTATAAATTCTATAATATGAAGTTTTTAAAAACTATTTCAAAATTATGGTGGACATAAATATACATAAGTAGTCACATCTACATGTGGAACTAGTTTTTTTAATAAAATATTTTATTAGTGTTTTGTGTGTTTCATACATCATTTCTCAGTCCAATTTAGACACATTCCCCTTTCCATGCCCCCCACCTCACCCCAGTTCATGCGTTCTGCCATACATGTCTTGCATATTTTCTCAGTCTTTTTAAAGTTTTTCTTTGCAGAGGTTTATTGTTTGGGAAGAAGTTAACTGTTTCAGTCAATTCTTTGGTCCAATTCTTTTGCCCTTGTTGTTCCCTACCATTTGTATTACTCCAAAATATGCATATATACCAAAATTATGACCTCTGAAAATAAAATGTATGCTAACTCCAAAATATGTTTAGTTCACATTTTTCCATTTAATTTTATATTAATCTAAAATATGAAAACATACCCTCCACACATGTACCACAATTACATAGTCTGAAAATAAGTGGTCAGTTGTTTCTAGAGCCTGTTAAGGAATTTACATTATAACAGCATAGATGCCTTCACATAAAAGTAATATAGCATTAACTTTGCTCAGCTTGCCATTCATATAGGGATTTGGTGCTAGCATCCACAAATGAGGGATACTGTTCCTCCTTTGTTTTTCTGAGACTGTGTTACTTGACTTCACATAATGGCTTTGAGTTCCATCCATTTACCTGCAAAGTTCATGATGTCATCTTTCTTTACCTCTGCATAGAATTCCATTGTGTAGATATACCACATTCTCTCTATGCACACTTTTCAGTTGAGGGACACAGGTTGTTTCCAGCTCTTTGCTATTGTGAAGAGAGTTTCAATAAACATAGATGTGCATGTATCTCTGGAGTAGGATGAGTCTTATGGGTATATACCCAGGGGTGGGATGACTGGGTCAGGTGGTAGGCTCATTTTCAGTTTCTTAAGAGTTCTCCACACTGCTTTCCATAGGGGTTGCATGTGTTTGCATTCCCAGCAGCAGTGGATGATTGTTCACTTTTGCCCACAGCCTCTCCAGCATTTGGTATCTTTTTTTTTTTTCGATCATAGATAGTCTTACAGGAGTAATATGAAATCTTAAGGTGGTTTTAATCTGCATTTCCTTAATTATTAGCAATGTTGAACACTTTTTAAGATGTTTCTCAGCCATCTTTACTTCTTTATTTATGAAGTCTCTGATCGAATCTTTACTCCATCTTTTGAGTCATTTGTTTTCTTCCTCCTTTGTTTTTTGAGTAGTTTATACACTTTGGATATTAATGCTGTATCATATGTATCACTGGTGAAGGTCTCCTCCCACTCTGTGGGTTTTCTCATCACTTCCCTGATTGTTTCTTTTGCTGTACAGAAGCTCTTGAGTTTATTAAGGTCCCTTTGGTCAGTTGTTGACCTTATTGTTTGCAAAGCTGCTGTCTGATATAGAAAGTCTTTTCCTATCCCTTTGTCTTGTAGGTTACTACCAACAATATCTTCTATCATTTTCAGTTTCACGTTTTACATTGAGGTCTTTAGTCCATTTGGAGTTGATTTTTGTACATGGTGAGAGGTAGAGGTTTAGTTTTCTTCTTCTATAAGTGGTGATCCAGTTATTCCAACACCATTTGCTGAAGATGCTGTCTTTCCTCCACTGAGTCTTCTTGGCCCCCTTGTTGAATATGATGTGGCCAAAATTGGATGTGCTCAGGTTTGGATCCTCAATTTGTTTCCATTGATCTTCAGTTTGTTTTTGTGCCAATACCAGGTTGTTATTATGATGATATCCCTGTAACAGACTTTGAAGCCTGGTGTGGCAATCCACCTTGTATTGCTCTTTTTGCTCAGGGTTGCTTTGGCTATCTGGAGTCTTTTGTTTCTCCATATGAACTTCAAGATGTTTTATTCTAGGTCTGTGAAGAAGCTCATGGGGATTATAATTGGGATTGCATTGAATCTGTATATTATTTTGGGTAGGATGGTCATTTTTACTCTATTGAGTCTTCCAACCCATGAGCATGGGAGGTTTTCCAATTTTCTAGTATCTTCCTCAATCTCCTTATTGAGGGATTTAAAAATTTCTTTGTAGAGATTTTTGATGTTTGGTCATGTTTGTTCCTAGATAATTTATATGTTTTGAGGCTATCGTGAGTGGGAAAGACTCCTTGTATTCCATCTCCAATTGCTTGTTATTGGCATAAAGAAAGGCTACCCATTTTTCTCAGTTAATTTTGTACCCTGTCACTTTACTGAAATTGTTGATGGTTTCTGGAAGTTTTCTGGTGGAGTTTTGGGAATCCCTTAGGTAAACTATCATGTAATCTGCAAAATGGGATAGTTTTACTTCCTTTTTTTACAATTAGTACTCCTCTGCTTTACTTTTCTTGTTTTATTGCTCTCTCAAGTATTTCAATCAATGTATTGAAGAGGAGTGAGGATGGGGGCTGCCTTTCTGGGTTCCTGACTTTAGGGGAATGCTTCTAGTTTTGCCCCATTTAGGATAATGCTGGCTGTGGGTTTATTGTATATTGTTTTAATTGTGCTGAGGAATGTTCCCTCCAGTTCACTTTCCTTTATACTTTAAACATGAAGGCATGCTGAATTTTGTCAAAGGACTTTTCTGCATTGATCTAGATGACTGTGGTTTTTGTCTTTCAGTAACTTTATGTGCTTTATGAAGTTTATTGATTTGCATATGTTGAACCATCCCTGCATCTCTGGTATGAATCCAGCTCAGTCATGGTGGATGATATTTTTGATGTGTGCCTGTATGCAGGTTGCAGATATTTTGTTGAGAATTTTACCTCTATGTTCATTAGTGAGATGGGTGTAGAGTTTTCTTTTTTGGTTGTATCTTTGACTGGTTTTGGTATTAGATTGATGTTGCCTTCATAGAAGGAATTTGGGAGATTTCCTTTTGTTTCTATCCTCTTGAATAATTTGAGTAGTAGTGACTTCAGGTCTTCATTAAATGTCTTACAGAATTCTGCTATGAATCCACCTGGAACTGAGATTTATTTTTTAGTTGGGAGGGTTTTTCATTATAGTTTTAATTTCCTCCTTTATTATGGGTTTATTTAAGCTGTCAATTTCTTCCCAGTTAAGTCTTGGTGCTGATGTCAGGTATTCATCCATCTCTCCTAGGTTTCAAATTTAGTAGAATATAGGTTTTTCATGTATTCCCATAAGATTGTCTGAATCATTTCACTATCTGTTGTGATGTTTCCTTTTTTATCTCTAATTTGGGTGATTTGGAGTTGCTCTTTCCTTCTTTTAGTCAATTGGGCTAGAGGTTTATCTATCTTCTTTATCCTTTCAAAGAATTAGCTCTTGGATTCATAGATTTTTTTTTTGTATTGTATTCTATGTTTCTATTTCATTGATTTCTGTTATTTCTTCCTGTCTTCCAGGATTAGGATTCATTTATTCCTGTCTTTCAAGTGTTTTTAGGTGCAGTGTTAAATCATTTATCTGTTGTCTTTCTCTTTTCTTAATGTAGGCACTTAGGGCTACAAATTTAATTCTCAGGACTACTTTTATGTGTCCCATAGGTTTTGCTGTGTTGTATCATCTATTTCATTTAGTGCCAGGAATGATTTTATTTATTTCTTTATTTACCCTTTGACCCATTCATTATTCAGTAGTATGTTGTTTAGTCTCCATGTGTTCTTGTAGCGAGTAGGGCTCTTTCTGGTGTTGACATTAAGCTTTATTGCACTGTGATCTGATAAGATGCATGAAATTATTTCAATTGTTTTGTATTTGCTAAGGTTTGTGTCCCAGTACTGAGTAGAAAGTATATTATTTAGTGTTTGGGTGAAATATTCAGTAGATGTCTGTTAGGTCCATTTGGTGTATCTTATTTGGGGAGGGTGATTTTGAGACAGGGTCTCCCTGTTGCCCCAGCTGTCCTGGAAATTGCTCTGTAGACCAGGGTGGCCTTGAACTCACAAGAGATCCACCTGACTTTGCCTCCACAGTGCTGGGATTATAGGCGTGAGCCACCATGCCTGGCCTTCATGTATCTTATTGCTCAGCTCATATGTCTCTCTCTCTTTATTTTTTGTCCAATTGACCTGTCCAATAGGCTCAATGTGGTATTGAAGTCTATAAATATTAGTGTTCTGAGATTGATCTGTTTCTTGAAGTCCTTCAGGATTGTGTTTATGAATTTCGGTGCTCCATTGTTTAGTGCTTATATGTTTATTATTGTGATATATTCATGGTTGACTGATCATTTGATAAGCATGTAGTGACCCTCTTCATCTCTTTTGATTAGTTTTACTCTGAACTCTATTTTGTTTGATATTAAAAAAAAACAACTACTGCTTGCTTTTTGGTGCCATTTGCTTGAAATATTTTTTCCACCCTTTCACCTTAATATGGTATCTTTCTTTGAAGGTGAGGTGCGTTTCTTGTAGACAGCAGAAAGAGAGATTCCATTTCTTAATCCATTCTCCTAGTCTGTTTCTCTTGATTGGGGGGTTTAGACCATTAATATTTAGGGTTAATATTGAGAGATGCATATTTCTTCCCTTCAATTTATTTTCTTATGTTGTTTTGAATATATTTGACAATTATTTCTGTGAGACTGTCAAGAAACAAAACTAAAACCTACTCTTAAATAAGAACTTTTCCCCATTGATTTTCTCTTTTCATTACAATGATGAAGTACTCAAGATATAGTTTATTCATAAAAATAAGAGATTTCCTTATGTCTCAGTTCTTAGATGGTGTGAAGTTTAGTTTAATCATCTTGAATTGATCAAAGTTCTCTTGCCACCTCAATATGTCATTGAAATCTGGGTACACACAATTAACTCTAAAGACTTTAATGTACATGGTAAAGAGCATGAACTCCTGTGGGTGGACTATGTGGGTTACAAATAGGAAAGTGGACATGAAATGTGATTAGGAGATATTGTATGAAAGCCAAGTAATTCAATTAAAAGTATATTGAAGTTTTTAAAAAGGTCTATGCACTTCTGAGCCTCTCAATCCTAGTTCTTACATTTGCTACCTATATATTTCCTGTGAAGTAAAATATTTGTGTATTACAAAATGGAGTTCTATGCAGTGGTAAAGAAAGATAACTTAATGGAACTAGAAGATATTATGCTAAGTGAAGTAACACAGTCTCAGAAAACAAACAAACAAACAAACAAACAAAAAACGGAATGGTATCTCTCGTTTGTGGATGCTTGCATCAAGTACCTAGTTGTAAGGTAAACTGAACAATGTTTATGCTATATTTCTCTTTATCTGAAAACAACTGTGTTCTTAAAATTTGAACCCCTTAATGGGCTCTAGAATTAACCTATCACTTATTTTCAGACTTTATAATTTTGGTATATGGGTAGAGGGTATGTATGCATATTTTAGAGTAATATAAAATTAAAAGACAAATGTGAATCCCGGATTATGATTTGGAAATAACACACACCTTATTTTCAGATGACATAATGGTGCCATATATAGATATCTATAGATATAGATACATATCTATATCTATAGATATAGATATAGATATCACCTATACTATATAAGCAGTACAAATTAGAAAGAAAAACAATAACAAAAGAAGTGGGACAAAGAACCGACGGAACCAGTAAAGTCCTCCCCAAAACAGTAATCCTGTGCTTTGTAAAATTTTAAAAATACTCAGTATGGCAGAATGCATGAACTGGGGTAGAGTGGAGACAAAGAAAGGGAAATGAGTCTAAATTGGAATGAGAAATGATGTAGGAAATGCATAAAACTTAAATAAAAATATTTTAAAAAGAAAAAAAGACATCTTGTTTCTTGCTTTTATTGGGAAAATTTATACCAAGTATGGGGTTATTTTTCTACTTTATTTATTTATATATTTTTTTATCAAATCTAGACCCATGTCCCCCACTCTCCCACCCCACCAGAGCTCATGCATTCTGCCAAACATGCTTTTCATCTCTTTCTCAGTCTTTCTCAGTATTCTCCATGTGGAAGTTGACCGTTTTGAGCAGAAGTTCACTGTTTCAGTCACTTCTTTGATGCAGTCCTTTCTGTTGTTGTTGTTGTTTCCAATATCCATCACTCCCAACTGCTTTGGACAAAAGCTCAAGGGGCCATGCACAAGAAGTAGTTAGGACTAGGTAATTGGCACTAGCATACACAGATGAAGGGTACCATTCATTGTTTGTTTTTCTGGGACTGTGTTACTTCACTCAGCATGATGTCCTCTAGCTCCAGCCATTTTCCTACAAAGCTCATGTTGTCGTCTTTACTGCTGCATAGAAGTCCATTGTGTAGATGTACCACATTTTCTCTGTCCACTCGTCAGTTGAGGGGCATTTGGGTTGGTTCCAACTCCTTGCTATTGTGAAAGCAGCTGAAATAA
>VZQC01000216.1:3927400-3951214 GCA_009823505.1 Rhizomys pruinosus | reverse complement strand
TATATATATATATATATATATATATATATATATTCTCCAAATGTTCTTAAGTGTGAGTCTATCATCTAGAGACTGCTTAACCTACCAAGAGTTTCATGCCTGAGTATGCCTATCTCTGCCCCTCCCAGCAGGAAACTGTTGCCACAACTTTTAGGTGAGACTGAATTTTCTTACTACCTGTCTATACTGGGAATTTTTCTGGTTTGAGAATGCATAGGACATTTTACATGCAGTCACCACAGGTGTCATTGCAGAAGAGGGAGTTTAAAGTCTGTCAAAACTAGAGGTAGTATATGACCACAAAGAAACAGTATTTCAAACAGGTGATCAGTCAATGGTGACTGCATGTATATGTTCCATGCAAGCTCAAACCAGAAAAAAAAAATCCAGCATAGACATGACGAAATGGGTAAGAAGCTTCAATCCCACCTAGGAAAACTGTGACAAAAATTGGCTGAAATGAGGGTCAGAGATAGTTTCTTTCAAGCATGGTACTCTTGTACCAATGGATGGAACAACACTGAAGGATATTTGGAGACACAAATTAGAGATAAATAAATAACCATTTTCATTAATAGTTCTTAAATAGTAATTAGATAGTGATTAAATAAGCCATAGTATCCAGTTTGTAGCTGAGGAAGAGAGGACATTTTACACTGAGGATATTAGAATGACAAAGAAAACTAATTTCTTATATTTAATATAAAAAGCTAATTCATAAGGAGTTCTAGACTAAACATTGCCTCTTCTAACATTAAATTCCTATGAACTTGTACCATTCTGCTAGTAAATGATTATAAAATTGTGGATTTAAGACAATCCAAAATTGATCCATTATAGTATTGAAAAACTGGTGGTACTCAGGTTAAGATGGCAAACTAGTTGCAAGTGGAGATGCCAGGGATATAACCCAGGACCTCCCATGGTCACGGATTGGAAAATTAAGAGTAAAATTGTCGATCATACCCAAATTGATATACAGATTCAACATAATCCCAATCAAAATTCCCATGAGTTTCTTCACAGACTTGGAAAAATAATCCTTAAATTCATATGGAAAAGCAAAAGACCCTAAATAGCTAAAGCAATCCTGAGTGAAAAATGCAATAGCAGATTGCTTCACCAGACTTCAAGCTATATTACAGAGATATAGTCATAAACACAGCCCGGTACTGGCACAAAACAGACCCATTGACAAATGGAACAAAATTGAAGATCTAAACTTGAGCTCATACAATTTCATCCACCTCATATTTGACAAAGGAGCTAAAAAACCTCAATGAAGGAAAGATAGCATCTTCAGCAAATGATGCTGGCAATACTGGGTCACCATTTGTAGAAGAACAAAATTAAACCCCTACCTCTCACCCTGCACAAAAATAAACTGCAAGTGGATCAAAGATCTCAACATGAATACAGAAATGAAGGGGATGGAAGAAAAAGTTGGCAACAACCTACAAGACATAGGTGTAGGAAAAGACTTCCTAAATCAGACAGCAACTGCGCAGAAAATAAGGTCAAGAGTTGACAAATGGGACCTCATCAAATCAAAAGTTTCTGTGCAGCAAAAGAAACAATCAAGAAAGTGGAGAGAAAACCCAAAGAGTGGAGGGAAATCTTCACCAGTGATACATCTGACAGAGCATTAACATCCAGTTTATATAAACTACTCAAAAAACAAAGAAGTATGAAAACAAATGACTCACTTGAAAGATGGACTAAAGAGCTGAACAGTCTTCACCAATGAGGAAGTAAAAATGGCTGAGAAACATCTTAAAAAGTGTTCAACTTCATTGATAATTAATGGAAAGTAAATTAAAACCAGTTTAAGATATTGTCTCACTTCAATAAGGCTAGCTAAGATCAAGAAAACAAAAGACACCAAATACTGGAGAGGTTGTGGGGAAAAGGGAACACTCATCCACCGTTGGTGGGAATGTAAACTTGTACAACCATTGTGAAAAACAGTGTGGAGCACCCTTAAAGACTCAGAATGAGCCTACCACCTGACCCAGCCATACAACTCTGGGGTATATAACCACAAGACTCATCCTACTGCAAGGATACATGCACATGTATGTTTATTGCAGCTCTTTTCACAGTAGTGAAGAGTTGGAACCAACCCAATGACCCTCAGCTGAGGAGTGGATAACAAAAATTTAGTACATCTACACAATGGAGTTCTATGCAGGGGTAAAGAAAGATGTCATCATGAAATCTGGAGGATGGAACTCTAAGTCACTATGCTAAGTGAAGTAACATAGTCCACCCAGAATAAACAGGGAATGGTGTCCCTCATTTGTGGATGGTAATACAAAATCCCCCAATTGAAAGACAAGCTGAGCAAAGTTATTGTTATATTTCTTTCTATCTGAAAGCAACTGTGATGTCATAATATTAATATATATCAATGAGCCCTAGAATTAACTAACCACTTACTTTCAGGCATGGTAATTAGTGTATATGGGTGGAAGGTATATATTCATATTTTAGAGTAATATAAAATTATAGGAAACAATGCGAACCCCTTAACACAAAAAACTGATTTCTGGATGTTGAACCTTTGTCAGATGGGTCACTGATGAAGAGTTCCACTCTAAACTTGTTTTAGAACAACCTAGAGCTTATTTTCAGAGTTTGTAATTTTGGTATATGTACAGAATATATATATGCATATTTTGGAGTAATACAAAATTAAAGGGAACAATAATGACAAAAAAGAGACTTCTTCAAAGAATTGACAAAAACTGTAAATTTCTGTATCCAAAAAGTTAAAAAAGACTGAGAAAATGATGCAAGATAGGACTTAACATGTATGGCAGAATGCATGAGTTCTGGTGAGGGTGGTATGGATGGGGGAACATGTCTAAATTTGATTAATAATGTACAAAATGTTCAAAGGTCAATTAAAAATAAGAAAAAAGATTACAAATTAAATAAAAGTTTCATATTGGTATCTTAAAACTATTTCAACATATACTTAATAGCTATGACTAAAATACATTATAAGTAAATCTTAAAAATGAATAAAAAAAGAGATGAAAGAAACGCACAGAGAAAGGGACACAGAGACTATGGTTACGTAATTAATGTCACTAAGTCATGATGGATATTTGAATCTTAGACTTCTTATTCAGACCAATATATTAATTTAAGAGGAGAAAAAGAGTTTCTTACAAATAGAAGCAGTTGAATGCACGTAAGATGATGGTCATGTATATTGTCTGGAACAGAAGTCTGGTAGTTTGCATTATTTTGTAATCTCTTTATAGAAATATCTCCAGTTATTACACCTTAGAAAATATTTTCAATGTTGCTGTTGAAATAACTATTTCGAAATAGAATGCTATTTAAAAATATAAATTTAGAACTTCCTGTCATTTCTATGTATTCTCTGTTTTTAGAATTCTTTGGTCAGGGGACACATGCTACTTTTAGTTCATTCTCATTTCTAATACTAGTATTGTAGGAGCTAGTATATTATTCTAGGACATAAAAATTGATTGGTTGTGTATGTATTGATGTGGCATGCACACATATGTGTGTGTGCTGTTTATGTGTATGTGCATATGTGTGGGAGATGTTAAGACCAGGATTCCATACTGCTCGCAGTTTATAGTCCTTGAGTCACAAATGACCACATTCCACACGTTGTTCTTCTCTCCCTGCAAGCTTCAAGGCTATCCCCTGGCTGCAGGCAGACAGCCTCTAGTCTTACTTCCTGGCAAGGAGAGGAGAGGGGAACCATAGGAGATTACCCTACCTGTGGAAAATGAACTGACTCACACACAGAGAGCTGGGAGGAAAGTAACTCAGTTTTATTCATTCTAGTGACATATATATATATATATATATATATATATATATATATATATACTGTGCTCTGGGCAAAAAAGTGGGGGCAGAAGGGAGGGGAGGGATGAGCCACCTTTGCTCCTACTGGGGGGCTGCGGAGCTCCTGTTTGTGCAACAGGTAAACTAGAGGTATGGCATTTTGCTCAATACCTCAAAGGAAGGGCCCATCTGGTCCTGGAACATTGCAGAGTTAGGTAGGCAAGGTAAGAAAACATTGTAATATTCCAGACCTACCAGAGCTACAGATAACTCACAGAGACAACTGAAAATCCCACAGAGATATCAGATAACTCCCAGAGGTTTTTCAGGACAGGTTTTAAAAGTTCTTGCCTCAAGCCAGGCAAAATTTCATTCGCACACCTTACCATCTATCTGTATTATTCTCTCCACCATATTACGCTTTGAGACAAGTTCTGGCTTTGTCTTATTGATTAGACTGTTTGACCACCACTATAGAATAATATGTTTGCCAACTTATTTTTATGTGGGTTCTAGGAATCTAAACTCAGTTCCTCATGCTTACATAGAAACCCATTTACTCACTGAGCAATCTCATCTAGCCTTGTTTTTCTAAAGTCAGTGACTGACTGACTATGTGAGACTGTTATCTATAATGAATAGTACATAACATTTATTTTGGTCAATTTTGGAGAATAGATTATTTTTGGTTTTGTTTTTTGTTTTATTCTTTTATTTTATTTATTTCTGTATGTGTATGAATGTATTGTCTGCATGCAAATCTGTGCACCCGTGATGTGCAATGCTGCAGAGGTCAGGAGAGGGTGTCGGATTCCCCTGGAACTGGAGTTCTCCTGGAATTGGAATTTCAGATGGTTCTCGGCTGCCATGTGGGTGCTGGGGATCGAACCCGGGTCCTCTGCAAGAGTGGTCGGTGCTCTTAACCACTAGGCCATCTCTCCCAGGAGAATAGTTTTTATGATTATAACTGGAAATGGATCCTTACTACTAGAAAGTGAGAAATTGTTTTTAGAAATGATAGTCATCTGTTAATTGCCTTTAATAGAGAAAAAGCTGTATTAAGTCCCAACATATTGGCTAGGCAAACTGAGGCTACAAATAATTAAACATCTTTCTCAAGTTCACAGAGCATTCCCATGGCACTGAAGGAATGGGAACCCCACCTCCCATCACATATTGATTCAGGCTATGACTCTTAGGTTTCTCAAGGACTTTATTGCTATGCTTGGCCTAGAATGTCCTCCTAACTCATTGAAATACATATCTCATAAAAGTTTCTTCTGAATTACTTGTGGATAAGTTAAATTTTCTGTCTGTTCTTATTTATTATCTAATACAGTAAGATGAAATTCAAATCTATAATGCCACTTAACTTGGAAATGTGTTTTGAGATGAATTTTGCATTAAAAAATCCCTGTAAAAGATATATATTTTGTATAATATATATATTATATATATATATATATATATATATTAGATTAGATATTTATCAAATCTAGACCCTTGTCCCCCACCCTATCTCCCCACCACACCAAGGCTCATGCATTCTGCCAACATGCTTTTCATCTCTTTCTCAGTCTTTCTCAATATTCTCCATGTGGAAGTTGACTGTTTTGAGCAGAAGTTCACTGTTTCAGTCAGTTCTTTGATGCAGTCCTTTCTGTTGTTGTTTGCTGGCTGTTGTTGTTGTTGTTGTTTCCAATAGTCATCATCCCAAAGCTTGGACAAAAGCTCATATGGCAGTGCACAAGAAATACAACTAGGTAATGGAACTAGCATCCCAGATGAGGGATACCATTCATCGTTTGTTTTTCTGAGACTGTGTTTACTTCACTCAGCATGATGCCCTCTAGTTCCAGCCATTTTCCTGCAAAGCTCATGATGTCATCTTTTCTTACTGCTTAATAGAACTCCATTGTGTAGATGTACCACATTTTCCTACCACTCATCTGTTTGAGGGGCATTTGGGTTGGTTCCAGCTCCTGGCTATTGTGAAGAAGCTGAAATAAACAGGTGCCGTGCATGTATCTCTGTGGTCGGGTGAAGTAATTGAGGGTACATGCCTATGGAGTGGTATGGCTGGGTCGGGTGGCAATTTCATTCCAAGTCTTCCAAAGGATTCTCCACACTGCTTTCCATAGTGGCTGTACGAGTTTACATTCCCACAGCAGTAGATGAGTGTTCCCCTTTCCCCACAACTCAACCAGAACTTGGTATCATTTTGTTTTCTTGACCTAGTCAGTCTTATTGGAGTAAGATGATATCTTAAAGTGGTTTTGATTTGCATTTCCTTAATGATTAGTGATGTTGACACTTCTTTTTTTTTTTTTTTTTCTGTATGTGTATCAATGTACTGTCGGCATGCAGGTTGGTGCACCCTGTCGTGCAATGCCGCGGAGGTCAGAAGAGGGTCTCGGATTCCCCCTGGAACTGGAGTTCTCCTGGAATTGGAGTTTCAGACGGTTCTCGGCCGCCATGGGGGTGCTGGGGATCAAACCCGGGTCCTCTGCAAGAGCGGTCGGCGCTCTTACCGCTAGGCTCTCTCTAGCCCGTTGAACACTTCTTAACGTGTTCTCAGCCATCGCTAATTCCTCACTTGTGTGAAGTCTCTGTTCACTGCTTGTGCTCCATCTATGAGCTGGGTCATTTGTTTTTTTCTGTTTTGAATAGTTTATATAATTCTGGAAATCAATGCTTTGCAGATGTTCTGTGGGAAGGTTCCTCCCACTCTGTGGGATTTCTCTTCACTTCTTGATTGTTATTTTGATGTACAGAAACTTTTGAGTTTATGAGGTCCCATTTGTCAATTGTCAACCTTAATTCTTGCGCAGCTGCTGTCTGATTTAGTAAGTCTTTTCCTACTCCTATGTCTTGAGTCTGCTGCCAACTTTTTTCTTCTATCGCCTTCAGAGTTTGGGTTTTCACTTGAGTTCTTTGATCCACGGAGTTGACTTTTGTACAGGGGAGAGTAGGGGTTTAATTTACTCTCTACAAGTGGGTGATCCAGTTTTGCCAACACTGTGCTGAAGATGCTGTCTTTCTCCATTTTGTCTCTTGGCCCCCTTGTCAAATATGAGATGGCTGAAATTGTCTATGGTCAAGTTTGGATCTTCAGTTTTGTTCCATTGGTCAACAGGTCTGTTTTTGTGCCAGTACCAGACGTTTTTATGACTATAGCCCGTAATATATGTTGAAGTCTGGTATAGAGATCCCGCCCCTGTGTAGCTCTAACTCAGGGCAGGGTTGTTTTGGCTTTCGGTTCTTTTTTTTTTTTTTTTTCCAAATAAATTTAAGGACTTTTTTCCGAAGCCTGTGAAGAAACTCTTGGGGATTTTGATTGGGGATTGCATTAAATCTGGCACAAGAGGTTTGGTAGAATGGACATTTTTACAATGTTAATTTTCCCCGATCCATGAGCATGGGAGGTTTTTTTCCATCTTCTGATACTTCTTTCAAATTCTTCTTTAAGGTTAAAATTTTTGTTGTAGAGATCTTTGGTGTCTTTGGTTAGGTTTGTTCCTAGGTATTTTATTGTTTTTGAGGCTATTGTAAGTGGGAAGATCTCCTTGAATTCTTTCTCCAGTTGCTTGTTGATGGTGTAAAGAAAGGCCATTGATTTTTTTTAGGTTAATTTGTATCTGCAACTTTGCTGAATCTGTTAATAGTTTCTAGGAGTCTCGCGGTGGAGTTTTTAGCATCCCTTAAGTAAACAATCATATCATCAGAAATAAGGGATAGTTCTTGACTTCTCTTTTCCAATTAGTACTCTTTAATTTAACTTTTCTTGCCTTATTGCTCTAGCAAGTTTTTCAAGCACTATGATTGAAGAGGAGTGGTGACAGGAGCAGCTCTGCCGAGTTCCTACCTTTAAAGGGAATGTTTCTGTCATTTCCCCATTTAGGATGATATTGGGCTGTGGGTTTCTTGTATATGGCTTTGATTACATTGAGGAATGATCCCTCCAATCAATTCCCTTTAGGGCTTAGATGAGGATGCTGGATTTTTGTCAAAGGCGTTTTTCAGCATCAATTGAGATGAGTGGTGGTGGTTTTTGTCTTTCATTCCTTTATGTGTTGATGAGTTTTTTTTTTTCGTATGCTGAACCATCCCTGCATCTCTGGTATGAATCCAACTTAGTCATGATGGATGATCTTCTTGATGTGGGTCTGTATGCGATTTTCCAGTATCCTGTTTAGAATTTTGGCATCTGTATTCATTAGGGAAATGGGTCTATAATTCTCCTTTTTAGTTGTATCTTTGCCTGGTTTTGATAATAGAGTGACGCTGGCTTCATAGAAGGAATTTTGGAGAATTCCCTGTTTGTATCCTTCTAAACAATTTCAGTAATAATGGTTGTAGGTCTTTTTGAAATGTTTTATTGAATTCTGCTGTGAAACTGTGTGGGCCTGGGCTTTTTTTATTTGGGAGGTTTCTTATTACATCTTCAATTTCTTCATGTATTATGGTTCCATTTAAGCTGTTGATCTTATAAGTAACATTTTTATTGTCTTGCCTTATGACCACTCATTAGGTTTGTTGAATTGGTTCTTCTCATTAATGTTTGTGTTAAATTAAAAACACTAAATTGAGATAATCATTACTGAATCCTGCATTAGGTATCAGCCATACGATGCTGGAAATGAAGCTGTTATCTCCTGCACAGTAACTAGTAAAATGGGGGAGAAACTCACAATGCAAGCATAATGGTATAATTTCATTTGTGATGAAAAGATACATAGAGTCATATGTGTTCTAAACATATTCCTATAGTATATGTAATTAGGACAAGTATATAGGTAAGTGATTAGAGTCAGGTAAACTGAAATTGAATGCATTTTTATGGGATCATTAATTTCAAGTACTGAAGATTTATTATCTGCACATTCTTACTTCTTCACATTAAAAAAATAGAAAATGAAGGAGAAAAGGATTAAGGATAAGCCTATGTCAGCTTAATAGCATGGCAGGCTCCTAATAGATACAAATCTCCTAATAATGCCTTTGACCTTGGTAAGTTTACAAAAGTTAACGCTACTTGTGAAGGCCAACAGAATCGTTCTATTCATCAGTAACAGATTTGCTTGTTTTCCTGTCTACTGATTTTTTTATTTATTTTTATATGTATGAATGTACTGTCTGCATGCAGGTTTGTGCACCCGTGTCGTGCAATGCAGCGAAGGTCAGAAGAGGGCGTAGGATTCCCCTGGAACTGGAGTTCTCCTGGAATTGGAGTTTCAGACGGTTCTCGGCCGCCACGTGGGTGCTGGGGATCGAACCCAGATCCTCTGTAGGAGCGGTTGGCGCTCTTAACCTCTAGGCCATCTCTCCATCCCCTCTACTGGTTTTTAAACATTGAGAGTGTTTTGTATTTACTTCCTTCCCTGCAAACATTGACCCTTTGCTTCTGTGACACTAGCCATCTGGAACTGTCTGCCCTCTTCTTTTCACAACACTGGAGAACTAATTCACTGCATGCTGAAGTGAAAAACTCCCTTTTAGCTCTTCAAGAATTTCAAGATGAATGGTTCACTGTATACTACATTTTGGCCCCATTTTGAAGCATAACTAAAGTGTTGCCACTCTTTTTAAATTGGACCTCTTCCTCATTTTGCCATTGAGCACAGTATCAAAATAAATATAAAATCAACTATCTTCATTCACCAACTATTGTCATTTAGAAACATACCCATGTAGATTACATTTCTGTTAGGAGATTTCAATGTAAGAATCATTAACCATCCCTCCATGGGATGACAAAGGAAATTGAAATTGATTTTTTAAATATTTATACCATGGAGTTGAATATTATAAAGTGAATGAATCAAAAAGGATTGTGATTTTCAATAATACACACACAGACACAAACACATGCACACAAATATAGACACATTCCTTTGAGGTATAAGTAAGAGTTTATGATCATGTACAACTGTTACTTGCAGATACTTAGATTAGGAAGACCCCTAGCAAAAAACATAGTGGAGTGCAGATGCTAAGAAACCATACATCAGAATAAGATTTTCTCATATTACATAAGTTGTGATTCTTACTTAAAGTCATTGGAATAAGTGTTATTAGCTAGGAACAATTTGGAATCTGCAGAAGTATAAGGCTTACTCCCTGAGATACACCAATATTGAAGTGTATGGATATATATATATAATTCACCTTCGAACACAAATACCCAAGGGAATGTAAATCATGGAATTCAAATAAAAAGAAAGCGGAATTAATTATTTAACAGCATGATTTTCATTACATTTATAGATTAAATGGACAGAGTACTGGAAATTTCCTCTTTGATTTGATGGTGTGAAGACTATTCTGACACTAATGAGTTTTAATTTTGTGGACTGGAAGGGCTGAATGGCTGAATAAACGATGAAGTAAATATTGCAGATGATAAATATAAGTAGTGTACTGCTACATCTTTCCAAATGTGGGTTCTAATTGTTATCATCACTGCGTGTAGAAGTGGATGTTTGTGTGTGTGTGTGCGTGTGTGTGTGTGTGTGTGTGTTATATAAACATGTGTGCCATGGCATGAGTTTGGAAATCAGAGGACAACCTCAGGAGTTGGTGCACTCTTTCTACTATGTCTTATGATGATCGAACTCACATCTTCAAAATTGTGTGGGAAGCACTTTAATACTGAATCAACACACTGGTCCATGATGCACTTTTGAAAGTTGTTTTATATGAAAATTAACCTCTACACCTAAGGTGTGGGAGGATCCAGTTTGAATTATGGGCTATTTCTCAGCTAGCATCCCTCAGGGCACTGTGGGAGTCATGGGGCCCCTCTGACCCCACCCCAAGAGGGAACAATGTGGTCTAGGCATGCTGCTAGGCTGAGCAGCAGTATACAGTGATTGGCTGTGGGAGCTGATGTAATTTTGCTTATAAAAGTGAGTTTTAGCAAGTAATAAATTGAATTCTCCATTTCCATCACTACACAGAATTCCAAGATCTGTAATTTTTGTGTGCATACAGGCTGAAGCAGGCCTAGATTTTGAGTGTTGGTGGCTAGTGTGTTGGAAAAAGTCTATCAGAATACCGGCCTGATAAGGTAGCATAAGGTTGGAGGGTACCATGGGGTTGGATGGAGAGCTATCAGTTCACCAGTCTGTGGCTAGTGGGTTGTATGGATGTCTTTCAGATCACCATCCTGATAAGCTAGCATGGAGTTGGATGGAGACCTATCAGGTCACGACCCTGTGAAGTGAATTGTGAGTGGGTATAGGCTGAAGATAGGCCATCAGCCATCAGCCTGAAATTCCTGACCAGAGACTGGCAGTCTTTTGGCAGGTGAGATAGCATGGCCACACAGGAAACATCCCATTTCCTGGGTAAGAAAGTGAGTTGGAAGTACCCCTCAGTTTGGATTACTAAAGTAACCAACTGACCTATGTGCCTACGGTTCATTTCCTTACAGTGACGGCAGGTGGCCTCTGTTCTCCCCTTCCCTGAGCTGTACGTGCTCATAGCAAAAGAAGCTTCCTACACTAAGGTTTATGGAAAATAGAGGAAGAAGGGGTAGAGAGAATAGTAATACATTGCTCAACTCTCACCAGTGAAGCTTCATGCAACAGAATGCAATGTACACAGAAGGCCACAACTGGCCAAAGTATAGAGAATAAGACATTATAGATTGCGTGTCCCTGGATAGGACTCATATTAAAACTCACCCACCCATGGCTCAGGGACCATTGCCGAATAGGCAGGGGGGGGGGGGTGAAAAGAATGTAAGACCCAGGGTTTGTGCATGATCTTGGAATTGATTCTTTTGAACTTAACCAATGGTGACAGCATGTATGAGACCTATTCAAACTCGATCAGAAGAAATCTTAACACAGAACTGTGGAGATGGTCAGCAGGCCCCGATCTTGGCTGGGGAATTTTGACAGCACATTAAGGTTAGATGAGGAAGTGTTGATCTTCTTTAAGGCAGTGATTCTAGATAGGCTGCTTAGACCCCAGTGGATGAACTTGCACCAAGGAATATACGGGTAAAGAAACTTTACTAGGCAGACCTTAATGTGTATGAAAGTTGCTGCTGGGGAAAATAGGAGGGTGCATGGCAGATGGAGTCTGCACACTGTTACAATGTATCATAGGAAATACACAAAAATTCAATACAATGTATGTTGAGAAAAATTAAAGGGCACCTAAATGTGTACAAGAGATTAGAGTTTACTAATTATTAGTATGTTTCCTTAAACTGAAAAATATTTGGTATGTTGATCCATTGTAGAAAGTATAATTAGAATTTAGAAGAATATGGTAATTAACATAAAAAATTATAGTCTAGAGGTCATGAAAACTGTGCAAAAGTACATGAGCCAGGCATTGAGTCAATAGGGAAGAACACTAGATATTTGAAAAGTTCCAGCAAACGACAGTATTGAGGGCATGAATTTCCAGAATTCAAATCTACTAATATTATGATGCTTAATATGTACCTTCCAAGTACTCCTGGGTGTGAATCTAAGACCTAGAGTCTGAGCAACATTCTAAGGGTCACAAGTAAAAAGGAAAATTCTCTCTCTCTTTCTCTCTCTCTCTCTCTCTCTCTCTCTCTCCTCTTCCTCTCTCTCTCCATGCTTCCCTCAGCTGGCAATAGATTCTCAGCTTGGGCTGGGACTTCCTTCACATTTCCCGCATCCATGCTGCTTGGGTTGATTCTAGTCTTGTGTGTGATGCCATAACTGCTGTGGGTTCTTATGTGAATATACTCAATGTGCTAGGGTCGAAAGGAAAGCAGTGTTTCCTTGTAGTTCATCTACCAACTGAAAAGTCAGGCATGCTCTTACAATCTTTAGCCTACTCAGATCCCACATAATGACCCCTCGATGATCTTGGGAGGAAAAGGTATGATATAGGGGTCCTATTTAGGTCTGAACACTCTCTGACGTTTTTTTTTTTTTTTTTGGAATAACAATGCACTGCAAGCAAGAAACCTCTTCTCTGTGGTCAGCTGAGAAATGTCACTAATCTATGAATACAATAATAATTAATTGATCAGTTAGTATTATATATATATATATTATATATATATAATATAAGATATATATATATATATATATAAATTTGGGAGAATGATAGTAATTAGTTCTCACTATTGCCTATGACTGGCCTAGGCACAGGTTTTCCCAGTGCTCAGGTATGAGCTCCATGTTGTGAAGTGGGCCTCCAATTCAGTCAGAAAGTTATTTCCATAAACTCCATGCCACTATTGTGCTATTAGGCATATTTTTCCAAGCCAGTTGTTATGGAAGATTGTAAGGTTTATAGCTAGACAAGATTGATGGCTGCCTTTCATTGATTTCTCCTTGTTTGTTATGTAACTTAGAAATCTAGTATCTTCAGCAATAGGACTTAACTTCCTGTTCTGGTGGTAGCCAAGTAGAATGAAAATAGACAGCACTGGTTGAGCTTCTATAACATCTCTCTGGTAAATAAATTCAAAAGAGGGAGTCCACTCCCAGAACTGTTAATCTATTAAGGCCATTGAACCTATGTTATAGAGCAATTGAAACACTTTTTTAGATTGTGTATGCATATATTTTGAGAAACTTCCATAGTAGGTTTCCCCATGGTTATTTCAAAGGGCCTCCTACTGCTCCATCTTTGCCCCACAGTCCCATGCCCCGCCACATTAAGCCTGTCCTATATATTATTCCCCTTTCTCATTTATATCACTGAATTCTATCTCCCCACCCATGACTGGCCTCCAAAGTTAAAAAGTTACCAAGACACACACTGCACAGAAGAAAACTCATTAGACACATGATGGCAATAGGACAGGAAAATCTCTGCTCTCAGACTCAGGAAGGAAGGGTAAATCATAAATCAGACCATGCTGATACACAGATTTTTCAAAACAGTGTTAATATATTTACTCTTTAATGACAACACTCTAGGGGTTTGTGTCCAATGTGAAAAGCTAGGGGATTATCTGAAGGTGTTATTGTTGATGTTGTTTTTAATCATAGAGTGTTTTCTAAGTTTGCATACCCCTCAGGATGGCCATGCCAACCAAGATGTCCACAGTTTTGTCACAATGGATCCTTATAATCTGGGTAGGTTCTGAATATAATCATTCCATGTCTTTCTTTAGCTCATCAGTCATTTCCTATTTCATTAGGTCTATTTTAGCTTGTCTACATCCAAAGTATGAGTATGTTGTCCTGGATTTATAGAAAAAAAGTTCTACATTTGGCTCTCTTATTTTGGACTTTAATTTGACTCTTTCATGGTTTTCAATTTAAAGATTCAACTGTAGGAATAGCATAAATTGTATGCTATATTCATTTTTTGTCACAGTTCCCAAACATAATTTTCATTCAAACTATGAAAAATTGTATATAGGACCTTAAGACTCAGTTTCAAATTAGGCTTGAGAATGATTCCATTAAAGGAAGGGACAGCATGTACATTTTTTACCTTCAATTTTATATTGAGTTTCTGTGCATTTCATACAATAGCTCTTAATTTAATTCAATCCCCCTCCCCTATCTTATGTACTCCCTCACCCCTGCCCCACCCCTGACCTCATGCATTCTGTCATATATTAAGTCCTTTCCAATCAAGCATTGGTATCCAGAGGCCCTTCTGTGGGAGTTCATCCGCTGGAGCCTAATTAGCCTATCTATAGATTTTTTTTTTTTTAAAGTTCTACTCTCCCTCACCCAACAGTAATCAGTTGCCAACAATTTCCAGTCTAGGGCCTCTGCCCATTTCCTTTCCTCCAGGTTGGGCCCTTGTCTGATTGACTTGGCCTAGGTCTTGCACAGGACACCACCACTGCCACAAGTTCACATGGCAGTCTTCCAGTGGAGTGAAAGCCTCTGAGAACAGAAGAACTGCCCTCTGTCACAATTAGCAGTACTTGCTATCATGGTAAAAATCAGTCAAAGATAAGAGAAAAACAAAGGAGATTGAATGCATTTAACATTTACTTTGACCCTGGAGGCTAAAGTTTGTCACCTAATATTTTAAGTTATCATATATTGTCAGATATTTAAAAATGCATGAATATAAACATATATATATATATATATATATATATCATAAATTGTATCTAAATACAAATGTGTATAAAAACTTGAGGTAAAAGAAAATTATTTTAAATATATATTTTAAAATTTTTATTTATTCTTGTACGTGTATGAATGTACTGTCTTCATGAAGGTTTGTGTACCTGTGTCGTGCAATGCTGCGGAGGTCAGAAGAGGTTATTGGATTCCCCTGGGGCTGGAGTCAAAGATGGTTCTCAGCCACCATGTGGGTACTGGGGATCGAACCTGGGTCCTCTGCAAGAGCAGTCAGCGCTCTTAATACCTAAAGTAACATCAAATATTAAAAAAATAATGCTAAAATTTTAATTAATTGTTCACATCTTCTCTGAAGACTGCATAATTTATTTTAATGATGGAAATGAATCATACACCTATCATTTAAAACTGTATTCTAATCAGACATAAGAAAGTAAATGTTAACTTCTCTTCACCAGACCTTCTATTCCAAGGTCTCAGTTGAAAATTTCTCATATTCTATATCCTTTGAATATGATACAAATAATTAGGACCATGTTTTTGTTAATTTTCCTTTATTAATATGTATGTCATATCCAACCTCTAAACAAAATATATTTCTCTTTCTTCTATTACCTCATCTTTGAAATTATAATTTATGTGTTAACCTTTTCATTTCTCATTCTATTACTATGAATTAATTATATATATATATATATTTGCACAATCCTTTGCCCATTTCACCATGCTGTACTAAGTTCATAGACATTCTATTAAATAAGTAAATTTATCAAATTTAATTTTAGTTTTAATTCCTAAATTATTGACTATTTAAACATTGATCTTTTGATAAAGATTTAGAACATATTGGAAGTTTACAGACAGCAAAGTCAGTAACGCATACATCAGGGCTCTTATTTCTGGGCAGCATTTTATTTTCCGGGTTATCGTGTAACATACATAAATCTTTCTAGTGGCAACAGACAGGCCTGGGATTTGGGACTGTCAGGCGTATGCTACTGATTCAAATTTATGTGAGTTTTTCTAGTGTATCTGTCATTGAATCAGTTTTGTGCAGTTGTTCTCCTGGAATGCACTAGGTACTTCTGTTGTGAGCTAGCTTTGGTTCTAATAGCCTTACCATGATTTCTATATTGGTAGCAAAGCTCTACCTTAAGTATTTCTCTAATTTTCCTATCATTTGTTAAAATTTAATAGTTTATAAATCCAATGAGGTATTGTGTTCATTTACTTCCATGGATTTTAGAATATTTCCCCTAGTAGTTTCTTGCAACAGCACACATGGGAGGTACATTTTATGATTACTTGGGTGTCCATATTGCTTTTACACTTGGGGTATATGAAGCACACATTATGCTAGGTTGAAAATCACCTTCGGCCTAGGTTTTCTGTATTCATCTTTAAAACCCGGTTAATGTTTATGTGATACACATGATCTTCAGTGATTAGGAAGTCTTAATATGTTAGTTTGGAATATTACTCTCCTCTCACAAAATAACAAATATGTAAACCATAAAGTAGCTAATAGAAATACAGTGAGATGTTTTCCTGAGATGTCAAACTTTTATAAATATTCTAAGAGAAAATGATGATAAAGTGGACTTTGTCAAAACAAAGACTACTTAGTAAAAGACAAACAAGATTAATGGCAAGGAAGACTTTGAATATATTCTTCATTGCATTCAGTGCAAAACACACAAATTGTTATCCTATATGAGCACATAAAACAAGTAAAATGTTACTTGCCCAAACTATAAGTTTAATGTACAGCTCAGTTTAAGTTTACTAGTTCTCCAAAACTGATCACAGTATATTCTTTTTCTGCCACAGTATGAATTCATGTCCAATTCCTCAATGAGTGCTCAATTTGATCTGAAACCTAAAGACTACAGATGTCACTGTTTGTATTGCTGAGAATGTTCTGGTCTTCTTATACTTAATATGTGATTAAGTATCACATCTAACATAGCTGTTATATAACTTTTATATATATAATAGATACCTTAATTTTTTTTATTGATGCTTTGTGTATTTCATAGATCATTTTCCAATTCAGTTCAGGCGTATATCCCCTTCCCTTCACCCCGCTCCACCCCTACCCATCCCAGATCATGCATTCTGCCATAACTTTTCTGCATCTTTCTGGTTTTATTTGTTGTTGTTTTGTTTTCATTTTTTTAACAATAAGTGATAATTTGTGAGTACAAGCATCCTTCATGTCAAACCAATTTGCGAAACCCATGCAGCTCATGGGTCCCACCAACCAGCAGAGGGGGGGGGCTTGTATGTTCAATCAAGTTGTTCAAATGAGTGTCCAGTCTTTATTGTTGTAGTTTCACCTTTCACCCCAATCGCAGCCCTTACATTCTACCACGCCTCCTCTTCCACAGATGGGGGGCACACGTGGATGAGATGCAAAACAGTCTACTTTCTCTGGAGCTGTTGTCTTGGTCTCTAGTCAATTCTGGCTGTTTTCTTTCATGGGCTGCCAGCTTGTCCAGGCATAACCTTTCAATCCTACTAATGAAGCACATGCAATTAGATATATAGGTATTTAAACAGTATAATATATAGCCTTTCGGTCCTACTAATGAAGCACTCGCAATTGGATATATAGGTATTTAAACATTACTAGTTGTTATGGTAGGTTACATTGGTATAGACACAGATGTTTGGATGGTATGTTAATCCATGAATTACATTTTCTTCTGTTAAGTATGACAGGGTCATCGTGTGGTTTATAACATCTCCTAACCATTAGAGGATGTAAGCTTGTGGCATCAGCCATGGGTTATTCCTCCAAGGAGAGAGCTAATAGCCAATTAGATTTGGGATATACAGACATATGGCTGCCACTGCTGCACAGTATTTCCAGGCAGATGAGGTGTAGCTGGTGCTGACGGAGGAGTCTTGCTTGACTCAAGGAGACCTATATTTGCTTTATTGGTTTAGTGGCCTTTGGTAACACTCTCTGGCATTCCAGAGACCATCTGTATACTTGCAAGTGCGGTCTCCATACATCTTTCCCATGTTTATATCAGGTCTTCAACAGCAGGGCCTTATCGCCTCTCTTCCTGCAGATATCCCAGTTTGGAGGCAAGGAGCCTTTACCTTTTGTGGGGGCTTGGATCCCCTGGCCAACATCTCCTTGGTAGAATAATCCATTGTTGATGTCAGAGCTCCTGTATTAATATATTTTGCTTAAGTGCATAGCTTAAGGAGACTTTAGCATTATATTTGGTTCTGAATAGAGAATAATCCTTTTCACAGTTTCTATGTCCATTAGTCAATTAAAGAAGGCAGTTTTACCGATTTTACAAGAGAATACCTCTATAACAGCTGGCTCCAATCTACAGCTGGAGAACGACCTCATCATCATCATATTTCTCCTTATTCTATGGGGGGGAGTTAAGAAAGTCTCTTGTATTAAAACCTTTGCGGCACCTAGAAGGTAAGCTTCGTTAGGAATCATTAAAAATAGTTGTTACTAGTAGGATCCACAGAGGGGCCTGATGTCTGCAGCAATCTGAGGCATTTCTTCCCTTCAATGCCCAGAGGAGTCAATCCTTCTGCTGGCACTTTCTGGTACATCCTACTCACTGCAAAGCTGCATTTTCTTTCTCAGCCATTAAGTTGGTGATACTCTGGCCTGTTGGAACATACAAATCCTTTCCCATAGTTAGTTTTAAGATTTGGGTTGCAAGGTTTTTTGACAAAAAGTTTTCATATCTATCTATATCCCCCTTTTTTATTTAAGGTTTTTATTTTTGACCCATGAGTCTCAAAAAAGCAGTTGTTTTATACATACCTATAGGGTGGAATCAAGGCACAGATTTCATCAAGTTCACCCATGCTGTTTTGGGTTACTGTATGTGATTAACTTGGGAAACAAAGTTTATTTTTGAGTTAAATCATCCTATAGGTGAAAGAGATTGCTACCAGGTGATACTATATGACAGCAAAATTATAGAGAACATTTGTTTATACCAATCCCAAAGTAATTGTTATACAGATTTTAGTTAAAGCTAATGTGGACAAGAGCAATTTATATCACCAATTAACTCAGATGCATTACCGTTTTTATCAGTCTTCAAACCAATGTTGTCCAATATGCCCATATTTACTTTTACTAAGTCCTAAAGCACCATGTATCTTGTAGACAGAGTCTGGGCAAAACTGGATACTTGTTGAACTCATGTCAATTAAACATGCACCAATCGAATATACACCCGTGTCCCTCTCCCACCCCTCCCACCCCTCCCGAGTCACCATTTCAGTCAGCCTTCTGATGCAATCTTTCTGTTGTTGTTCTTTTAATATGCATCCCTCTCCACAAGAAATATTTATAACTGGGTTATTGGTACTAGCGTCCACATATGAGAGATACCATTTGTCGTTTGTTTTTCTGGGACTGTGTTACTTCACTTAACATGATGTCTTCTAGCACCATCCATTTACCTGCAAAGTTCATGATGTTATCTTTCTTTACTGCTGCATAGATTCCATTGTGTACATGTACCACATTTTCTCTATCCAATTTATATGATGTTTTATGCCATTGTAAACAGATTTTACCTGCTTATCCAGACTTTTCCAATTTCTTCAACAAAATAACTCTAAAATTTTATAAACTGCATTCTCAGAATTATCTACAATAATAAATCTACTTCTTAGTAAATATTTTCTGTGTTGATAAGCTTTCCTTTGTGGTGACAAAATAACTAAGAAAATCATCTAATAAAAATGAAAGATTAAGGGCTGGAGAGAAGGCTCAGTGGTTAAGTGTGCCAAGGACCCGGGTTCGATTTCCAGCACCCACATGGAGGCTAAGAACCATCTTCAACTCCAGTTCCAGGGGAATTGACGCTGTCTTCTGACCTCTGTATCATTGCACGACAGGGGTGCACCAACCTACATTCAGACAGTACACTCAAATACATAAAAATAATAAAAAAGGAAAGATTACTCTAAGAATAGTATTTAGTCAAAACTTCTAATCAGGTAGAGAAGATGTATACTAAACACAGCGTTTGTTCAGAAATGGAAACAAGTATTAAATAAGTGGCAATAATTAAAATATAATTGATGCATTATTGATTATAAATTTATATATTTATAAAGAAAGAGAAAAAGGTCTGACACATACATAGGTACTTAAATGCTAGATACCAGAAAGACAATAGAAATTATAAATAGAAAGAAAAGGGAGATAATTCCATTAAAAACCTGAAATATTACATTGGAAGAGTCTAACAACTATTTTTGCCAAGTGATAGGTCGGCATCAACCATGATAATTCATATTTATCATAATTTGGTTAAAAGAAAATTCACCCCTGAAAAATAGAGTATTTACCCCTACAATCTTCCTCTAAAGACCATAATAACAAAATAGCCATGAGAAAAATAATTAGAAAAATTATTGAGCATAACAATAAACACAATCATAACAAAAGAGGAAAGTCATCAGGATTATTAGACCTAAGATATCCTCGGTATATGTTTATTAAACATGCTGTGGTATCTTAGATAGAATGCTGGAAATCAAGAAGACTATCTAATTACAAAGTAAAGAAACAAAATCTGGTGCCCAGATCCTACCACATATTTACAAATAATATGATGAACCAAGGCGTTACCATCTCAATCAGCAATTCCATAGCAATATCGCAAAGGAGAGAAATTTAGATGAAGTTCAAGATTCAGAACTCAAAAAAAAAAATCCACAAATATAAGCTTGTTAAACAAGTTCAAACATTTGAGAGGAACCAACATCTTCATGAACCTAATGACAAAAGGAACAAAGAAATTGAAGTCCAAGAAAACACAAGCAAATTGCTGAAAGCAATAGTGAGGACAGGCTGAGAATCAAAATCAATAATGAAATAGAAACATTGAAAAAGTCTCAAACTGAAATGAAGCAAAGAATCAAAAAGTCAATAAGTCTAATAGAAAATCCAGTGAAAACCCTCACCACCAGAATTGATCATGTATAATATGGAATATCTGGGCTTAAAATGAGTATAGGAATTTGATCAAACAAATAAAGTAAATGAAACATTCAAGAAAACCACAGAAATGAAATATAGAGGAAATTTGGAAGACAAAATCCAAACTTATGAACCTATGAATTATGGGCAAAAAAAGGTAAACTCCAGGGAAAAGTAATAGAAGTAATAAATAAATAATAAAGTAATAGAAGACAATTCCTCGAATCTACATAAAGTCATGCCCATCCAAAGTGCAGGGGACCTACAAAACAAAATGAAGCAAATGTAGAAAAGAAGCTCTTTTTTATATAAAGTAAGGTTTATTAAACTAATGCATAAATAAAGCATTTTTGAGGTTGATTTTCCTCAGGTTTTTTAACTGCTGCAGTCCATCCTGCAGAACTGTTCTCCCTGCTCCCTCCTCAGTGCCAGCCCCTCCCCTGAGCTCTAGTTGGCCTATCCAGAGTCCCTTTTCTAAAGAAGACCAGGTCTTCCTCCCCTGACCACCTTTTGCTGCCAATATGTCCCCAGCCTAGGTTGGAATCTGATACCCATTTCTACAGTTATATGATGGGTTTTCGTCCAGCTGAGCTTGCACGGGTCTTGTGCATGCTGATACCAATGCTGTAGGTTCATATGAACCTTTCCCAGGAGCTGTAGGATTCATTTCCATTTGGCTTTGTATCACTTCCCTGGCTCTTACCATCTTTCCAACTCTCCTCTTCTTCAAGAACTTTTTAGGAGATATTTAAAACTCAGACATAGAAGTGGTACTTAAAGTTGCAAGAGAGAAAGAAAATGTCACATATAAATGCTGACCTATCAGAGTAATAGCTGATTGCTCAAGGGGAGACCTTCAATCCTACTGTGCTTAGGCTGGTCTGATTGCTTATTTTTGCATAATTAAATCTTGACTGAATGCTTGATATTGAAGAATTTAAAGAGTCTCCAATGATCTTTATAGTTGATAAATATCTGTTTTATAATTGTTTATGTTGTATATATTGCTCCATAAGCAAGATAACTTAATATAAAGAAAAATGAATTGTTAAATCAGCAGTAAACATTTTGTAAGAAGTTTTAAGTAAGGTAGTGAAAGAAATAAATCAATAAGAAAATTTATTTTAGTGTTTCACATTCATAATCATAAGGCCATGAGTTTAAACTCAGCATACCCTCCATCAGGAAAATCAGCTTGAAGTAATTTCTTTGCAGAAACATCTTACCTATACATGGGGAAAAATCCAAATATCCTAGAACACAGGGACACCAAGAAAAACCAAAAAAGGGCAGGTCTTTTATGTTCTCACAAGTAGTTTTTATAGCATCATATATCTATGTTTAATCACACATATATCTATGTTTAATCACACTATGACTGTCTACTTTTCATTAACCTTATGTGGAAAAAAAACCACATACACACAAATCATTTAATGTGATAGACTACATGGTTCCAGATAAATAAAATATTTATGACTTCCCTGGGGCTTTTTTAGAGTGAAAGTGAATTATTTCTGAAAATGCTTGGTCCATTTTCATTTTTATTCTTTAGTGTTACTTGTAATTGAATTAAAGTTACATACAGGTTAAGCAAGTGCTCTATCCCTGAAGTGTATCTCAGTATATTATTATTCTATCTTATTTGTTATTATGATTATTTCAATACAGGATCTTCCAAATTTTCCTATTTAAATATGAACCAAATTTGTTATTGTTGTGTGTTGGTAAAGCTTTATTATGAACATATATCTTTCAATAAACCTTCATAATGAAGTCTCCTTAGGAAGTATTTCAATCCCTAATCACATGAAAATCAAGACATAAAAATTTATAGAAAAGTATCAGTATTTACTTAAAAATTATGAGTTATTTTTAAAATATGCTTCTCAAAGAAAGCTATTCAAATGAAGGAGGTATGTATGTGTGATTAGGTGGAATATTTTTCCCATTTAGATAAAATTTTATTTATTTGATTTAATTAAAAAATGTTCTTCTGGGAATACAAAAGATTAGACTCAGTAAATATAATCATTCTGTCTCTATTAACAAATCTTCACAAGTATTGACATCTTTAGTTGTTTCAATTAGAAAATTTGTCAAGTCCAATTATGATTTAGTTTTCTTTAGTTCAATTCTTAGAATCAAACCACAATATCCGGAGATCCTTCTCTTGAGCTAAAATAAATTGGGTATTGCAGTAATCACAATTAATATATTCTTTTTTGAAGAAAATGTTAACCCATGAGCCTACTTTGAATGCTAGACAAGTGATAAACTTGAGATCCTTCTGCTTTCTTCAGGTCCCTCTGTAGCTGAGAGCATAAGCCTGTGTTACTAGGCCTGGTTGTCATTTCTAATCTAAAAGTGACAATGGAGAAAAATATACAAGTGAAAGCACGACTGACTTATTCTCATATGTAATCTACACCCATAATTGAAAAGAATAATGTGTAGTATATTTTAAAATATGAAAATGTGCCAACTTGTGTATCATTGCTAAAACAAAGCAAAATGAAAAACCCAGCAACTAAGAGGTCGAACAGTGTCTGTGAATTCTGGTACTCAGATGCTACATAACTTGAGTACAAAGATTTACTCTAAGTTTAGAGCATCTCAGATCACTTCTATTATCCTACAGCTCAGTAACTTGATACCATAAAGCATGATGGCACAAATACTGTTCTTTTATTTCACTATAAATTGAACTTTACTGTGGAACAATTGGTACTACTCAATATAATATCTAGGCTTAACATTACTAATTGTTTCTCTATAAACCAATTTTATTGTGGAATAAAAAGCAGAGATAATGTTGTCAGGCTAAATATTAATGACTCAAATAAACACACTATTATACTCTCCTTAAAAGTGATATGCAAAGACTAGGTAAAAATCAGCCTTCATAGACTTTTGAATTAAAGATATATATAT
>VZQC01000216.1:3896930-3925937 GCA_009823505.1 Rhizomys pruinosus | reverse complement strand
TCAGGTCTTCGGCAGCAGGGTCTTATTGCCTCTCCTCCTGCAGGTATCCCAACTTAGAGGCAAGGAGCCCTTACCTTTTGTGGGGCCTTGGATCCCCTGGCCAAAATCCCCCTGGTAGAACAATCCATTGCTGATGTCAGAGCTCCTGCATTAATAACCCCTCTGTGGATCCTACATGTAACAACTATTTATAATGAGTCCTAATGAAACTTACCTTCTAGGTGCCACAAAGGTTTTGATATGAGAGACTTTCTTGCCTCCCCCCCCATAGAACAAGGAGAAATATGACGATAATGAGGTCGTTCTCCAACTGTAAACTGGAGACAACTATTATGGAGGTAATCTCTTATAAAACCGGTAAAACTGCCTTTTTTAATTGACTAATAGACATAAGAACTATGAAAAGGATTATTCTTTGTTCAGAACCAAATATAATACTAAAGTCCTTGGGCTATGCACTTAGGCAAAGTATATTAATGAAAAAATACCTTTCAAATGCAAGAACACGCCTCAAAACATAAATTCTTCTAAAAAAGGAAAAGAAGCAAGGGGTGAAACTTTATCACATATTTAGCATACACACACAATGTGTGTGTGCGTGTGCATGTGTGTGTGTGTGTGTGTTCCATGCCTAAAATCCTACAATGTCTCCAAAAGAGTCATCAGATCCCCTGAAACTGGAGTTACCAAAAGTCCAATGGTTGTTGTCTGTCATGTGTGTACTGAGAACCAAATCCAGTGTTTTCTGCTGAGCCATCTCTCCAGTCTTACTTTCCTATTTTAGGTTAATTATCTCAGGTGGATTTATTTGTTCCTAATTTTTTAGTTTTAGACAATTTTTTATTTATTAAACTTTTTCCATAAATCATACATCCTTTCTCAATCGAATTTAGAGTCACTCTCCTTTCCCTGCCCCCCAACCCACCTGAGTCCCTGCATCTTTTTCTGAGTCTTTCCAGAGTTTATTTTTCCCAGTTTTTTTGTTCTTGTTCTCTCTAACTTGTACTTCTTCAATAATATATATATATATCATATATATACATATCATATATATATATACATATCATATATATATATCATATATATACATATCATATATATCATATATATATGTATATATATTATATATATATATATATATATATGTACATATCACCTGAATTGAAGGATTTTTTCCTAAAAGATGTCATGTTTTCATTATAGGAAAAGTTACTGTAATATCAAATGTCTTGAAATACACAAAGGTAGCCAGATAGCTTTGCGATGTCACTGCATTTGTTTTCTGTTGTCAGTATTGCAATAGTACAAACTAGGTAGAAATTTTTTAAAAAGTGATCTGTTTTTGATTTATATTTCTAGTGATCCAATGTCCAAGAGACCCCATAGTTGACAAAATCTAAGAATATTTTCCCAAGTTGGTTATCTCTGTGTACCATGAGAGTTCTAGGGACCAAACTCAGGTTACTGAGCTTGGTGGCAAGCATCTCTATGTCCTGAACAATGTTGCTGGCTCCTACTTCTTTTCTTATAATCTTTCCAGTATATAATGTATGCATTTCATTATGATAACCACATGTAATCACATTAACTCTTAAACACCCCATCTCTAAAGCCAATCTAAATGCTTCATACTAGTAATTAACATCCAACACAAGATCACATTCAAAACAAAACAAAATCACAATAGTATATATCATAATTAGATTGTTATGCAATTAATTAATAAGCACATTAAACTAGGAACTGTGAAATATTCTCTTCCCCTTTCATCCTCAGATTTAATGAAAACATCACAATACCCTGAGTTTAAACCAACGAGCCCTATATTACATTAAAAATATTTTTTACACTGCTAAACTTGTGATTGTTTGTTAAAACAGTTAATTAACCTAATAAGATACTGATATTTCACTCATGTTGAAGATGTGTTAGTGCATTCCATTGTACCCTTTTCATATGTATGTCACATGATTATATTTACTAAATTTTTGGTGCATGATTTTCCCCATTTTCCTAATGGATATTGTCTTTAAAAATCCTCTTTTGATATGTCTTTTAAAAAAATGGCTAGAATAATACCAGATTCATAGCATTAACTGTTAAATTTCGGCTATACTTACTTAGTATCAAATATCCATCCAAAGTTTAATTTTTATGCCAAAATAAGAAAGCATATCCATTTCAAAAAACCAAAACTGTAGGATTTAGAACTGATAGGTTGGCCTCATACTAGTGATCAACATACAACACATGATCACATTCAAAACAAAACAAAATCACAGTAGTATATACGATAATTAGATGGTTATGTAATTAATTGATGAGCACATTAAACTAGGTACTGTGAAATATTCCATTCCCCTTTCATCTTCAGATTTAATGAAAATATCACAATAACTTGAATTTAAACCAATGAGCCCTGTTACAGTAAAATATTTTTACACTGCTAATTTTGTGACTGCTTGTTAAAATTGTTAATTAATAGAATAAGACACTGAAATTTCACTGATTTTAAGATGTGGTAGTGCATCCCATTGTACCCTTTTAATATATAAGTCACATGATTATATTTACTAACTTTTGGTGTGCACAATTTTTCCCATTTCCCTAATGGATGTGAAAAATCCTCTTTTGATATATCTTTTTAAAAATTTTGGCTAGAATAATACCAGCTTCAGAGTATTAATTGTTAAATTTCTCCTAAACATACTTCAGTATCAAATATCCATCTGAAGTTTAGGTTTTATTCCTAATGAGCCAGCACATACAGAAGGCTTTGCTTCTTTACAATCCTGTTTTCAACGGAATTGTGGGAAATTACCGGCTATTCTTCCAGCTAAAGCTTTTTGATATATCAAATAATATTTTTGTCTTTTTTGAGACAGTGTCTCCCTTTAGTCCAAGCTGGCCTGGAGCTCACTATGTAGACCAAGCTGGCCTTGAACTCACAGAGATCTGCCTCCCTCTGCCTCCCAAGCGCTGGGATTAAAGATGTGTGTCACAATGCCCTTGGCCCTCATTTGATATTTTTATTTCAGTAGCCTTTTTTCTACACTTATTTTGCTTACTCTAATGTGATTTATCTAAATATATCAGAGGAAATTTTGATGTTAGTCAATATAACAAAATACTTTTGTGAATTGCTGTAAAATTTGATTCATTCACAATATTGAAGTTGTTCACACACACACTTTTGCAAATTAAATCTTCGTTATGCAAAAATGAAGAAATTATGGATGATTTTATGTTTTACAATTTTTTGTAAATTTCTTTATCTGTAAATGTTATTAATTGATGCCTATCTGTAAGTCTTTTGCCCATATTACTATAAAAACTTAAAGCTTTACTCAAAAATTTTTGTCTATATAAAGAATAACAATTGAATGAAGTTTAAACACCTCTACTAATCACTTAGTGAGCCACTAAAAGTGCATTGTAAAGAATTTCAATATAAAATATTGAATATTTCTTGATATCCTCATAGTCTTTAGTTAATTAGGATTCCAATGGCAGGCTTTTGTTTGACATATGAAGTAACAGTTGTGTGTCATTGGGAACAGTACTTCAAATGGAATATTGAGACCCAGCGTTTTCCTGTATTTCTTTTTGTGTCCTGGATTTTATAAGGAAATTTGCTTCTTTTAATGTATCCTCCTGCTATAATATCCTGCCTCTTAATAACTCCATAGCCAATGGAGACAGCTATGTAGACCATGTATACCATGGCAGGCACTCTCTTACATACAGATTTCATGCAGTCTGACATATATGTTAAGTTTTTTTTCTGTCCATCATTTGTACTCAGTTGTACAAAATTTAAAAACAAATTAAAACTCTTACTTTTTATAATAGTACATGTTATTTTTTACTATTACTACTGGAGAACTAGTTTTACTCAAGCTAGTTGGGTGTGAGTTTTTTCATGAAGAAGGAGTAGAAAGAGGAGTAGAAGGAGAAGGAGAAGGAGGAGAAGGAAAAGAAGAAGAGGGAGAAAATATTATTTTTTCCAAATTTCACTTTCTGTATAATTGTGGGCTACTATTCCTTTCCCTTCCCTAAGTAATAATATGTGAGTGACTGCATGTTACTGAAAAGATTACAAGAGAATTCTCTATACACACTCTTAAAAATAAGTTAGAAGGATGACTATGTCCAGCATGTCCTGTAATTTCCTGCCTCCTCTTCATGCTTTCCTCCTATGTATGTCTCACTTTAGGACTGTTGTCTTTGATGGTGGGAAGTGTAAACCAAGTTCACAGCTGGATGCTTTACTTTGAATGTTTGAATTGATAGCTAATGAAATAGATTTCCTTCAGAATTCAAGACAGAACCAAGTATGTTTAACTGCTGCATAGTAAAGCACAAAGTAACTACATTACAGAAACACACAAAATGTAAAGAAACATCAGTGAAACCCTGAAGAAAATGTAGAAACAATATTGTGGTGCTGCAATTGGGATACTATGAGTGAAATCACAACTGAAGATCTCTGCAGGCATGATTTCCATGTTTAGCTTGGCTTAGGCCTAAAGTGTAGCAAGACTGTCTTTGGTTGGTCATTCTTGCCAATGCAGTAAATTCTGTGGTTGTGATAAGTTCCAGTATTGCACTGTGGACTTTACCTGTCCATTGCTGACATATGGCTACAGAAGTACCTTGGACAATTCAAACATTCTCAGTTGGGTTGGGCTTGGTTATGTGTCCTAAACTCATTATAGGAAGCATGCAACCACTACTACTGCACAAAGACTGGCCATTCTCCACCACATCTGGAAAGGTAGTTCTAAATTCATCCTCAGATATGTAAGAAGCTTCTCTTGCTATGAGCAGCTACAATGTAGTCCTGCTAAGGGAAGGGGAGCACAGTGGCCACCTGTGGTCACTCTGGGGAACTGACACCTCAGCACAGAGGTCAGTTGGTTACTTTCATAAGCCAACCAGAGAGGTACTTCCAACTCAGGTCCTTAGCCTGGGAGGCGGAATGCCTCCAATCTGGTCATGCTTTCCCACCTGCCCAAAGACTGTTGGTCTTTGGACAGGAATTTCAGGCTGATGGCTGATGGCCTATCTTCAGCCTACACCCACTCACAATTCACTCCACAGGTTGTTGACCTGATTGCTCTCTGTCCAAACCCATGCTAGCTTACTAGGTTGGTGGTCTGATAGACCCCAGCCCATGCATTAGCCACTGACACTTGAAATCCAGGTTTGCTTCAGCCTGTATTTGCACAAAATAATGGATTGGGAATTCTGTGTAATTATAGTAACAGAGAATTTGATTTATTGCCTGCTGCAAGTCACTTTTATAAGCAAAATGACAACATCTCCCAGAGCCAATCACAGACCCCCAGTCTCTCTCCTCTGTATACTTCTGCTCTACCTAGCATCATGTGACTGGGTCAGGTTGCTCCCTCTTGGGGTGGCGTCAGAGGAATCTCATGACTTCCAAATTGTGCCCTGAGGGATACTAGTTGAGAAATAGCCCCTTATTCAAACCGGATCTTCCCACACAGATACATGCCTCCAGACCCACTAAAGGAAATAAAATATTCTTCTCCAACATGACTTTGATACTGTTGGTCCTTGTCTGGGCATATTGCTATGAGCAGGTATGGCACAGTCCTGCTACGGGAAGTGGAACACAGTGCCTGCCTGCAGCCATTGTAGAGAACTGACCCCTAGGCACAGAGGACAGAGGTCAGTTGGTTACTTTCATAACCTGACCTGAGAGGTACTTCCAAGTCAGGAGGTCCTTAGCCTGGGAAAATGGAGTTTCCTGTCTTTTCTCATCTGGCCATGCTGTCCACGTGCCCAAAGACTGCTGGTCTCTGGACAGGAATTTCAGGCTGTTGGCTGATGGCCTATTTTCAGTCTACACCCACACACAATTCACTTCACAGCTGGTGACCTGATAGATCTCTGTCCAGCCCCACACCTGATTATCAGGTTGGTGGTCTGATGGACTGCTATCCAACCCACTGGCAACGACACTAGAAATCCAGGCCTCCTTTGGTCTGTATGAGTTCAGAAATAATGGCCAGGAATTTTGTGTAATGATGGTATTAGAGAATTTGCTTTATTGCCTGCTGCAACTCACTTTTATAATCAAAATTACATCAGTACCCAGAGCCAATCACAGACCCCCAGTTATGTGCCACAATATACTGCTGCTTTGCCTTGCATCATGTGCCTAAGCTATGTTGTTTGTTCCCTCTTGGAGCAGAGTCAGAGGAATCAAATTGCATGACTCCCATATGGTTCCCTAAGGGGTGCTAGCTAAGAACTAGCTCTTAATTCAAACTGGATCTTCCCACAAACATCCACTGTGCTCTGCCACTTTTACTGGAGAAACATGGGAATGTATTTTCAGTACAGATGGGGCACCAGTGATAGTACAAAGAAATGAATCCACACATCTAGCTTAATGAACTGGTCCATTTATTAGGGCTCCTTACAGAATAGGTTCAGAGGTCACTTGTAGTAACATGGATGATTAAAAGACAGCTGCACTACTGAAAATTGCACCTCAATATCACTTCACAGTATTCATTTCTGGAGCTCCTACATGACATGCAGACAGCTGGGCTGGCTAGAGCAGCTCTTCTGAGAATTGTTGCTGCTTGTACAACATGGAGAATAGCCTTGTGAGTCTCATGAATTTTGTTAGTTTCTTGACATGATCTTTTTCTTCCTATACCAAAATTTCTACATAACACTGGCCAAAAGTACAGATTACTGAAATCTTTCTTCTCTTCTTTTTTGCTACCAATTATTATTATAAATCGGGCTAATACCTGTCAGTGGTACCCATGCTGCTAACTGAATGCTAGGCTTTCTTGTACTCTCTTCCATCAGATTGATTATACATTACTGTTAAGCCCATTATTCCACACAGTTTAGGTTTATAGACAAATGCAAATAAACTCTTTGCTACACTGTACTGTGAATGGTTTTATTCTAACTCTCAGTAGAGCCTTTGTTTCCATCTGAGACCTCATGAACATGGACTTTTATATCTACATTACTGCTATCATTCTGGCATTCAGAGCTTCCCTAGAATCATCCTATAAGCTCTGATTCCGTAATTCTATGACTTCTCTTATAACATCTACATATTTCCCAAGTTCTTTCCCTAGGAGTTCCAAACTCTCTTGAATCATATGCTCTCACAGAGTCACAGCTGTGAAGCTATCTCTCCACTACTAATTTTCCCATTTTTGTCAGTCTTGGGTAACAGATATCAAAACAGTTTTAGAGAAGGGAACTTTTACTTGGTACAGCCAGTCTTAGTTTTCTGCCGTTAATTGGATGGCTGCATTAATTTCTGAGACAGAGCAGAAATGAACATCAGGACAAAGACCCTTATGGAGCACAGTTGCTCATCTAATACAGGACGGCATAGCCAGCGAGTGACAAAGAAGGTAACATGGTGTAATGTATTCTGTAAAGACATGCCACTAATGATTTCCTTTTTCCAACAAACCTCACCTTTCATTATTTCAATCAAATGTTTAGTCTGACAGTGGATTAGTCTTTTGGTAACATCAGAAGCTTCATGATCCAAGTGACCAAGCCTTCAATAAGAGTATTTTGAGAGATTTTCAGACCTAAATCATAATATGAAATAAGTATGTCTTTTATTTAACTTCTGAAAAAGAAACATTTTCAAAACAAGCTATGTTAAGAGAAGAGAGACTTCTTCACAAGGCCTGTGTCCTATCAGTGTCTGTTTACCTGTTTTCCACTTATATTCCCGGATCCGATATTCCTTCTATGCTGTATAACTGGACACATATGTTTGCCATGTTAAGAATTTTACTATTTTTAATTACTAGGTTTATAGATTAGCTTTATTCTTTCTTAACATTATATGTACTGTAAATAACAAGATATGGAAAAGCATTAAAGAAGTAAAAATTATATGAAGTTTAGTAATTTTACATAAGAGATGTTCATTTCTCAAATGGACATGGAACATGGAACAAATAGGAAGAAGTAAGGCATCTGAATAGTTATTTAAAGCTCATACTCAGCTGTCCAGTGGGAGCTGACTGAGCTGCAAGTGGCCATGGGCAGAGACTCAGCCATCTGGTGGGAATAAGGAGATTGAAGAAAACATCAGAAGATGGAAAGACCTCTCATGCTCACGGAATGTAAAATTAAGAGTAAATTTGTCCATCATACCGAAATTAATATATAGATTCAATGCAATTCCAATTCAAATCCTCATGAGTTTCTTCACAAACTTAGAAAGAAAATCATCATTAAATTCACATGGAAAAACAAAAGACCCCGAACAGCCAAAGCAACCCTGAGGAAACAGACCAATACAAAGGGGTGGACACTAAACCAGACTTCAAACTATGTTACAGGGCTATAGTAGTAAAAAGAGACTGCTACTGGCACAAAAACAGACCTTTAGACCAATGGAACAAAATTGAAGATCCAAACTGAGCACACAATTTCAACCACCTCATATTTGACGAAGAGGCAAAGAGAACTCAATGGAGGAAAGACATCATCTTTAGCAAATGGTATTGGCAAAACTGTATCGCCACTTGTTGAAGAATAAAATTAAACCCCTACCTCTCTCTCTGTGCAAAAATCAACTTCAAATATATCAAAGACCTCAATATGAAACCAAAAGCTCTGAAAATTATAGAAGAAAACGTAGACAGTAGCCTAAAAGACATAGGCATAGGAAAAGAATTTCAAAATCAGAGAGTAGCTCTTAAGACTATGCTGCTCTGAAAGAGTATGGATTTCAGCTCCCAGCATCCACACTGCTGCCTTACACCTTCCCTTATCCACAGGGCATCAACATCCTCTTCTGGTCTCCTTAGGTACCCACATATACCTAGCACATACACAGAGACCCACACACATACACATAATAAAATTTTAAAAAGAATATTTATAAAAGATGTATCCCATGTATTTTAAACATCCCACTTCTGTTATGCTAGAGTCAGTTTTTATTGAATACAATCACTGCATCTTAAGTTAATAGAAAAGTCAGATGGAATATTATCTCAAAGGCCCTGAAATGTGAAACTGACCAAGTTATGTGAAGAAAGGTAGATGATTAGATATTCCTTATTATGGCCAGGGAGGACAGAATTTCAGAAGACCATAATATCAATTCTAAGTTACAAAACACTTCTTTTTTTTAATTTTATTTATTTCCGTATGTGTATGAATGTACTGTCTGCATGCAAGTCTGTGCACCCGTGACGTGAAACGCTGCGGAGGTCAGAAGAGGGTGTCGGTCTCCCCTGGAACTGGAGTTCTCCTGGAATTGGAGTCTCAGACGGCTCTTGGCCGCCATGTGGGTGCTGGGGATCGAACCCGGGTCCTCTGCAAGAGCGGTCGGCGCTCTTAACCACTAGGCCATCTCTCAACACTTCTTTAACTTGTAGCAGAATACAATGTTGTTTGTTTGTTTGCTTGTTTTCTCCTCTTCACTATAGGCTGAGGAATTTATATTTGCTTGCCTCACTAAAGAAGTATTTGATCCTAAAGTAGCTCAGAGGCTAGCTTAGAGAAATCCATAGTCTTTGCTTCTGCTCTGCCATCTGACTGAGACAATTAATAGCTTCAGTACACATGCCCCATTCTGAGACCACTGTTGGAGTGTTAAGCTGTAAGAGGCCTGATAAAAATATTTAGACACTGAATAAATGAATTATTATTATAATCTTTGATAAGATGCCTCAATATAAGATTTTTTTCTGTGACCAGATATGAACAATGTTGAGGGGAAAATACAACTTTAATGCAAAACTAAATACTATGGCTGATAGTGAATTTAATGTGGAAAATGTCAGCATGCTGGGAGACAGCAGGAGTTAAGGCGAACACGCAGGAAGGGTTGCAGACATGGGGCAACTTTAGATTTTCTTATCTGGTAAAGTTAAATTTTAGACAGTTAACTTTCCTGAGCTCTAACAGCTCAAAAATACTGTTTCTTGAAAGTGCATACTTCATAGAAATGTACACTGGAGTAGAAAAAAGGCCACATAAACTTAAAAAAAAATCATTGCATAGTTGAAATGAGATCATTAAAACTAAGCTCTACAGATAACAGAAACTTGTACCTACTTCTGAAAGGTAAGTACCAGGGAAAGGCATAAAATCAGTAGACAGTTTTTTTAATAATATTTTTTCCAAAATCATCTAAAATTATAAAGGAAATGTCTTTGATTTTTCTGTTATGGAACAAATTTCAGGCCATAATAAACTGGATAGAATAAACATAAGGAAAGTTTGAGCCACTGAAGCTGTGTGCTTCCCAGTAGAGAAATGTTCCCTTCATGCCTCTGCTGTTTCTAGTGGAAACAAAAGAAAGAAACACCAAAGGACTCATCCAACAAGTACATACGATATATACCACATATTTATACTTGTTCAGCTAATGATATTTATTTTGATTTTTAGAACTGCAAAACACTACTTTTTGCTTTAAATAAGAGGTTTTATTGTGTAGGCTTTGTGTAAGTTTCTGTGTGTGTGTGCGTGTGTGTGTGTGTGTGTGTGTGTGTGTGTGTGTGTGTGTGTGTATGTATGTATGTTTCTGGTCTTTTTCTACATACATTTTAATGTAACTACAAGCTTTTTATCCAGTAAGCAACACTGACTCTCGATCTCCCAGAATCTATTAAATGCCAAAAGATCTTCCACAAGGGGTGAGACTTCTTTGCAACCTCTCCTTTTCTTGCTGTGGTTTTGTCCACCTTGGGTTTGCACACATTTGTGCATGCTGCCACAAGTGCTGTGGGTTCATATGAGCAACTACACATTTTCCCTTTTTCATGTAACACTCTTCTTATAATTTTTCTTCTCTCTTCTGTAATGATCTCTTGTTCCTTCTGTTAAATACAAATGGTCACAATTTTACCCAGTCTTAATCCAATCTTAAAAGACATTATCACTATTTAGAATGTGACCTATATGAGTTTAGATTGACTTTAGTAATATTTTTTTAGCTATAGAGCTGCTGATTTCCTTAAAAGATGAGTAGTTTCTGGGCAGGAGAGATGGCCTAGCGGTTAAGAGCGCCGACCGTTCTTACAGAGGACCCGGGTTCGATCCCCAGCACCCACATGACGGCTGAGAACCGTCTGAAGCTCCAATTCCAGGAGAACTCCAGTTCCAGGGGAATCCGAGACCCTCTTCTGACCTCCGCGGCATTGCACAACACGGGTGCACAAACTTGCATGCAGACAGTACATTCATACACATGCAGAAATAAATAAAATTAATTAAAAAAATTAAAAAAAAGATGAGTAGTTTCTTCAGAAAAGGTAGAATTTACTCCAAATTTGCTATGTATTTAGTCCAAAGTTTCTTCTCAGATCTAAGAAGGAGAAAAAATATTCATTCCTAAAGATTTTCCGTGTATTTAACCCAAAATTTCTTCTCAAATTAAAGGTAACTGGTTAGCATAGAATCCATATAAAATCAAAACCAAACATAAATTTTCAATATACTATAGGAATTAATTTTAAAGTGTGGGCATAATCTGTACTAGACATTTACCTGACCTTGAAATCACAAGCTGCTGTTTATAATGTAAATTAACTCCATGGTGTAGGTGCTTCTCAGATCCCTCTTACCTACCACCCAAAAGAGTGTATGAATGTAAATGTACATGTTTTACATAATGAAACACTGACATTAGCATTCTTTCATATTGAAAACAATGAATAATCTGTAATTGTGTGCCTGTGTGTGTGTGTGTGTACTCATATGTCTGTGTGTGCCATTCTGCTGATATGAGACAGGAGCTCTCATTGTCCAGAAAATTCACCACTTAATCCAGGCTATATTTTCTGCATGTATGCAGGGATCTGCTGGTCTCAACCTCCCATTATCATCTCATAAAATTATACACACATATGACCACATTTGGATTTTTGCATGTAATCTGAATATCCTAACTTCAGGACTCATATGTCAGGTACTTTAAAAAACTGAGCCACTTCTCAAGCCATAAATGTTGTCAACTTAATAGGTTAAAGAGAAGATCAAGATGTTAAAGTGAAGGAATTTCTTTAAGGAGTGAGGCTAGATGGGCTGATTAAACTACAGTGTATGAAACTGCACCAAGGAACACCTTAATAGAAATGCTTGTCTGGATAGGACTTAGAAAAATGACAGAAGACATGAAATCTGGTGTGTGTGTGGGGGGGGTGTATATCATGGGTGTGGAGAGGGCCTAAATTTGATTTAGATATATTATGTGAAATACACAAAACTCAATAAAAAGATTAAAAGTGAAAAAAGAAAAATAGTAATAGAAAACCAACCAGAGAAAAAGAAAATGAATTATATAGAATATGCTTTCTAGTGTGTTAACTTTGTTCATCTGTTTTATGTGTCTTTAATCTAGTAGATACAGGCTTCCTTTTGTAGCCGAAATTTTAATTTTTATTTATTTTTGAGAATATTATTAATACTTTGAGAATTTTATACAATGTAGTTTTATCAAATTTAGACTCCCCCCATTTCCACTCCACTTCATGTTTTTTTTATTTTTTTTCTGAAATTTTATCAGATCTATTTTGTATATCCCAAATATTCTGTTTCTGGTCCCTGGTCAACCTACCCATGGTTATACCCTTAAAGAAAACTGACTTCTTGCAGAGTGTGGGTCCTTGGACAGCACCTCTATATTAAACTCCATCCGCATCATATTCATTGTGGAATAAGGGCCAGAATGATTGTAAGACCCACAGGAAGAGGTGCATGACCACATGGACACAGGGACTTACAGGCTCTTGGGACCCTGCTCATGTGAACTAACAACAATGGTGTCAGCATGCACAAGCTCCATGTAAACACAAGCAGACAAAAACCCATCATAGAACTGGGGAAATGGGCAGCAAGCTCCAGTTTTATCTGAAGATGTATTGGGCAGCTGATTACTGCTGGGTGAGGAAGACTTGAACTTTAGATAAGCTGATTAGACCCCAGTGGATGAACTTTCATTGAAGAACTTCAGGGAATTTTCACTTAACTAAATAGGCCTTAATATAAATTACAGAGTGCATGAAATACAGTTGGGGGGCCTTTGGGGGGGGGTACCTACAGAGAAGGGTTATCAAGATCAATTATTAAGAGCTTGTGTATGAAACACACAAAATTCAATTAAAAATTAAATAAAATAGCAATAAATATAAAGAAAACTGATTCTCCCTCTCCCAGCAGCTAAGGACATACTGACAGTAAGTCCTCAAACTGAGACTTCTTGTCCAATTCCCCAATCAATATGAGGATTCTGTCTGGCTTGAGCTTGACTAGGTCTTGCGCATAGTGTCACAAATACTATGGGCTCATGGGTATAATTGTTGTTTCTGAAAACAGTGTCCTTTCATTCGTTCATTAACTTTAAAAAATTTTTTTTTAAATTTATTATTTTTATGTGTATGAGTGTACTGTCTGCATGTAGGTTTGTGCAACCGTGTCGTACAATGCTGTGGATGTGAGAAGAGGGTGTCGGATTCCCCTGGAAATGGAGTTAAAGACGGTTCTTAGCTGCTATGTGTGTGCTGTGAATCTAACCCCGGTCCTCTTCAAGAGCATTTAGTGCTCTTAACTGCTGAGCCATCTGTCTAGCCCCTTGTTCATTAACTTTGACTCTTACGGTCTTCTCCCACCTTCTTCCACAATGATGCTTGATCCTTTGGAGGATAAGGTGTGATACAGGTGTCCAGTTTAGAAATGAGCACTCCATAGTCCTTTATTGTATTGCAGGCTAATCAGTTTTGGGTCTAGGTGGTAATTCTCATCTACCATAAGAATCAGATTTGCTGATAAGACTTGAGAGAAGCACTAACCTAATGACAAGTCAGTTTCATATTATTTCCATTTGACAGGCTGATAATAGTAAGTACTTGTCTGTGATGTGACTTAGCTAGCTAATGACAGGTTCTTGGCCCTGATAAAGCAGGCCTACATCCAATCAGAAGGTGGTTGGTTACTCATGTAACACCAGGCTACTATTGTGCAGAGAACAAATCTTGCCTGATTAGTCTTTACTGTTGTGAGTAATGTTCAAAGCTATGATACTGATCATTATAGTTCTCTTCTGGTCCTTGAATACCCTCCTCCAGCACCATGATAACTAGGCAGTGAATATGACAGGCTTCCTTTTTAAATCCAAGTTTTGAAAGCTGGCAGAGAGGAGGAGGGAGAGAGAGAGAGAGAGAGAGAGAGAGAGAGAGAGAGAGAGAGAGAGAGAGAGAGAGGAAGGAAGGGAGAGAGAGAGAGAGAGAGAGAGAGAGAGAGAGAGAGAGAGAGAGGAGGAAGAGAAGAAAGAGGAGGAGAAGGAGGAGGAGGAGACTATGGAGACATTACTGAGGGGAGATTTTTACACTGTGGTCTAGGTTGAAATTTTCCAAAATAAATCCAAGATTTGTCAATGCACCATTTTTTGCTGGAGTTATTAAAACAGTAGCATGTTTTCTAGAAATGGCATATAATACCTCTCAGTTGAGTAAGGATTTAAGTAAGAATTTACATGTATGATTTTAAAATTTTGTTGTAGTTGTTTTCATTTCCAGATTATATTGAAGTATAGCAAATGTAGAAAAGTCCATAAAGGAACCGAAAAATGTAATAACTATGACAAATTTAAGGTTCCCATGTGACTCTGCTTTAGTTAAGAAATGAACTAGCCAGGCATAGTGGTGCACACCTTTAATCCTAGCACTTGGGAGAGGTAGGCGGATCTTTGTGAGTTCCAGGGCAGCTGGGGCTACAAGGAGATCCTGTCTTGAAAAAGACAAAAAAAAAAAATGGGGGCTGGAGAGATGAGTCAGCGGTTAAGAGAGTCGACTGCTCTTGCAAAGGACCTGGGTTCAATTCTCAGCACCCACATGGAGGCTAAGAACCGTCTTTAACTACAGTTCCAGGGGAATCTGACACCCTCTTCTGACCTCTGTGGCATTGCAAGACATGGGTACACCAACCTACATGCAGACAGTACACTCATACACATAAACAATAATAAATTAAAAAATTAAAAATAAAGAAATGAACCATGAAGCTGGAGAGATGGCTCAGCAGTTAAGAGCACTGGCTGCTCTTGCAGAGGACCCAGGTTCGATTCCTGGCAACCATATCGCAGTTAATAACCATCTTTAAGCCAGGCATGTTTTTGCACTCCTTTAATCCTAGTGCTCCAGAGCCAGAAGCAGGCGGATCTCTGTGATTTCAAGGGCAACCTGGTCTACAGAGTGAGTTCCAGGCCACCTAGGGCTATAGGGAGACCCTGTCTCTCCAAAAAGAAAATAATAATAATTAATAAAGCAAAAAACAATGATCACACCAAGAAAAACAAAAATAAATAGAAAAAGTAAACGAGAGGAAGATTATTAGGACTAGGTCAGAAAGAGTCAAGCAACTCTCTAATTGAAGCAGGTCTAGCAGGTCTAGTTCCCAGAGCTACCTGAGGTCAGGATGAAGTTTCCCAGCCCTGTAGGAGTGCTTCTCACCCCCTAAGGAGCCCATTAGTCTCCAAGGGGCTTCAAGCTGCTAAATACAGCAGGAGGTGGGTCAAGCCAGATCCCCTTCTGCACTTAAATGCTCTGTAGATAAGAACAGAGAGAGTCCAGAACAGGTGGAGTGATCCAATGAAACCACCAAATCCCCATCAATCAGAGAAAGGGTCACTGTAACCACAGTGGAAATCCTCTAACTGGGAATAAAAGTGGGAGAGGATTGGACCTCGGGGCAGCTGCCCTCCAGTCCCATGAGAGTGTGCTCTGCCCGACGTGTCGATCTGTCTCAGTCACTGTCTCTGTGTTGTGTTCTATACATTTTCCTTGATGTAATGTTCTTTTATTAAATCTTTTCCTCCACAGTTTCTGGCCTCTTGAGAGATTCTTTGGAAGAGTGGAATTTCTAACTCAACAAAAGCTTTGGAAATTTTCAAAGGTATTGATAGGATATATAAATATCTATTTCAGATTTGCACCACAATGAAGAAAGCCAAGCTATAACTGGAGTTCCATAGTTTACTCTGGGGAGATTAATCAAAGCTAGTGTTCTGAGGCTCATAGGCCAGTAAGTGGACACCATCTTTAGAGAGAAACTATTGTAAATACTGATGTACCCTGTGATCAATGAACAATAATAAGCCAGGAAGCATAAATTTAATCTACTACTATTGTCTCAGGATGGCAGACAGCCCTAGGAAATAGTTGTTGAGGATGGGCCAGACAGAAAATGACAAGCCCAAGTGTACAGAAAACAGGAGGCTTGGCCCATAAAGGTGAGGGCACAGGAATAGCTAGTGTAGCCTTTGGTTCCTGGCAACAGATCTTATCAGCTGAGAATAAGATTGAAGCTTCACATCATTGACTCTGAAGCAGGAGGTGTATCAACTACCTGCTTTTCACTGACAGAGAACCAGAGAACTTTTCAGCAGTCTTCTTGTCATACACAGCTCCATAACTCCAGTAAGCCAATACTTTACAAGGGCAGGTTTTTGGACTGGAAAAAAGGCTCAGTGGTTAAGAGCACTGGCTGTTCTTGCTGGGCCTCGGTTTGATTACCAGTGCCTACATGGTGGCTAACAACAATCCATAATTCAAGTTTCAGGGGATCCTATTTTTTCTGACCTTGGGCATTGCATAACATGGGTGCACTTACACACATGCAGGTGTACACATAAAAATAATAAATAAAATATTAAAAAACAAAATAAGAAAGAAATAAAGGCAAGTTCTCTGCCTCTGGGTGAGGAAGAGTAGCAAAACCAAACATACTCACATACACACACACACACACACACACACACACACACACACATATGAAAATGACATAATGAAATTTGTTACTGTTTATGCTAATGTAAAAACTTAATTTTTATAAATAAATGTGTATTAAATGTGTAAATATAAAGGCAAATATAAGATTTAAAATAGTGTCAGTAACTTTTACAATATTAAAGATCAAAATTGTACTGTCTTAATTATACTTAAAGAAAAGATTTGGAAATTATAAAACAATAGGCAGTTTATATATGTATAAAATTGTCAGAAAAAATTCAAAACTATTAATACATGTAAAACTTTTACAAATGTATACTTTAAAAGATAAATTGATAAAAGTTGTACCTTCCAAGAATCCTTTGAAAGTCCCACTTAATCCATTAAAATTCTCAAGGAAATACTTGATGGGGAAAAAGCTACAGATTGAGTAAAAATTATTGTACTGTTTTCTTATGTTATATTTTAATGAATTATATTTATTTATTGGTGATTTTTTTATATTCCTAAATTTGAATTTCATTATCTAAACTTCAAGGTATGTATAGATATTTGTTTTCCCTTCTGTTACATTCCAAAATTCTTGTTTGAAATTTAATTATCTCATTCTCATTACAGATCTTGTCTTAATAGGCTGCCTCCTCTGTGTCTCTCTTCTCAAATACTTTATATTACATTATCAAATTCATTTGCCCTAATACTACCGTTGTACTAGTACTCAAGTAAAAAAATATTAAATGATCACCTATATTCTTGGGATTAATGCGGGTATTTTTTCTTGCTTATTATTTCTTTTTTTTTTCCTTTTCTTTTCCCTTTTAATCAGAACATGAATATTTTTTTAGCCTATATACAACATCCACAGAGTTTGAGTATTTCAAAGTTACTAATGTATGTAAAACTTTTGCAAATCCACATTTATGAGTTAAATTGAAAATAAACTTATACCTTCTAGAATATTTTGCAAGTCCCAAATAATGACCCGAATTCAATACAATTTCTTATAATTCATTCTAAATTAAATATTACTATATGCTAAACATTTTGGTGCATAGTATGGGTACTAATGCTTAAATTGCTGATTTTTAGAAATACATTATTAATTACTGTTTTATGTGTATGCATGTATTGCCTGTATGTATGTAAGTGCACCTGTGTCAAGCAATGTCTTCAGGGTCAGAAGAGGGCATCAGATTCCCTAGAACTGGAGTTACAAATTGGTTTTTGCCATCATGTATGTGTTGGAAATTGAAAATGGGTCCTATGCAAAAGTGACCAGTACAGTTAATGAACCACTGATCCATCTCTCCAGCCCCAAAGTTGCTGATTTTTTCACATATTTAAGTTTATCCATGTTAAACACGAAGGCATGAGGTATTGTGATGGAATTTTACAGTAGGTTGTATCTGGATTCACTGCCAAGTATGGAGGATGGAAACATGTCTAACTGCTGGTAAACTTCATGCAGGACTATCAGTCAGTATCAGCTTTCAAAGGTACAAAGTACCTTTGAACTTTGAGTTCAAAGCCAATCTGGTCTAGAGGGTGAGCTCCAGGCCAGCAGGGACTATAGGGAAATCCTGTCTCAAAAAAAAAAAAAAAAGATTTTTCTGGAAAGTGTAAAAAGTAGGACATTTTTAAAGAAATAAAAGGAACTACAGGTACCAATCTCTGAAATCCAGTTCATTAGTCCAAAGAACAGCTGACTGGAGATTCAGAAAATTTTGGGAAGCAGAATGAGGCTGGCAGTAGAATCTGATGAATTTCCGGGATTCCAGTTTGAACGTCTTTGAAGTTAGCATTAGGTATTTTGAAGCACTTCCTGAGCTGCGTACACAGTATCAGGATGCCCACAGTGGATGGACTGTAGTGGTTATTGGACATTTATGTCAAGCCCTCTAGATCTAGCTGTGAATGGGCAATTCTGGTTTCATTGCAGCAAAGTCAAGAAAGTAGTGGAAAAGTTGGAAATATTACTTTGAAGATACTGGAAAGCAGAAAGGAAGCTTGCAAATGAACCCATTTCAATTTGAAGACAGAAAAGAAAGTGGAAACTTAAATGGAGATTCCAAAAGACAAAGTAGACCCAGGACAGTGAAAAGGACTGTCATCAAGTAAACCCTAATGCAGGAGTATGCGGTTTCACTCAATTATGAATATACTTCTATATTTACCCTCTGGTTAACCAAAAATATCTAAGGTGAACCCATTCCTTCTTATATATTATTGTCAGGTTTGACCTGATTATTTCCAAAGTGCACAAAGAATGATCGTTCCCCCATCCTTTCTGGATTTACCTTGCTGAACTTTTCAAAATTACAGGACTTGAAGATCCTTGATGTGAGAAAGTCATGCCAAGATCTTATCATGAGATTTCAGAATAAAAGTGAATACATTTGGACAAATTAGCCTTTTTTAATGCTTTCATGGTAGCTCAAGTTTCTTGTGCCTTATAATGTTAGGGAACTTGAAAGTTACGTATCAGGTCAGTTTTTCCAAAAATGCCTTAGAAGCATTGGCTTAATGAAGTTGAACTTATTTTTTTAATACTCTATACTTTTATTTTACTCTATGCATCATTCTTTTTTACTTAATTTTTATTGAAAATCTGTGCATTTCTTATAGCATTTTTTGGTCTTTTTGAGACAGTGTCTTTCTACAGTCTCAGCTGGCCTGGAACTTGCTCTGTAGAGCAAACTGGCCTTCAACTCACAGAGAACCTTCTGCCACTCTGCCTCCCAAGTGCTAGGATTAAAGGCGTGCTTCACCATGTCCAGCATATACAGCATTTATTAATGAAATTTAGACATGTTCCCCCTTCCATGCACCTCACCCTGCCAGAGGTCATGACATACATGTCTTGCATCTTTTTCTCTGTCTTTTTACATTTTTCAATCCAGAAGTTGACTGTTTGGAGCACAAGTTGACTGGGTTAGTTCTTTGAACAAGACTTTTTTTATCCCTTTAATTTTATATTGCTCCAAAATATGCATATATACACTCCAGACATATACCAAAATTACAAAGTCTCCAAAAAATACTATAGGTTAATTCCAAATCATGTTTAGGTATTCACATTTTAACGTAAGAGTTGAATATAGGTAAAAAGAAATATTATTTTGCATTTCTAAATTACATAGCAATTAATGTATGTTTTAACATACTTATTTTTATAGTAGCATCACATAACATGGTATAATATTTACTAAAGAGTAAAAGAAAATTCCTGTTTTGATGTACAAATAAGGATTTGGTGGTAGGATCCACAAATGAGAAACACCATAAAAAGATGGAATAAAGAGCTCAACAGAAACTTCACAAATGAAGTAAAAATGGCTGTGAAACATCTTAAAAATATTCACCATCACTAGTAATTAGGAAATGCAATATAAAACCACTTAAGATTTCATTTTACACAGGTAAGACTAGCTACGTTGAAGAAAACACATGATACCAAGTGCTGGAGAGTTTGTGGGGAAATTCTCACTGCTGTGAGAATCTGGACTCCACCAATTGCTATGGAAAACAGTGCAGAGAACTAAGACTAAAAATGATCCTCCCATTTGACCCATTCATACCATTTCTGGGTGTATACCCAGAAGATACATCATACTGCAGAGATATGTGCACAACCATATTTATTGCAGCTCTCTTCCTAATAGCGAAGAGCTAAAGCACCCTAAGTGTCCCTCAAATGATGAGTGGATAATGAAAATGTTGTATGTCTACATGATCAAATTCTATGCAGCAGTAAAGAGAGAAGACATCATAAAATTTGCAAGTAAATAGATAGAACTAGAAGCTGTTATGCTAAGTGAACTAACACAGTCCCAGAAAGACAAACATCCTGTGGTGTCCATCATTTGTGGGTTACCACCAAATTCTTATATGTAACTGAAGCCTGATGCTAGTACAGATATAACTTGAAGTTTATGCCTCTAATTTCCCAAGTTCTAAGATTTATGGGAAAGAATCAATATCTTCTTAGAAAGTACATTAAAACATGCATCAACTTGCTATGTAACCTGGGAATGTATAGTTATATTTCCTTCTGCCTGCATGCAAAATTCTGTTAAAATGTGAATTCCAAATGTGTTTTGGAATTAACGTACAAACGTGTTTTGTAATTAACCTATAGTTTTGGAGTGATAAAAAAGTAACCTCTTTTGTAGACAGTTTACACCCTGCGTTATATTCTAGCTATATTTATTTAGTCAATTATGCTATTTTAATATACACTGAATGGAGAAAATTCTGTCTTGGATAACTTTATTAGCACTATTTAGAATTTTTAATATCCAGTTAATATAAGTGAGGACAAAAATAAACTAGAAATATAAAACTTCAGCTGTATTGTAACTCAGTTGGTATCTTGTTTGCCTGTTATGTATGAAGGCCTGAATACTTCTATAATCCAACATCTAGGAGATGGAGGCAAGAGATTCAGAAGTTCAGAAGTTCAAGGTCATCCTCAGCTCTAAAGCCAGGTAGAGTTCAGACAGGGTGATATTACAACAGAAGGCCTTGCTTCAATAAAAATTAAGTGGAAAGTAGCAAGAAGACGAGAGAGAGAGAGAGAGAGAGAGAGAGAGAGAGAGAGAGAGAAATTAAGAAACCCTAAAATGGAATAAATAATAGACCAAAACTAAAATATGTACCATCAAACAACCAAACGAATAATCTGATTAAAAAAATCAAGATTACCTTACTAAATGAAGTAACAAAGACTGATAGAAAATTTCATTATTGTGAAATGTGAAAATAACAAAATTGAAAACTCAGTCAAATATTCCTACAATGTAAGGACACTGCAGGATTAGGAAGACCAGCACATTATCACAGAGTATTTGATATACAGTAGGGTAATAAAAATTGAGTCAAAGCAGGGAGAGGTATATGATTAATATTGAAATGTCACCTGGTAGAGTTGTTTGCAGTTTTCCTTCAGGAAGACTAGATAAATTTTTGTTGTTTTATTAGTTCTTTTTGGATTTCATACAATGTACTTTGATTACGTTTACTCCTATCTACCCAAATTTATCCTATCATTTATGTTAAAATATTGATTTGAATTGAATTTGTGTTGTCCATACAATCATGGCTGTGTAGCTGTCCAGTGGAGAAGGGTTGTCATAGTTTCTTAAGGAAATCTATAAATTTCCCAGCAACAAGAGAGAAAGAAACAGAAACACACACAAACACACACACACACACACACACACACATACATAAACACACACACACACACACACACACACACACAGATACACACACCCCCAGGGGGGAAGACAAATATATAGTTTAGATAGATAGATAGATAGATAGATATAGATAGATAGATAGATAGATAGATAGAGATTAGATAGATGATAGATAGATGATAGATGATAGATAGGTAGATAGATAGATAGATAGATAGATAGATAGATAGATAGATAGATAGATAGATGATAGATGAATGAACAGAGCCAGAGGGAGAAAGCTAAAAATGAGATTGCTTGCACTCCCAATAAAAGTTCACCAGAAGCTTTTATATCTATGACCTTTAATTTAATTTTTTTGGCGAGGGGGTTCAACTTTTTTTTCAAAACCAATTTTTTATTGAAGCTTTGTGCACTTCAAACAAAATTTTCCAATCAAAACTAGCCCCCTTCCTTGCCCCTCATCCTCCAGCCACCAGAGCTCATGCACTCTGCCAAACACATTTTTCATCTTTTTCTAAGTTTCCTTTAAAATTTTTGATGCAGAAGTTTACTGTTTTGGGCAAAAGTTCACCATTTCAGTCAGTTCTTTGACCCAGTCTTTGTTGTTGTTGTTGTTGTTGTTGTTGTTGTTGTTCCTTCCAAATTGCATCACTCCAAAATATGCATATATGGATGCCACATGTATATCAAGATTATGATGTCATATTTTTTAGCATCTTCAACTTATTCTTATTTTATTATTATTGGGGTTTTTTCTTCATTAGGCTGAAAGATGTCATGTTTTCCTTAAGGAATTGTTTGAAGGCTCCTACTTGGAAACCCAAACAACCATCATTTCTGCCCTGGTGCTCCACACTGGGGTCTTCCCTTCCTATAGTCACCCCATGGGTAGTCCAACAATGGCAGTCTATACTCTGAAGAGCCTGAAACCCCAGTAGTAGCTCAGTCCACAAGCTGGATGTCTCAGTACTTCCAATCTGGCACTGAAGATCTGTAGGATTCTTGGAGAGACATGAGTCTTCAGTCCATATTAGAAGGTTGAAAAGCTGTGCCTCACGTCTTTGAAGGATGGCAAATGCAGTGGCAGCCACGTAGTAGCTGCACTTGCCAGTAAGTATTGAATACAGGCAAAACAACAGTGCTTATTTTTTGTCTTTTTACTGAGATCTCAAATTTTTTACATAAAGTACTATTTCTCAGGCCCTACTGATCATTTATTTCTGGTTATACTCTCCTTTTGGATGTTTAAGGCCACAGAGTTAGCCTAGATTAACCAATGTTTTTGTTTTCTCAAGGTCAGTTGAGGATCTGGTTCTCAGGGGTCACCCAGGTTTTTTTTGGCGGGGGGGGCTGGCTCCTTTTGTCTTTTCATTTACCAGTTCCAGCCACTCAAGGACAAAGTCAGGTCTTGCTAGACCTGGCTTTCCTATTCCTCTATGTAAATTGGCACTGGCTGAAGTCCTATTAGTAGACCTCCAAGACCTTCCTGCACAGGAAGACTGGTGACTCACACTTGCAGGACATTTCAAGAGATGGCCCCATGCATAGTCCCCTGAGAATTAGTTGACACCCTGAGTGCAAGGAACAAAGTTATCTCTTAAGTCCCTCCATCAAATTGGCATGGGCTTTACGTATGGTCATTAAGCATTCAGAAAGGCTAAGATACACAAGCCTCATCCCCCCCTTTTTTTTTTCTTTCTCATAATACTTTCTTTTGGATTTTTAAAGCCATACTGTTAGCCCAGATTAACCAAGGTTTTTGTTTTCTCAAGGTTAGTTTGGGATCGGGTCTTCAGGGGTCACTCAAGTTTTGGAGGGGGGAGGGAGCCCCTGGCTCCTTTTGGCTTTCATTTACCAGTTCCATCCACTCAAGGACAAAGTTAGATTTTGTTTCACCAGGCCTCCCTTTTTGAAGCATGAGCAGACTTTCCTCTTTAGAGACTGAACACTGGCTTAAGTCCCATTAGTGGATCTCCAAGACCTCCCTGCACAGGAAGATTGGTGACGCCTATTTGCAGGACATTTCAACAGATGACCCCATGCATAGTCCCCTGGGACTTAGTTGACCTCCAAGGGCAAGGAACAAAGTTATCCCTTAAGTTCCTCCATCAAATTAGAATGGGCATTAAGTATGGTCATTAAGCATCCAGAAAGGCTAAATTACACCAGCCTGATTTTTTTAACTACTGTATAATATTTTAGAAAAGGCTTGCACAAAAGCTTAACAGCTTCCATAGGAAATACTAAGAAGCACTCCCATAAAATAAATACTGTGGTTAGACACAATGTAATGAAAAACAATTTTTCTCATTCTTTTGATTTTATATTACTCTAAAATATGCATACATAACCTCCACATATATACCAAAAATTCCAAAGTCTTAAAATAAATGGTAGGTTAATTATAGAAGCTGTTAAGGGATTCACAATATAAGAGCACAGTTGTTTTCATATCACAGGGAGTGTAACATTAACATTGCTCAGTTTGCCTTACAACTAGGTACTTCATGCTAGCATCCACAGATGAGTGATACCATTCATTGTTTGTTTATCTGGGACCGTGTTACTTCACTCACCATAATATCTTCTTGTTCCATCCATTTACCTGTAAGATTCTTTTTTTATTTTTTTATTTTTTTTTATTTATTTATTTTTTTTAATTTAATTTTTATTGATGGTTTGTGCATTTTATACATCATTTTCCAATTCAGATCAGGCATATTTCCCTTTCCCTTCCCCCCCACCCCCACCCCATCCCAGATCATGTATTCTGCCATAACTGTCCTGCATCTTTCAGGTTTTTTTTTTTTCATTTTTTAGCTATAAGTGATAATCCATGAGTATAAGCATCCTTCGTGCAAAACCAATCTATAGACTGTTGTGCCCAAACCCCCACAGTCCCACCATTCAGTGGAGGTTGACAGGTTGTTTGTTCAATCAAGTTGATCAAATGAGTGTCCAGACTACATCGCTGTAGTTTCACCGTTCACCCCAATCGCAGCCTTTACATTCTACCACGCCCCCTCTTCCGCAGATTGTTCCCTAGGCTTAGAAAAGGGGCACAGGTGGATGAGAAGTAAAACTGTCCTCTCTCTCTGGAGCTGTTGACTTGGATTCTGGTCAATTCTGGCTGTTTCCTTTCATGGGCTGACAGTTTGTTCAGGAGTAACCTTTCGATCCTACTAATGAAGCACAAGCAATTAGATATATAGGTATTTAAGCAGCACTAATAGTTATGGTAGGTTACTTTGGCATAGACACATATGTTTGGATGATATGTTAATTCATGAATTATATTTTTACCCCCTGATAAATATAACAGGGTCTTACTGTGGCTTATGACATCTCCTAACCTGTAGAGGATGTAGGCTTGTGGCATCAGCCATGGGTTATTCCTCCAAGGAGAGAGCCAACAGCCAATTAGATTTGGGATATACAGGCACATGGCTGCCTCTGCTGCACAGTATTTCCAGGCAGGTGAAGTGTAGCTGGTGCTGATGGTGGAGTCTTGCTTGACTCAGGGAGACCCGTATTTGCTTTATTGGTTTAGTGGCCTTTGGGAACACTCTCTGGCATTCCAGAGGCCATCTGTACCCTTGCATGTGCGGTCTCAATACATCCCTCCCATGTTAACGTCAGGTCTTCGGCAGCAGGGTCTTATCGCCTCTCCTCCTGCAGGTATCCCAACTTAGGGGCAAGGAGCCCTTACCTTTTGTGGGGCCTTGGATCCCCTGGCCAACATCCCCCTGGTAGAACAATCCATTGCTGATGTCAGAGCTCCTGCATTAATATACTTTGCCTAAGTGCATAGCCCAAGGACTTTAGTATTATATTTGGTTCTGAACATTCATTGTTTGTTTATCTGGGACCGTGTTACTTCACTCACCATAATATCTTCTTGTTCCATCCATTTACCTGTAAGATTCTTTTTTAATTTTATTTATTTCTGTATGTGTATCAATGTACTGTCTGCATCCAGGTCTGTGCACCCGTGTCATGCAATGCCGCGGAGGTCAGAAGAGGGTGTCGGATTCCCCTGGAACTGAAGTTCTCCTGGAATTGGAGTCTCAGACGGTTCTTGGCCATGTGGGTGCTGGGGATCGAACCCGGGTCTTCTGTAAGAGCGGTCGGCACTCTTAACTGCTAGGCCATCTCTCCAGCCCCATTTATCTGTAAATTTCATGATGTCATCTATGACATTTAAGTTTAATTCTGATAAATTTACATCAGTCTCTCTTGAAAGATGTTCAACTGATTCAGAAATACTTTTTCAGGTTTATATAAATGACTGAAATACTTTCAATTTCTCCTGAAATACTTTCACTATTTCTTCAGAAATAACTTTCAGCTTTATGTAAACAACTAAAATAAAAAAAAACTAACTAACTTTGTCAATATTTACACAGTTACATATACATATACATGCATTATAAATAGTAATAATTCCAAAACACAAAAATTTGAACCCAAAATATAGAAAAAGTTGTCATGATAAGGCTTCCGCATTTAACAATATAATTTAATTCCTCAATAGCTACCCGACAAAATTAAACAAATAATGAATACATCACCAAAATTATTTTAAATGCCATCAATTGATAAGTTGGAATATTTTCCCCATATAAATTTCATTTATTCAGTAAATGCATCAGGAAAATACTAGTAGCTCATGACAAGATATGAACAGTGAGAGTATTTCTAGGATTTCCAGGGTTGATGTACCCTCTTTTTTCCCAACCATTTGCAACACCAGTCAATTCCTAATAAGAGCAGTTAATATACATCATATTTTGCAACCCCAATGAAAATTAATGGAACATGAAATTAAAGAGGCTGAACATTGATAGATTCATTTAATACCAAATTTAGGTAATTAATCTGAGATCATAACTAGATGTATTTCCTAAGGGTACATTTCCCTGTATGCAGCTGTGACACAGCCCTTTACTGCAAAGTGATTATGAGGAAAATATAAATCCTTTTACTTATTTATTATTTCCTCTGATTGGTGTAAGTGGACATTGTTTATTTTTATTTTAAAAATATTTAGTACTTTTCTTCTTCCCTTAGTGAACTACAAAAGCAATAACAAAGAACAACATACATGCCATATTGGGCCTTTAGCATATGTATTTTACTAATAATATATGGAAATTATTCCAAATATTAACACAATCTATAGGAACAAATGAGATGTATAAAACATGAGAAACAAATTTATAATATCCAATGACATAAATACTTGACATTTTATTTACTTAGCTTCTCTAAAATTCTCTGTATAATTGTATACTATACAACTTTCTGCTATAATTGTTATAAAAATGTATTATTGGGCTTACAACATTTATGGATGTGGATACTGTGTCTTTCTTCCATCTTGTACTAATGTATTTGCTTTTTTTAATGTTTTTTAATTTCTGTATGTGTATCAATGTACTGTCTGCATGTAGGTTGGTGGAGGTCAGAAGAGGGTGTTGGATTCTCCTGGAATTGGAGTTTCAGACGGTTCTCGGCCGCCATGTGGGTGCTGGGGATTGAACCCGGGTCCTCTGTAAGAGCAGTTGGTGCTCTTAACCGCTAGGCCATCTCTCCAGCCCCGTACTAATGTATTTTCAAGTAACATTCTCAGCATTAACAAATACAAAATCAAATATGGTTCAACTGAAAAATACATACACAATTGTGTATGGTCTCATATCAAATATTCAAGCATTTATTATTGTGAAACTAAACAAACGTAAATAACTATCTCATTATTATGTAAGCTTGTTTTTATCTTTAATAAATGATAAAATTATATGTAGACCAAATAACTGCTTTTAAATAAATGTCTTTGTGACTAATATGAGTTTGTAGTCCTAGCATACATGCCTTCAAACCTGTGCCAACAAAAAAGGTCAGATGTGGAAAAAAAAACTGCAGTCCTTCTGTAGAAGACAAAGTTTCTTTTCCTGGAGCAGAGAGTTTTTGAAACTATTTCAAAGCAGTTCTTGAAATGTATTATTGCGTATTTTAAACGTCCACAACCTTCTTCAATTTTACATATGTAATCTTTGCCTTTGGGAAGGTAGGCTGCTCATGACAGTGGCTCTAGGACTGGAGTTGAAACTGCCTGTAGAAATGAGTCTCAGCATAGGACAAGTACAGTCATGTGTGAGCAACAATTTCAAGAACTTGTACTTCAGCATTATGTTTACCTGGAGCCTATGAATAGAAAACTTGATAGACAGATAAGATCAACCAGTCACTGTACGGAACAGGTACAAGAAATGAAAATTTGAAATTACCATATATGGGAAGTTGTTTATGCAGTAAATTGAAGAATCTCAGATGGTAGGTTCATATTATTCTAAATTTCTGGGGACTTATGTTGGCATCTAGTACTAATTTTAGAAATCTTTTGGCTATTACTGTATTCCAATATTTTCTTCAAGTGATTATGAATACCCAACTTACTACTTAATTTAAAGTATTATATGAGGATTAGTGGAAATCTTGGATGCTCATCAGAGCATAGCCATGAAAATGCTTCACCTGATGTTGAAAGTTTTTTTGATGATATTCAATTTCATATACAATAAAAATTTATACGCTTCTCAGTGGGATTATATTAATTACTATTTTTTTTTCTTTTTTTTAGTGATTAAGACATTTATTTACTTGAGAGTTGACATAAAATACACAAGACAATTAAATGAAATTCGCTGAATTGAACTGTAATATGTTCAACAAAATATCCTTTGTGTATTTCTTTTTTTTTTTTTAATTGATGCTTTGTGTATTTCATACAACATTTTCCAATTCAGTTCAGGCATATATCCCCTTCCCTTCCCCCCAACCCACCCCTACCCATCCCAGATAATGCATTCTGCCGTAAGTTTTCTGCATCTTTCTCTGCTTTTTTGTTTTGTTTTTTCATTTTTTTAACAATAAGTGATAATATGTGAGTACAAGCATCCTTCATGTAAAACCAATTTGCAAGCAGTTGTGCCCAAACCCACACAGCTCATGGGTCCCACCATCCA